>OZ012740.1:88219095-88736595 GCA_963859935.3 Lathyrus sativus | reverse complement strand
GCACGACTGAGCATGGAGTATATGTAAGGAGAAGCAATAGTGAATTGCTTATACCATATCTCTATGTCGATGACCTGTTGATAACAGGAAACTGCAAGAAGGAGATAAAAGATTTCAAACATTACCTAAGTGAGGAGTTTGAAATGTCAGACTTGGGATATCTATCATACTTCCTTGGTATCGAGTTCTACAAGAGTGGTAGAGGTTTGACGATGCACCAAAGAAGATATGTAGGCAAAATGCTCAAGAGATTTGAGATGCAAGATTGCAACCCAACTTCGACTTCAGTTGAACCAAGACCACAACTGTCGAAAGATTCAAATGAAGATGATGTCGGCCCAACCCAATATAGAAGACTTATTGGGTCATTTTAATACCTTTGTCATACAAGGTCTGACTTAGCATACAGTGTGGATATGGTAAGTAGATTCATGCAGAAGTTAAAGGTATCATACCTAGCAGCGACGAAGAGGATACTAAGGTATCTAAAAGGAACTCTCGACTACGTCATTTTGTTTCCTGTAGCTGATGAAGGAAAAAAAATGCAAGTTAGTTGGATGCACTAACTCAAGTTGGTGTAGCGATGCTGAGTATAGAAAATCCACACTTGACTATATGTTTATGCTAGGTGGTGCACCAATGGAGCAATTACCATGAAGATCGACAACATGTCAACTATCAATATGGCGATGAATCCAATAACACATGGACGAAGCAAGCATATCAAAATGAGGTTCCATTATCTTCAAGAGTAGGTAGCAGAAGAGAAGATGAACTTGGAACACTGCAAAACTGAGAATCAGATTGCAGATATCATGAAGAAAATAGTGCAAGTCGAAGTGTTCAAGAAGTTAAGGTCTATGATAAATGTAGATAACTTAGATACAATGAATTAGGTGGTATGCTGAAATTGTAATTCCTTGTGTCGAAGCAGTGTAGTTTGACAGAAACAAAAATTAGTCAAAATTAGCCTAAGGTATGTGTGTGTGTGTGTATCGAGTTGTTTAGATGTCGAAGTACCGAAGCAGGTTGCTTAACACAGAATTTCGACTTAGACGAAAAATAGTAATTTTTTGCCTTTTGTAATTTTGGGCTTTCTTCTCTTATAAATAGAGGGAGTAACCCCTATTTTCTAATAATTTGAATTCACAGTTTTTACAGTTGCAAAGTGAATAAGAAATTTCCAGTTTGGAAGCAGAGAGAAGCTCTGTAGAAAATTCTCTTCTCTTATTTCCGTCTTGCCCTAATCATCTTGTTTAATCTTCTTTCTTTCTTCTTCCATTAAAATTATTGTGTGTAAGTTTTCTTGCAATCATGATTGATTGTTTCATTCAAGTGAAGAGTGAAGAACAAGAGTTTTGATCAGATTAATTAGGAACTTTTAAAAGGTTTTGGGTTAATTCCAACAAGAGTATCTGTGGATATTAAATAGACATACCATCGACATAGAAATCACGCCGCTTATGAAAAGTATTGTTGGGTTGCGACGTGAACAACACGTCGGTAAACTTACAATGTTAGAACGGTCACAAGTATTACAACGTGAAATACATCACGCCAATTAAAAGGTGTCAGTTAACCTGCACAACAATTAATTTCAAAGGTCAAAATTTCCCTCTTAATTTTTTTTTATTTTTAAAATGTAGGTTGTGACATGTTTTTCACGCCAAAAATTTATTTTTTGAAAATTTCAATCCCCTATGTGCCAATTTGATGTTTTTTTTTAATTATTTTAAAATGTATGTTGCGATGTATTTTACACGCAATAACATTTTTATTTGAAAATTTTCATCATCCCCTGTGTAATAATCTAATTTCTCATATTTCATTATTTAAAACATATAACTAGGTGATAAACACGTCGCAACATGGTTGGATGCATGCTTGTACTGTTGAGCTTGATTGTGGTTCTCTTATGACTTAATTAGAAGCTTTCACCCTCTTTCTGGTTTCACCCTCTTTCTGGTGTCCAGATATTTGGTTATTGTTTTCTTAGTGAGTGATTTTCTTAACTTTTTTGACATGCTTTCTTGTTGTTTTGCTCTCACTTTTGTACCTCTGGTGTCCACACTGATATGTACTTTTGACTTTGATTTTCCTTTTATTCATAATATATCTATTTAGCCTTTAAAAAATTCAAGTTTTCAATCTATGTTTGTAGATTTTTTCATTAGTATTACATATTGTTTAAACAGGATTTTTTTAGTATTATATATTTTTTATTTAAAAAGTGTATATCTTTTTTTAAAAAAAAGTTTCAAATAAAAATTTAATTTAATTTGTTTTCCATATTATTTTAGGTATCATATGTTTTTGGTATGACTTTTTTTATATCAAAAGTTTAAAAAATCAGTTAAATTTAAAACTATTTTAAATTATTTTAAATAATTTTTTATAAAAGTTACTTTTAGATATATCCTTTTGAAAATTAATGTGTTTTAGACTATTTTTAATCTTTAATAATGATTATTTATGTTATTCACTGTCAAAAATTAATCTTTTAATTTATAAAAAACGAGTTTGAAATAACTTTTATCATTTTAAAAAATTCATAATTTTTTATAAAAATACATAAAAAATTCATTTTTAAATCTATAACAAACATGTCCCTAATTCCTTTAAAAAAAAACAATCTTTTATACTTTTAGTAACACTAATCATTTTATTCAAGTATTTAGATAAAATGACAAACATTTCTTTGAGTTTAACATTCCGAGTTCGAATTTAACATTGAAAAAACATTAATATTAAATCTCTTAAAAACAACCGTGTTGTAATTCTTTCCTATTCATACCATAACCTACAATTTCTTTTGGGACTTACCAATGGACAATGAATGTCATAAATCAAAAAAAGAAAAAGAAATACTCAAGCTACCACGAAATGCAACCTTAAATACAACAATATTAAATCTTTTGAAAAAATATTTTCCACCGATTATAATACTTTCCAATTCAAAGAAATAGTATGCACTTGCACACACACAAAAAAACCCTATTAAAAAAGAATATAAGTTGCTACACCTAATTAATATTGCACTTTTTTATCTCTCTAAATTAAAAAATGCCACTCTAAAATTACAATAAAACTTTATTTGAACAAACAAAATCGATATATAGCATAATAAATAATTAAAACCTTAATTCACCTCAAAGCAACAAAACAACCCTTTTAATCTCTAAAGCTTAAGTGCTAAATCCAATGCATGAACATCTGAATTATCATCATCATCATCATTATTAACCAAATCAATGAAATCAATCTTCTTAATAGGTTTCTCAAGTTGCATGATATATGCTTTAGTACCATCATTTGAAGATTCTTCTTCTAGATGCTTCAATTGGTAAACACGTGGTGAAAATTGCATTTGCATAGAACCAACACTGAGGAATTGCTTTTTTCTTGGCTGAGGAATCATCATAGGTTGTGGTTGGAAAGTCCTACCCTCATTCATGTTTTGAGTATCCATTAATGGAACATGAAAACCAAGTGGAAAACAATGAGAAGGAAATCGTCTTTGAGGAATGATATGTTCTATAGAATAGAGTCGTCTAATTGCTGCTTCTTCGTTCTTCATGTGAGACTCAATGTGAGTTACGAGAGCTTGAGTGCTGATAAAAACTCGGTTGCATAACCTGCATGCAACCGAGTTCAGCACATTGTCACTAAAATCGTTGGCCATGGTGGTGGATTTTGATGAAACTAATAAGTGAGCATTTTGGAACTTTCACATGTTTGCATTTTATGTATGGCGTACGTGTAACATATATGGTTACTTTGTCAGCTAAATAAAGTATTTCGAAAAACATTTATAGTATTCTGAAAATGAAAAAGGCTTGATTTATTTAATCATGCTATATAGTAATTAAAATCAAAATAATATATAAATGGAAAGTGGAATAAGCAAAGCATTTATCATATTAAAGTATCACAAGCTTTTTGTGTGGAGAAGTATGGAAAGTTCATCAAACATTATTGTAAACTTCTTAAAATATAACTTTAAAGTTTGGAAATAAACCCCTCACTCACAAATTGTCTATCTATAATTATAGAAAACGATATGGCTTTCTTGTTTTGCTAAAGTTGCATGTATTCCACTTTTCCTAAACTTGCTCGTGGGTCCCTCCTCACAAGTAATATAGTAATCAATAGTTGGCACAAAACCAATAATTTTATGCCAATTATAAGTATGAAAAAATTGGTAATGTTATGAATAAACAATATATTTATGTGGATTCTCTTTCCATTAGCCTTTCACAATTCTTAGTACTTAAAAATTGTATGAGTGAATAATTCTTTTAAAGCAATTTAGTTGGTAGTTGTGAGAAAATATGTGTTTCACGTGTTGAATTCGTAACATCTCTTTGTTCCCTTAGTAAAATTCTAATCTTTAGACTAATAGATAAAAAAGAAATTAATATATAATTTACTTATTAATGGTAAAAAAAATTAACCTTAATGTGAACACTCATATTTAGAGAGCATAATACATTATTATTAATATTATTAATATTATTATTATTATTAATATTATTAATATTATTAATATTATTATTATTAATATTATTAATATTATTATTATTATTAATATTATTAATATTATTAATATTATTATTATTATTATTATTATTATTATTATTATTATTATTATTATTATTATTATTATTATTATTATTATTATTATTATTATTATTATTATTATTAATATTATTATTATTATTATTATTATTATTATTATTATTATTATTATTATTATTATTATTATTATTATTATTATTATTATTATTATTATTATTATTATTATTATTATTATTATTATTATTATTATTATTATTATTATTATTATTATTATTATTATTATTATTATTATTATTATTATTATTATTATTATTATTATTATTATTATTATTATTATTATTATTATTATTATTATTATTATTATTATTATTATTATTATTATTATTATTATTATTATTATTATTATTATTATTATTATTATTATTATTATTATTATTATTATTATTATTATTATTATTATTATTATTATTATTATTATTATTATTATTATTATTATTATTATTATTATTATTATTATTATTATTATTATTATTATTATTATTATTATTATTATTATTATTATTATTATTATTATTATTATTATTATTATTATTATTATTATTATTATTATTATTATTATTATTATTATTATTATTATTATTATTATTATTATTATTATTATTATTATTATTATTATTATTATTATTATTATTATTATTATTATTATTATTATTATTATTATTATTATTATTATTATTATTATTATTATTATTATTATTATTATTATTATTATTATTATTATTATTATTATTATTATTATTATTATTATTATTATTATTATTATTATTATTATTATTATTATTATTATTATTATTATTATTATTATTATTATTATTATTATTATTATTATTATTATTATTATTATTATTATTATTATTATTATTATTATTATTATTATTATTATTATTATTATTATTATTATTATTATTATTATTATTATTATTATTATTATTATTATTATTATTATTATTATTATTATTATTATTATTATTATTATTATTATTATTATTATTATTATTATTATTATTATTATTATTATTATTATTATTATTATTATTATTATTATTATTATTATTATTATTATTATTATTATTATTATTATTATTATTATTATTATTATTATTATTATTATTATTATTATTATTATTATTATTATTATTATTATTATTATTATTATTATTATTATTATTATTATTATTATTATTATTATTATTATTATTATTATTATTATTATTATTATTATTATTATTATTATTATTATTATTATTATTATTATTATTATTATTATTATTATTATTATTATTATTATTATTATTATTATTATTATTATTATTATTATTATTATTATTATTATTATTATTATTATTATTATTATTATTATTATTATTATTATTATTATTATTATTATTATTATTATTATTATTATTATTATGTTAATCTTTTGATATATTTCATATCATGTGATATCTCATTTATTAGTTTGATGAGGTGCGATTTCAACTTGTGATATCTTATTTATTTATTTTTAATATGTAAAATTTTGATCAATATATTAATAGAAAAAAAAAGTGAATAGTTTTATTTATTAATAGTGATTTTTTTAATATTAGTGTGAGCATGCGATATTTAGAAAACATAATATAATATAAATTAATTCTTATATTATTATTTTTTTTTATTTCTTCTTCTTATTATTTTTTATTTCATCTCTATTTTTTGTAATATATTGTTATTCTTTTGATATATTTTGTTCATTTCTAGAATTAGAAATTGATGAGATTATATAAATCACGGCAGAGCGAATCTTCGCAAGTGATTCTACGATATGGCACCAGAAGTGTTGATCTTGAATCAACATTGTGTATTGATGTCGATCTTAAATTAGTATTGCAAATCTATGATATGATTGTTCAGAGGCGGAGTAGTGGTGCTTGCATGGTTAGTAAAGTTAGTTTAGAGTTTGAGATAACTGTAATAGGAATGAAGATTAGAGATTGTGTACCTAAAAGGCTGAAACCTCTTTGTAAATGTATTTATGCATTGGGCTTGGTGGATCAGGTTGAGTAAATGGGTCTCGCATTATTAGGTATTTGGCCAACCCTGAGTAGTGGGTCTTTAGTCCTTTGGCCGACACAAAACAGTTGTCCCTAAGACTCGACGGATATTCTGAATGTCGGGGGAGTCTTTTAATAGTTATGGTCAACCCCTGAGAATTCTTGTCCAGGCATTAGCTGGCTTGCCCTGCTTTGGTTTTGCCAAAGTATAGTGGGGAACATGTGCATTAAATGCAGTCTCATCATTGAAATGTTTCACCGTTTTTCTTTGACTTGTGACTTGAAAAGGTGTAAAGTGGTGTGACAGAGCATATTGTGCACTTGAGTTCAGTCGTGTTTCTGAGATGAAATCTAACTATTGATCCATGCTTGCTTATTACTTTCAACCTGACTCGCTCAATTGTATTTGCTTATTTATATGTATAAAAGGAGTGTGGTGAAGCTTTTTTGCAATCTTGTAAACTGAGTTTCCTTTGTTTCCTTCAAGTTTCTTCCTCTTCTCTGACAGCATTTTACCAGACTAATTGTTACTGTCTGATCAAAGCTTCTACTTTTCGCTTTCTGTTTTTCTTTACCACCCTCGACCTTACATTTTGAGGTACATTTCCTTCCTTTCAGTTTTTCATTTCAGCATTTATTGTACTTTCGTTACTATGAACGACAACCCTATCATCATCGATACTGCTTCAGAGGGTAATTTTTATTCTTCTTCTAGAAGGGGAATGGAGTCTGAATCACATTCCTTTTCCTCTATCAACGGGGATTTTAAATTGGAAACTATTCCATTAATTAATGATTCGGAAATGGAAGGGACATCTGGAGAATCTCTTACGGACGGGGTTTCTTCTAGGGATTCTTTGGAGACTTTATTTCCAGAGAAACCTGATAGGCGTGAAAACCTCGTGAATAAGCTGATGTCTCCCCCTGTCTTGACGAAGGCAGAAATAAAAGTTGTCTGTCATAAGAGGCAACATGGTGGTAGCTTTGTCCTACTTTATATGCGAATGAATGATCGTGAACCCGATGATGTTGAAATCACGCGTCATTTGGAGTACCAGGGAGAGTTTAATGATGTGTCTTGGATCAGCCCCGATGATCATTATAAAGGTGATATATTGGCTCGTATGGGATTTTTCTTAGTCGAACTGACTAACACAATTAGATACCACTGGGTAGATGTTAAGGCTATAACAAACATTGATATTACGGTCGACAACTCCTCGGATGACTTGATTCTCCCAGTAGGCTTCGAGGAGAGGATATGCGGCTCTTTTAAAGGTTGTTTGATTCCTCTGTAAGAATGCCTCTTCACTGAGTTTTAGGTACGTTTTCCCTTCTCTTGTTTCAAGGTGGCAGTGATGAATTTCTTGAAAGTTGTCCCCTCACAGCTTCATCTTAGAGCCCGAGCTTATGTGAAGGTATTTCAATTTTGCATCAAGCACAAGTCTTGGAAACCTTTTATAGAGCTAGTTTTTAATATTTTTTTCATACCCTATACTTCTCAAGATGATACACCGGCTCAAGGATTGGTTTTCCTTCACCCCTAGGTATCTTGGTTCAGCCATTTCACCACTAACTGAGGTTATTTTCTTAAATGTTTCATGCTGGGGAAACCTGTCAATTTTGGGGCTCATTTTTATTTTTGTTTGTCTTCGGCCCCAGTAGGATGTACATGCTCTTGCAAAAGTGGTGTCCTAAAGTACTGGTCTAGAGCTCATTTATGTCGGCCTCTTTCTTCTTACGATTATGGGCTAAGTCCTTTATCCTTCGATGAGGTGAAAATGAAAGAAGAAATGTTGGTTGATATCAAGGGCTCGACTATGAAGAAATATTTGGCCCCAACAAGATACTCCCTTCTAAAAAAAAGAAGTGGATTGATGCTTATGTGATTGTCAAGGTGCCTAATCATTCCGAGAGACAAAAACTTTTTTGTGGTGATGAGGATCGAGGGCATTTTTCTTACAGTGTTACTCGTGCCTTATAGATAACATGGAACAACACTCACCAAGGATTAAGGTCTTACGACCGGCTTATCTCAACAGATGTCGATGCATCCTATTGTTTCTTCTACTCCTACTTTGAGGGTTCAGATACCTGTTGCAGTGATTGCTCCAACGATAGTTGAAAATGCTACCCTTGGCATAATCCTTGAGGTGGAACAATTGAGTTCTGCAGTGATTGGATTTTCTATTCACGAGTCCTCACCTTCTCTGTAACACCCCAAATTTTAATTGGAATATTTTAATTAATTTATTTAATTGAGAATATTCGTATTTTGGTGGTTTTCGGGTGGTTTTGTGAATTATTGGGAATTTGTGCATTTGTGGATTATTTATTTAATTAATAGTATGCTATATGAGAATATTAGTATTATTATTGATTTAAAATGAATATAAGTGAAATAAGGGTAAATTGGGCATTCAGAGGAGTTAGTAAGGATATTATGGGAAAAGCCCAAATTGTGAGGCCCAAGACTAGGTTTGACAAAATAGACGTGTCTTGCAAGCTTAGATGACGTGAGCAGTGAATTGTTTTGAGTTAAGTGCTTACGAATTGTTTTGGTGAGTCGGTGTAGGATGATGCCGAGATGTTTATTTTGATGGAAACTTCGAGTATTAATGAAAGTGGGGAAGTTGGTAGTTTGCCAACTAATTGTTATTGTCCGGAGGTTTTTCCTAATGAGATAAGTGATTTATTGTCGGAATGTGAAGTGGAGTTTGCGATCGACTTAGTTCCTGACTAGTCCAGTATTGATGGCTCCATATAGTGTGTATGCATGGGGATTGAAAGAGTTGAAGAGTCAACTTGAAGATTCGCTTGAGGAAAGGCTCTTTTGTCTGAGTGTGTCACCATGGAGTGCACCAATTTTGTTGATTATGAAGGAAGAAGGTTATGTGAGGCTTTGGGTGGATTATAGATAAGTGAACAAGGTGACTATCGAGAATATGTGTGCACTTCCAAGGACTGATGATTGATGGGTCAGTTTGTTGTTGCAAGTGTGTTCAGTAAGATAGATTTGAGATCTGGGTATCATCAGATTCGCGTGAAGGCTGAAGATATTCAAGAGATTGAAACGATCAAGAGGATCCAAGAAAAGATGGGTTTTGAGAGTTATGTCGGTAACTGGTGTTGGTCGAGCTTTGAAGTTTCGGAAGCTCACACCGTGTTTTGTTGGTCTGTATCAGAGTAGCACAACGAAAGCGTGGGGAAAATAGCATGATAGACTGTTCTACTGTTGTCGCTTGTGAAAATTGCCTGATGTGTTTCATGTGTCTAAGTTGAGGAAGTACATTGATTCTGATGGATGGTGTACAAGTGAGAGATGATCTGATTGTTGAAGCGTTGCTTGTTCGGATTGATGAACAAGAAGCAACTTTGAGATAAAGAGATTTCCTATGAAGAGGTAGTTTTGGGAGGACCAACTAGAGAAAGTTGGAATTGGGAACTTGGAGATCGGTTGAGGGAGTCGTGTCCGACTCTGTCTCCTTGAGGTAATTTTCGAGGGCGAAAATTCTTTTAAGTGGGGGAGTTGTAACACCCCAAATTTTAATTGGAATATTTTAATTTATTTATTTAATTGAGAATATTCATATTTTGGTGGTTTTCGGGTGGTTTTGTGAATTATTGAGAATTTGTGCTTTTGTGGATTATTTATTTAATTAATAGTATGCTATATGAGAATATTAGTATTATTATTGATTTAAAATGAATATAAGTGAAATAAGGGTAAATTGGGCATTAAGAGGAGTTAGTAAGAATATTATGGGAAAAGCCCAAATTGTGAGGCCCAAGACTAGGTTTGACAAAATAGAGTTCTGAAGGAAAATTGGGAGTCATTTTGTTAACCGTGGAAGTTTGTGGCCAGAGCTCTGAGGAAAGGTTGGAGGCAGAAGATTTCCGAAGACAATCGTGAAAGCTTTGAATCGGCTAAGGTATGGGGAGTATAGTTTTTCATGATTTTCCATGTATGTCTTTCGATGTGTTTATGGTTGATTTAAGATTTAAGGTATTTTGGGTTGATTGTGGGAAAATTAGGGAAATTGATGATAAGACTCTGAGGTTGTGGCTAGTGGTATGTATCACTGGATATTTGTTCTGAGGATTAGGAAACCTTAGGCCTTTGTGGCCAAAACCTTGGATTGTTATATGTCCGACCATAAGGGATAGGGATATGTGATATGAGAAATTATGATGCCTTCAGGGCAATTATAAGGAAATTGTGATTTAGGACGTGAATATGTTCCGGGATTGGCCTAATGAACCATATGTTTTGTGCCTTTATCGCCGTAGGACCTTAGGGATGATTTAGGGATGTTTTGGGGGCTTTGAGGAAGTGAATCGTATGAGTTATGGGTAGAAATCAGTTCTGGTGTGTAGCAGAATTTGTTGTCATCGCGCAGTTCTCCTAGCGAAGAAAGCTTCGTCTAGCGAACGATTGTATTCCCACACTCGCCTAGCGAAGGAACTCGCCCCAGACTCGCCTAGCGAACATGCCAGCGAACGTAGCAGAGTTTCACGAATGTTGATCGTGTGCAGCGATGTCGTGATGTTTGATTCTGAGATTTCTGAGATGAGTTAACATGAGTATGACAGTGAGGTTTAGGTGATAGTATGAGGATTACCGCGAGTATAATTTGATGAATTAATATGAGATAATATTATGAATTAATATGTGATAACATGATGGGTTAATGTGAGTATGATTGTGAGTGCTATGTGATTTGTACTTGATTATATGATGATTTCTATGATGTACGAAGATGATTATTATGAAGAAATATGATGACATGATGTATGATGATTATTATGATGTGCTATGATGACATGATGTGTGATGATTATTATTATGATTAATTATATGATGACATGATGTGTGATGATGATTATTATGATGTGCTATGATGACATGATGTGTGATGATGATTATTATGATGTGCCATGATGACATGATGTGTGATGATGATTATTATGAGGTGCTATGATGACATGATGTATGATGATGATTATGATGATGAGCTATGACGTTTTATGATGATGAATATGATGAATGATGATGCACCTATGATGTTATTATGAGGATAATTTGTAACGTGTGCATCATGCATTCATGTGCATCCGGACTTCGGTTCGGGACCTCGATTACTTTGGCTTCAATCCCACTGTGCGGATGTGAAGTATTTTGATGTGCTCCGATTCTCAAGTAGAATCGATCCTATTGATGGGGATCTATGGAGGGTTGATGGCCCAGTGTCCATCACGCTGTGATGATTGGTACCACATGCATTGAGTTTATGTTGCATTTGCATTTATGAGCCTTTTTGTATAAATTATGACGTTGAGGCCTTCGAGGCATATTTGAGGAATATGGATGTGTTGAATATAATTATGATGTTGTTTACGCATTAATTGTTATACATTGATTATTATGAATTGTTTTACTCACCCTGCCTGTTTGAATGTTACCTCCACGTGGGTAACGTGCAGATGACCAAGTTTAGCCGTGAACGCCGTCGAAGAGTACTTTTGAAGTTTTGAGTTTTTAGCCTTTTGGTTAGCTTAGAGGGTCTTGCTCTGATATGTAACATCAAATTGGGTTCTTGAGTTAAACTATATACCAGTGGGTTATTTTACTTATTTTTCCCTTTTGAGGAAACCTTGACTTTATGCCTTTGAATTCCACTGTTTTATGATGTTTGATGTGTTTTGGGAAAAACCCATGGTTACGGAGTATTGACCTATTTTGATGACTTTGGGAAATGTACGCCCTTTTGGTGGCTAAAAGGGCGTACATTTTTGTGTTATCTTGCCATGATAATTTTGGGGTAGAAAAGGGTGTTACATTCTCCACCTCTTGTCAAGAGGAGTCTGGGTGATAGTCTATTTACCCCTATTGAAGGGGCTCTTTCAAATGGAATCGCGTGTTGGAGGGTGATGAGCATGATGCTCTTACTCCTTTCTTTCGACTTCCTGCCATTCTTTCATCCCATATGCCAAGTACTCTGAGGAAATTGCTACTATCATAGCTATTGAGGAATTGGATTTTGTCCAAAGCTTATACATAACTGACAGGCAGGTTCTTTTTGCAGACGATTCCCATACCTTGGCTTGGGCTGAATCCTAATTCTCAATGGTAGATGCTGGCCAGGACAATGTATTGGGCTCTGGGGACCTTTCAAGGGAGCGGGATGAGCCGAGGGAGAAATATGAGGCCCTTGAGCGGGGCAATGCCAAAACTGAGAAGGAGTTGGCCAAATTACTGGCGAAAGTCAAGTTTACCAAATCTATGCATAAATAGGTAGATCGATATTGTCTTTCGTCTACTTTGGTTGCTCATATAACAATGTTAAAGACTTATCTTGCTAAGGGAGACAAACACTGGAAGAAGACTTTTGAAGAAGTGGATGAGGCGTGTCGAGCATTTTGAAGAAAGTTTTTCAGTAGAAGAATGATGACTGAATCAATGTTATGAAAGGCCTCGAGGAGGAGGTGGCTTTTGCACGACAGAGATCTCAAGAATCCCTTTAGTGGACTATGGAAGTTGTTTGTAGGGTCTGAAATCAAATGTCGAACCAGGAACGAAAGCTTTGTTCTGACCTTTATATTACTGCAAATCAGTTAAATCCTTTCATAGTGATTCCTATAGAGGATGCTGGAGGTGGTTCGAGTGCTTTGTGAAGGTGAGATAATACTTAGAAGGGGGGTTGAATAAGTATGAAAGATTAAGACTTAAAAAATAATCACACAATTATTTTTATCCTGGTTCGTTTAAACAACTACTCCAGTCCACCCTTCCTAGAGTGATTTGCCTTTCTCAACAAGGACTTAATCCACTATTAAATCAAACTGATTACAATAGTAACACCTAAGAACAACTGTTCTTAGTCTTCTCAAGAGCTACTGATTCCAACTGAATCCTCTTAAGGAATAACCTTTATAATCAATGTAAATTAAATACAAGAGTATTAATGCTTCTATAAAGCTTTTATCACAACAGTGATTTTTCTCTTAAATTTAAGTACAATAAGATTCTAAGAAGAATATGAAATAATGAGAGCTTAGAATAATATGATTTCTTTTCAGCAAATTGTGTAACTGAAGAATGTGGTGAAGTTCTCCTTTTATAGACAGCTGATCCAAGGATGCTGAGCGTTGAAAAGAGAGTCCCAAAAAAGTCTGAGCTTTTTTGTCTTCACATCAAGTGACCTTTCCTAGAAGTAGATGGCACAGAAAAATCCTTTTTGTCTGTGTAAGTGTGTCTAGCACAAATGAGGAAAGAGACGTTGAATAACTCCAACGGATATATTCTTGAATATTTCTTCTTCAGTTTTCAGCAAGTTCTTTAGAGTCTGAATGGATCAGAGTCTTCTAATGATATTCAGAACTTTGCTATATCAGAGTCTTCTGCAGCATGTGTGCTTTCAGCGTGTTGATCATTGACACAGAACTTCTGTACTTCGCAGCATTGGTACTTTCAGAAACTTCTGTAGAATTATGCTTTGAGAAACTCTTCAATCAATATTCTTCTATGCTTCAGATGCTTCAGCTTCAGATGCTTCTGACTATCTTCAGATGCTTCTGACTCAGAATGTTCTGGAGCTTCTTGCTTCAGATCCTTCTGGAGACTACGCTCAGGATCTTCTGTAAGGAGCAATCAGATTCTTCTGTAATATGCATCTGGAGCTTCAGAGTCAGGATAACTTCTTGTATCCAAAACAGATTTGCTTCTAGAGAGTTAATTTTATTTCAATCTGCAGTAAAACTCTCAAACAAATTTTAGAGTATATAATTCTTAAATATAAATTTCCTAACAGTTATCATCAAAACAAAGAGTTATTATTAAGAATCAATCTGTGTTCTAACAATCTCCCCCTTTTTGATGATGACAAAAAGTATCAGAAATTTTATTTAACTGAACATAAAGAATTATAGCTCCCCCTGAGATGATGAATCTCCCCCTGAGTTAAATATGAAAAAGGAATAGAAACTTCCCTTTTTTCTTGAGTAATCTTCAGAGTTATATCTTGTTTGTTCTTATAACAATTTAGGGTCAGAATGACTTGCAGATATAAGATTCAGAGTTTGATAAAAGACAAATGATCTGAGAGACTCAGAGATTCTTTTATAGAGTGTTCTTATCAAATGTTCTGAAATAGTCAATTTAAATATTAGATAGAATAGATATGTCTGAAGATTCATTCTAGTGAAGTTATATTAAATAGTTCAGATCTTTATTTTCTCCCCCTTTTTTGTCATAAGCAAAAAGTAGAAACTTTTAAAAAGACAAATAAAAGGAACAATAAATAAGATAATTCAATGGAGAAAAACTGATTCATTCAAAATAACAGAGCAAGAGTACATAGGTAAACATCAGAAGATATAACAATAAAATTCAGATGCAAACAACAGATGCACAAACATTAGAATGAAAAAAAAATCTAAGAGTGTTTTGACAAAAGCATCTTCAATAGATCTGTAATCTCAGATGATGATTAGCTCTTGCTTTGACATCCACTTAGTCATGGTCTCATTCTTCTCATCTTGTTTGGACATCCACTCTGTCATATCCTCAGACTTCTTATCTTGCTTAGCCATCCAGGATTTTATTTCTGACTGACCAGCCTCTAGAGCAGCAATCTTGTCTTCAAAGTCTGGATGTTCTGTCTTTATCTCAGATGAAGAAGGTGGAGGTTCTGCAGCCTGAACAGAGTCAATTGCCATAGGTTCTGTAGATCCTGAAGAGGGTTCTACCAGAGTCATAGTCAATGCATTGGCAGTAGGTTCTGTTGGAGGTGGAGGAGCATCTAAACGAAGCAGAGGTTCAGTTTTGTTGACAGTCCAGAATAGAGTCCTTTCAGCTCTGAGCTTTGCATCATCAGAACAGACGTTCTTCAGATTTGAAGCTACAGTGTTGAATCTATTGATGAATCCTTTCCAGATGATGTCAGATTCATTAGCATCCATTGTTTCAGAGCATCTCTTCTGAACAGTACCTAAAGACATCTGTATTTCTTGCAAAAATGTTTGAAATAAATGATCAATATTAAGTCTGGGTTGTGGTTTAAGCAAGGTTTCCAGAGTCATATGTTTAGGTTTGGGAGATGGTGGTAAAAGTGATTTTTGGATGGAAATCAGAGGAGGAGGATAATATGGAATAAAAGGAATTTCTGGTTTTTGAGGTAAGGATCTGTTTAAAGCATTAAGCAGATGAGGTTTTGGTCTTGTGCGTGGGCAAACATCATCAAAGGGTTCATTAGAGTATGGTATGAAAGCAGAGGTTGATGGTTCAATAGATGCAACTGTGTTATCAGATGCAGGTTGCAGAGCTGAAACAACAGCTTTACCAGATGTTGCAGATATTGTTGCTAAGGATCCTACATTGTTCATAGATTGAATATATGAAAGGATCACAGATGGAAGAGCCTGTCTGAGTTTTGGTTTCAGAGGGTTCAGGGGTTCAGAAGGTTCAACTCTATCATAAAAATCTTTCAGTTTGAAACCATAAGATAGATTATGATAAAGAGAAGAAACTTGGGCACAAGATATACCAGATGATGATGGATTGGAAGTGGGGATTAACATCTCAGATGATAGTGCAGGTGGAGGCATAGGATCTGGAATGGGAGTTTTAGAAGGTATGGTTGATTCAGGTTCAGGTTCATGTACAGGGTATTTGTCAGATGGAGAAATAAGAAAATCTGGGTGGATTTCTGATTCAGATGAGTTGGAGGATGTAGTAGGTGTACAAGAGGTAGAAGATACTTGAAACACTATTTTTAGAGGAGTGACATCAAGAACTTCTGTGTCAGGGATTTGAGTAGGTTCTGAAGGAATATCAGATTGATTAGATGGTGGTTCTGATGAAACAGGAGCAGAAGTTACTTTTGTAGGTTCAGAAGTAACTAGTGCAACAGGTTCAGAGGGTGGAATATATGATGGTGGATTGTCAGAGGCTTTTTCTGGTTAAACTTCTTTGGGTTGGTTTTCTGGATGTTCAGAGGTTTGTGGTTGATCAGAGTTTTGTTTTTCAGATGGTTGTTGTTCTGATGGTTGTGGTTCTGATGGTTGTGGTTCTGATGGTTGTGAACGTGGAACAAAGTGTTTGATGTGTATTTTGGGTTGAGATGGTTTTGATACAGAGGCAGTAGTTTGTTTTTGAGGTGAGACAGAACTGGGGGTAGTAACAGAAGTTGTTTGAGTAACAGGTGGTTTTGGAACAGACTTAATATTTGAATCATTAATAATAATATTTTTAGAAATTACAGAAGTCTTAGTACCTTTTACTTTAATCCTCTTGGCAGGTGCAGAGGCAGCTTCTTCAGAATCCTTTCTCTTCAAGAGATTCTTGGGCTTCTCAGCAATCTTAACCTTCTTCTGGACAGGTTCAGATTCTTCTGCAGGCTGAGTCCTTTTCCTCTGAAGTGGTACTTCTTCTTCTTCTCCTGCATCTGGTAGTGGTTGTTTGACAAGCTGAAACACATTAGCTGGAACAGGTATTCCTTCCTTCTTGCATTCCTCTATATACATAAGCACTATATGTCTGGGTTCTTCAGCAAAGAATAGAGGAAAGTCAGCTACAGGAACCCTCTTATTCAAGTCAGACATATTCAGTCTCTTTGGAGCAGTAGTGAGTTCATCAACAATCTTGAGTCTTAGAAGACTTTTAGCGTTCAGAGGCTTTCCCATAATAAACTCTAATTCCTCTGTAACTCCAACAGCGTACAGAGCAGTCACTAAACCATTTTCAGTGAGAAGATCTGAGAGCAACCTTCCAAAGGGGATCCAAGTCCTGATCTTCTGTCCTTTCTCCTTCACAGATTCTCTAGATGCATTGATATGATTCCACAGATGCATGAACAGAATGTAGGGAAGATCTACCTTGGTGCTCTGACTAAGGCAGTACATGAAATAGATCTGTTCATTGTTGACATAATCAGGAGAATTGGTTGATTTCCTGTGGTGGATGCATCCCATGAATATCTTGGCCCAGATCTTGTAATCAGGCTTCAGATCTTTGAATCTGTTAGAAGCTTGACCAGCAGTCATAACTTCCTCATAAACCTCTTCCATGTCCACACGCCCAGCTGGCAAGTGGGAAACACCATTTGTTTCTTCATAACCTATCAGTTTTCTTATCAGATCCTCTGTGATGATAATCTCTTTTCCCAGCACAGATGATAAAATGAACTTGGGATAAACTGATGCATGAATCCAGAATTCTTTCACAAGGAGAGGGTAAACTGGTCCAAACAACCTATCAAAGTACTTAACCCATCCTTGAGCACTAACAATGGAACGAAAATCAAACCCATTATCAGCCAGAGAATCAAACTCAACCATAGATTCACACAGAACTTCTAGTTTATCAACAGGTGTTAGAAGTGTTCTTTTGGGAGGAGAATATGGAGCAGCACCCAAGTTTTCTGAAGTCACAGCAGCCATAGTAGATTGGAACTGAGCAGTTGTTGATGAAGAAGACGCCATTGAAGAATGCTTTTTCAAACACTTAGGTTTTGGGTTTTTATGCAGAGAAAATAGGAGATGAAAACGCATGTAATTTCTGAGAGTGAAAAGTGTGAAAGTGAATACAAGACAAGTATTTATACTAAACACTTAGGCACATCAAAAGTCAGAAAAACGCACGTTTGAGCAAGCATTAAATGAAGAGAATAAAATCATTTCAAAACATTAAATGCTTCTGACAATTTGGGGGGAAAACCAAGATTCTTACTATTCAAATTTCACCTCAAACGTCTCTTCAGTTATGTACACGCCACCTCTTCAGATTTTGTGTGACACGTGTTTACTTGCATGCTGTTCTGAATTCTCTCAAGAAATGAAACGTTAGCCAACATTCAGATCTTCTAAAGATGGTTAGTTCAGAGTTTCACATCAAAAAATATTGATCAGAGTAGAATAAATAGACAGAAGAGATACTTCAGATCATTTAAGCATTTTTGCATCTGTAACAATTTGCTTCTGATAAATATCATTCTGGACAAAAATCCATACCAATATTTTTCAGAATAAAATTGAATCTATCTTCAACAAGGGGTTTTGTAAAAATGTCTGCCCATTGATGATCTGTATCAACAAAGGCTAAATTTGTGATTCCCTTCTGAACATAGTCTCTGATGAAATGATGCTTAATTTCTATATGTTTTGCCTTAGAATGTAAAATGGGATTCTTGGACAAACATATAGCAGAAGTATTATCACAAAAGATAGAAATGTTACTCTCAAAAATTTGATAATCTTCTAGTTGACTCTTCATCCAGAGCATCTGCGTGCTACATCCAGCAGCAGCAATGTATTCAGCCTCTGTGGTTGAAAGTGCAATTGTGGGTTGCTTCTTGCTGTACCAGGAGATTAGATTTCTTCCTAGAAATTGACAACTTCCAAAAGTAATTTTTCTTTCCACTCTGTCTCCAGCGTAGTCAGCATCACAGAATCCAACTAATTTGAAATCATCAGATTTTCTGTAACACAAACCCACATTAGAAGTACCTTTCAGATACGTTAGAATCCTCTTGACAGCTGTCAAGTGTGATTCTCTAGGATCTGATTGGAATCTAGCACACAGACAAACACTGAACAATATGTCAGGTCTAGAAGCAGTAAGATAAAGAAGAGAGCCAATCATACCTCTGTAGAGCTTCTGGTCTACTTTCTTACTTACCTCTTCTTTGCCAAGTGAGCTAGTAGGATGCATTGGGGTCTTTGCCAGCTTGCTGTCAGACATGTTGAATTTCTTCAGAAGTTCTTTAACATACTTTGTCTGATGTATGTAGGTGCACTCTGGAGTTTGATTAACTTGGATTCCTAAAAAGAATCTGAGTTCTCCCATCATGCTCATTTCAAATTCTGCCTGCATACATGTAGCAAACTCCTTTCCAAGCATAATATTTGTTGATCCAAAAATAATATCATCTACATAAATTTGGCAAATTAGAAGATCTTTCTTAATTGTTTTACAGAATAAGGTTGTATCCACTTTGCCTCTGATGAAATTCTTCTCCAGAAGAAAATTACTTAATCTCTCATACCAAGCTCTGGGAGCTTGTTTTAATCCATATAGAGATTTTTTTAATTTGAAAACATGATCTGGAAATTTTTCATTTTCAAAACCAGGAGGTTGGTGGACATAAACTTCTTCTTCTATAATACCATTAAGAAAGGCACTTTTAACATCCATCTGATACAGAGTGATGTTATTTTGTGCAGCAAAGGAAATAAGAAGGCGTATAGATTCTAACCTTGCCACTGGAGCATATGTCTCAGTGTAATCAATACCTTCTTGCTGACTGTACCCTTGAGCAACCAGCCTTGCCTTATTCCTCTCAACTTCTCCTTTCTCATTTAGCTTATTTTTGAAGACCTATTTTGTAACAATTATATTGAATCCTTGAGGTCTTTGAACTAGATCCCATACATCATTTCTGCTGAATTGATTTAGCTCTTCTTGCATGGCAATAATCCAATCATTGTCTTGCAGAGCTTCTTCTACAGAAGATGGTTCAATTTCTGACACTAGTCCAAATAATGATGCTTCAGATGATCTTAGAAAGGATCTTGTTCTGATGGGATCATCCTTCTTTCCAATAATGACATCCTCTGGATGAGAAGCTTTAATTCTGGATGATGATCCTCTGATAGTTGACTCTTCAGAAATGTTTAGATTATTCATCTGAGAGATTAAGGGAGTAGCATCTGGAGTTGCTTATGGTTCCTTTACTTGAGTTTTGTCTGCTTCTGGAACTTCAGAGTCAATAAATACTACTTCCCTATCTGCAGAGTTATCAACCTGCTTTGGCTTTTCAGAGCCAAGCTTATCATCAAATCTGACATGAATGGATTCTTCCACAATCTGTGTCTCAGTGTTGTATACTCTGTAGCCTTTAGAGCGTTCAGAATATCCAAGCATGAAACACTTCTGTGCTTTGGAATCAAACTTGCTCAGATTTTCTTTAGTGTTTAACATATAACAAATACATCCAAAAGGATGAAAATATGAAATGTTGGGCTTTTTGTTCTTCCACAATTCATAAGGAGTCTTCTTCAGAAGAGGTCTAACAGACACTCTGTTCTGAATGTAGCATGCTGTATTGATTGCTTCTGCCCAAAAATGTTTTGCCAGATTTGTCTCATTGATCATGGTTCTGGCCATTTCTTGCAAAGTTCTGTTTTTCCTCTCTACAACCCCATTCTGTTGTGGAGTTCTAGGATAGGAAAAATCATGAGCAATGCCATTTTCAGAAAAATATTTTTCAAAATATTTATTTTCAAATTTACCACCATGATCACTTCTGACTTTTATAATTTTGAAATTCTTTTCATTCTGGACTTGCTTGCAGAAGTCAAAGAACACAGAATGTGACTCATCCTTGTGTTTTAAGAACTTTACCCATGTCCATCTGCTAAAGTCATCAACAATGACCAATCCATACTTCTTGCCTCTGATGGATGCAATTTTCACTGGTCCAAACAGATCAATATGAAGTAGTTCTAGTGGTTTAGAAGTAGAAACAACATTTTTTGATTTGAAAGATGTTTTTGAAAACTTCCCTTTCTGGCATGCTTCACAAAGAGCATCTGAAGTGAACTTCAAATTTGGGAGTCCTCTGACAAGATTAAGTTTATTAATCTGAGATATACGTCTCATATTAATATGGCCCAATCTTCTGTGCCAGACCCATTGCTCTTCATTAACAGACAAGAGGCATTTAACATTTTGAACTTTAAGTTCTGAAAGATTTATTTTATAAATGTTGTTTTTCCTCTTACCACTAAATAGGATAGAGCCATCCTTCTGACTAATAGCTTTACAACATTTTTCATTAAAGATAATATCATAACCATTGTCACTTAATTGACTTATGGACAATAAGTTATGCTTTAACCCTTCAACAAGTAAAACATTAGTAATAGAGGGAAGTTTACCATTTCCAATAGTGCCAGATCCAATGATCTTGCCCTTCTGGTTCCCTCCAAACTTCACGTCACCTCCAGATCTAAGTTCCAGGCTTTGGAACATAGACTTTTATCCTGTCATGTGTCGTGAGCATCCAGAGTCCAGGTACCATGATTGGTGTCGTGACCTTGCTGCTAAGAACATCTGCAACAGGAATTATTTTGTTTTTAGGTACCCAGATCTTCTTGGGTCCTTTCGGGTTAGTTGGTTTGTAGGTTTGTCTAAACTTCTGTTTTACAGCATAATGTTTATTCTGACTTGCCTTGGGTTTAAACACATAAGTATTCTTCTCAGAGCTTGTGTGTTTAATGTCATTCAAGTGACCAAATTTGAATTGAGAATACAGAGGTGTCTTCTTGATGAAAAGTTTGTCAACAGGTTTTGGATTGCTTCCAGATGAAGATTCATATCCAATACCTCTTCTGTTGTTTCCACTAACACCATAGATCATAGAAGCCATCTTGCTTCTGTCTATGCTCTTAGTGAGAAATCTATGAAAGCTAGAGTCATATTTTTCTAAAATATTTTCACATGACTTAGTCTCAGATTCAGATTCTTGTTGAGTTATTTCAAAGTCATTTTTGATTTTTCAGATTTATTTCTTTTTGCTCAACAAGTTCTGTTTTCAGAAGATCAATCTCAGATTCAAGATTGCTTTTCAGCTTCTTGTATTTGAGTTTGATATTGTTATAACTTTTAAGAACTTCTGTTAAAACTTTAATGAGTTCTTCTTTGGTAAATTTAGCCATTACCTCTTCTGCATCATCATCAGATTCAGATTCTGATTCATATCCTGAGGTACCTTCCTCTTGATCCTCTGTGCTAGCCATCAGTGCAACATTTGCACATTCTTCTTCTGATTCAGAAGATGATTCACATTCATCTGAGTCATCCCATGTTGCCATCAGAACCTTCTTCTTTTTGTTAAACTTCTTCTTGGGTTTTTCTTTCTAAAGTTTGGGGCAATCATTCTTGTAGTACCCAGGTTCTTTGCACTCATAGCACACAACTTCTTTCTTGGCAGATCTTCTGTGACCAGAAGATTCCTTTCTGTTATTGGATCTTCTGAAGTTGTTGAACTTCTTTCCCTTGTGCTTCCAGAGTTTGTTAATCCTTCTGGACAACATGGATAACTCATCTTCTTCTTCAGAAGAAGATTCTTCAGAGCTTTCTTGAATGACCTGCAAAGCTTTAGCAGTTTTGTTAGATTTTAATGCAACAGATTTACCTTTTTCTTTCTTCTGAGGTTCATCTTCCTCAAGCTCAATCTCATGGCTCCTTAGTGAGCTGATGAGTTCTTCTAGAGAGATCTTGTTCAGATCTTTGGCCATCTTTAAGGCAGTCACCATTGGTCTCCATCTGGTAGGCAGACTTCTGATGATTTTCTTTACATGATCTGATGTAGAATATCCCTTGTCCAGAACTTTCAGCCCAGCAGTGAGTATCTGAAATCTGGAGAACATGGCTTCAACAGATTCAGAGTCTTCCATTTTGAAAGCCTCATACTTCTGGATCAGAGCCAGAGCTTTTGTCTCCTTAACTTGAGAATTTCCCTCATGTGTCATTTTTAGGGATTCAAACATATCAAAAGCAGTCTCCCTGTTTGTAATTTTCTCATACTCTGTATGTGAAATTGCATTCAATAATATAGTCCTGGCTTTGTGGTGATTTCTGAAATCTTTCTTCTGAGCATCTGTCATAGATTTTCTATCAATCTTTTTGCCATTCCCATCTGTAGGATGTACATATCCATCTATGACAAGATCCCATAGATCAACATCATATCCTAGAAAAAAACTCTCAATTCTGTCTTTCCAGTATTCAAATTTCTCCCCATCAAACATTGGGGGTTTGGTGCTGATCTTATCCCTCTCTTCATATTTATTGTTAATATTGGACATTGAATTATCAGCCATGATAACAAATAAATATATATATCAAAGTATATCTCTCTGGATCTTTACTGACACTGTTAAGTGGTAGCACACTCAGAACCGGAGCTCTGATGCCAACTGAAGGTGAGATAATACTTAGAAGGGGGGGTTGAATAAGTATGAAAGATTAAGACTTAAAAAATAATCACACAATTATTTTTATCCTGGTTCGTTTAAACAACTACTCCAGTCCACCCTTCCTAGAGTGATTTGCCTTTCTCAACAAGGACTTAATCCACTATTAAATCAAACTGATTACAATAGTAACACCTAAGAACAACTGTTCTTAGTCTTCTCAAGAGCTACTGATTCCAACTGAATCCTCTTAAGGAATAACCTTTACAATCAATGTAAATTAAATACAAGAGTATTAATGCTTCTATAAAGCTTTTATCACAACAGTGATTTTTCTCTTAAATTTAAGTACAATAAGATTCTAAGAAGAATATGAAATAATGAGAGCTTAGAATAATATGATTTCTTTTCATCAAATTGTGTAACTGAAGAATGTGGTGAAGTTCTCCTTTTATAGACAGCTGATCCAAGGATGTTGAGCGTTGAAAAGAGAGTCCCAAAAAGGTCTGAGCCTTTTTGTCTTCACATCAAGTGACCTTTCCTAGAAGTAGATGGCACAGAAAAATCCTTTTTGTCTGTGTAAGCGTGTCTAGCACAAATGAGGAAAGAGACGTTGAATAACTCCAACGGATATATTCTTGAATATTTCTTCTTCAGTTTTCAGCAAGTTCTTCAGAGTCTGAATGGATCAGAGTCTTCTAATGATATTCAGAACTTTGATATATCAGAGTCTTCTGCAGCATGTGTGCTTTCAGCGTGTTGATCATCAGAGCATATTTGACACAGAACTTCTGTACTTCGCAACGTTGGTACTTTCAGAAACTTCTGTAGAATTATGCTTTGAGAAACTCTTCAATCAATATTCTTCTATGCTTCAAATGCTTCAGCTTCAGATGCTTCTGACTATCTTCAGATGCTTCTGACTCAGAATGTTCTGGAGCTTCTTGCTTCAGATCCTTCTGGAGACTACGCTCAGGATCTTCTGTAAGGAGCAATCAGATTCTTCTGTAAGATGCATCTGGCGCTTCAGAGTCAGGATAACTTCTTGTATCCAAAACAGATTTGCTTCTAGAGAGTTAATTTTATTTCAATCTGCAGTAAAACTCTCAAACAAATTTTAGAGTATATAATTCTTAAATATAAATTTCCTAACAGTTATCATCAAAACAAAGAGTTATTATTAAGAACCAATCTGTGTTCTAACACTTTGGAGCCAGGCGCTAATGTCTGAGGATATTTTTATTCCCTTTTTTTTATTTGCTCCTATAAGATTTTTGTCGGGCCTTTGAGCCTTGGTTTGTAAACAACATTTTTTATTATTTATATTTTTACCTTTCACGTGATTGTGCTTTTTGGTTTTGTATTACTTTCTTTTTAACCGTTTCAGCTAGCTGAGATCTGAGGAGAGTTAGGGCTTGCTTCTGAGCCCTGTAGTTTGCACAATTTATTTTGCATAGATAGTAGTAAATAATATTTGCTTAGAGTGTAAATAACCTCAAGCCTTTTGCAAGGAAATGTATGAATGCTTTATTTTTGTGAGCACGTTGCGTTAATACGTACGCATTGGTTGGCGAGATGCCGAGCCAATCAGACGTGGTTGTAGTTGGAACATACTTGCGTAAGCAACTAATTGGTTAAGTTAGATTTGTCCATTCATCGGGTTTGTGCTAGTGAGGCACGAACTCGGCTTTGAGTGTTTATACCTTAAGCTATACTTGTAATGATTTAGCATGGAACTAGATAGTTGCGACTATGATTTGAATATGGGTGGAAAAATGAGCTCGACACGTCGGGCATGCCATTTTTCCTGAGGCGAAACAAGGTTTTATGCCCACACCCTTTAATATGACCGCCCCACCCCACCCCATTATTTTGAGCTTTTGTGGGTCTGCTTTTACATACAATTTTGTAATTTTTAGGACTAAAAGGTTCAATATATGCGAATCTTTGCCGTCCGCCCTAACTTTCATGTGGGGCGGGGCATGGTTTTAGACCCGCACCCTCAAATATGTTCGCCTAGCCTACCTCTTTTTTTGCGAAATTTTGCAGGGCGGGCCTAAACGGAGCGGACATGCCTGTTTGCCACCCCTAGCTTTGGATCATACTCATAGTAGTAAAGCATGAGTGCGTTTAACTACGATTATGCTTTAAATTATACTTACAGATAAGGGACATGAAACCGGCTAGATGCAACCATGCTTTTTGACCAGTGTTCTATGTCCCAGAGGATCATTCCCTGACTAAGGATAGAGGATCCTCATTCTTTTCCTCAAGGTTCTAGTTCGGTTCGAGGTAGACATCTATAGGCTCCATCACTCACGTCCCTTAGATTGGCTAGATCCGAAAGGGGGTGGTGTGCCAACTACGTAAGATTGCACGCAGGGGGAATTGGTTGTTGTAGTCAGACGTGCAGAGCGTCTTTGATAGCTCCCTTAGATTATAAAGGCACGCAAGGGGTTGTGGGAAAAAGTTGGGGATTCGTATGAGAGGTGCGGAGGATCATGTGTCTTTCTTTGGTGGACTATTTTATGATGGTGATGAGACAATCTATGTGAGCATACTGAGTGAGGATTAATTACGGTGCACACGCTTTTTGCATTACTTTGTTAATTTGCTTCTTCTTGATTTATTCATCTTCATTTTATTTCAAATTAATTGTAATGTTGATGTATGTTATGTATGTTGTTGATGGATGTTATGTTGTAGTAACAAAATTCAATATCAACTCCTTTTCTTCTTATTTTTATTTTCAAGTTTATTTATGAATATTAGAGAATGGTGCAATATGTATATTGATGTTATGAGGATGATGATGTTTGGTTGTTGCAACAAAACTCGCCACTCTTTCTTCTTTTTTCCGTTTTTGACTTTCACTTTTTAATTCATTTTTGTTTGGTATGGGATGCAAAGTATGTACATGATGATGACATGTTGATGAGGAAAACTTGTGGAGAAGATGGCATGAAAAACTCATGTGCCAACAAGACAACTCAACTTCCTATTTTATTATTTTTTAAAAACATTTTTTATTAAAATATATGTAATTTATGTGGTAAAGTTGTAATGTATGACTTGTTCTAAAATCACTCTTATTTTATTATAGGACAAAACGATGAACTATTGACTTATGTAACTATTTTGACTTTGGACTAAAAACTCAAGTGTGATGTATGTAATTTAATTCAATTAAAAGTATCCTCTTTTCAAATCCTTTTGTGTTGATGAATGCCAAAATACTTTAGAACAAAAATATTATTCAAATCCCAATGTTGTGTAAAACAACAATGTCTTGAACAAAAACTAAAATGACTAAAAATGTAAAGTGCGTGTATGCATGAAATGTGGTATAGGACTTCAAATGAAGACATGAAATGGACTTGAAAATCAAGATTACATGTAAAATTTTACTAAAAATAAAAGTATTAGCCTTAGGTGAAAAGGACTCAAAATGATGGTATGCCAAGGCCAAACATAAATGGCAATGATCGTCGGCCTCTAAAACATGACTTTGTGAGTGCTATCTACAAATTCAATCGAGTTTTGAATGATGTTAAACATGGTAGTATATCGTATCATTTTTGTATATTGGACGGTATCAACCTACATTTAAATATTCATTTGTCATTTTACCCTTAGGATGCATAAAAAGAGTCCTTGAACAAGTTTTATAGGTCTTAGGCATGTCATACACATCAAAAACCAAGTTTTGTGTGTCAATATAACTGCACAGACCGATCTATATGTGATCAGGTCGACCTATAGAAGCTTTTGCTTCAGTACAGGTCAACACATCCAAATTTGAGGTCGATTCCTACACTCTAAGAATGAAGTTTGTAGGCTCTGCTCACAGGTCGCCTGACAGGCCGACCTGAACACCCTCATAGGCCGACCTATTTCTTTCATAGGCCGACCTATGCAACTTCAAACTTGAAAATTTCTTTTTGCATCTTATTTTTCTTGCATCCTCTTTGCATATTTCCACATACACATATATACTCATATATGCACCTTTTTCTAGCAAGGTTCTAGAGAGTAAAACTTAAACGAAACTAGATTACAAATTTTCCCATCATCTTCATTCTTTCTTTTATGCATACACACAATTTAATTACACGTAATCATTTTTCGATTGGGTGAACATCTAGATTAGTATTGATAATTTCCAATTAGGTTTTGTGTAACCGAGAATATTAGGTTGGAAACTTTGCGTGTTTCAAATAAGAAAACCAAGGTGACGTTTTCCTTCAAGATCCGTGTGATTTGAAGGTTTTAGACAAGATCACGTCAACATAAATTCGACCGAGTGAAGGCCTTGAGACAAGGTGGTTTCCTTGCAAGGGATTAGTGCGAGATGGTGAATTATGTTCGGGAAACTTGGATTTCAACAAGTTGTGTGCTCGGGTAAAATCGGTAGATTGGATTCGTATTGTTGGTCACATGATAGCGCATTGTTGGTCACTTGGATTTCATCTCTTGTATAAACGATTTTGCAAAGAAAAGGTTAATTACAATCATCTCAATTTGATTTGAATTGAGGGTAGACGTACTCATAGAGAGGCCGATTAGGGAACTTCCTAAACAAATCTTGGTCTCTCTATCTTTCTTTTTTCTTTTTATCGCTTTAATTGTTGATTTTGTAATTTATCGAGTTCATCTTTGTTTGATCAATTCGATTGGAAGTTATTTTTCAATCATCTTTTAAAAGTGTTGTTGTTTATATAATCATAATCACTTTGATTATGATTCGGTTTTAACATCAACAAAATAAATTGAATCTCCAATTGCTATCGATTACATACCAAATGTTCAATAAGTTGTCTGTGCGTATTTTTAATTGTTTTTTGGTTCATTGGAAATATGAGTTACGCATAGATTTGCATTTAATTGATTCTAGCTTAATCATTGTTGAACATTTATGTTCATTATCATTTTGTTTGGTTTGCGATACATATATAGCATTTCGATAGTAGGTTCGGTTAGATGATTCCTTCCGGGTCGTTTTTCTGATGTGCCATATTTTTGAAATTAGATTTTTGCCATAGTTTTTTGTTGTAAAATTTGTGATCTATTCACCCCACTCTAGATAGAAGTCTATCTTCTAACAAGTGGTATCAAGATCTCTAGTTCATTCCGTGCTTGAGATATATTTCTTAGAAGAATGGCTACCGAACCAAAGGGTGCATACAATAGAGCACCAATTTTCACCGGCAAAAATTATGGCTATTAGAAAGCTCTTATGTGTGTTCATGTCAACTCCATTGACAAAGATATATGGGATGCTATCCAAAATGGTCCAAATTAAATAACTACGACCAATCATAGGGTGTTACCATACCTAAACCGAAAGCACAATAGGATGCTAATGATTGGAAATTATGGTCACATGATTGGAAAGCGAAAAACATTCTCACTTCTGCTTTGGGAGTTGATGAGTTTTATTGCATTTATCATTGGGAAACTTCCAAGGTCATGTAAGATGCATTAGATATTTCCCATGAGGCTACTAATTATGTCAAACAAGCTAGGATTAACACATTAAATCAAGAGTTTGAGTTGTTTTGTATTGAGCATAATGAAACCATTGTGGATATGTAGAAAAGGTTCCCACATCTTATTAATCGATTAAATGCACTAGGTAATCTCATTTCCAGTGAGCATGCTACTAAATTTTTTTTGAGGTATTTAAGTAGGTAATGGAAACTAAAGGTCACCGCTATTAAAGAAGCAAATGATCTTAAGTCGCTTCATCTTACGACTTTGTTTGGTAAGTTGGAAGAGCACGAGCAAGAGCTTACTTGCTTGGCTAAATACAAAAAGGAATATGAAAAGAGATCGAAGAATGAGAAAGGAGAAAACAAAGAAGAATGGAAGAAGTCCATTGCTCTAAAAACTTCTAGATCAAGGTCTTCTCAAGATGAGCATAGGGAATGTGAATCTAAATATGATAATGAATCCGACGAAGAAGATATAGGACTGTTCATTAAGTGAGTTAATAAATACATGTCAAAACATGGTGAAAAATATCCCAACAAGTATCGTGATAAATCAAGAAGGTTATTAAGTTCCTCAAAAGAAAAAGATGAGAGCAAAAAGAGGGAAGTCACAAAGTACGTGTTACAACTGTGGTAAACCCGGTCACTTTAAGTCGTAGTGTCCTAAAATCAAGAATGAAAAAGGCCATCACAAAATGTTTAAAAGTCTAGAAGAGCTTATGCTGCTTGGGAGAGAGAAAGTGATTCGTCAAATGATGATAGCTCTACCTCAATTGATTAATCGGTCAAGTTTTTCTATATGGCAAACAAAGGAAAGAAAAAGGTTGTAAGTCACTCAAAACTACAAGCTTCTCATGATTTAGCCTTTTCTTAACTTCAAGAGTCTTTTGAAAATCTATAAACACAAGGCATGGATGCCTTCAAGATATTAGCTTCAAACAAGAGAATCATCTCTCATTTGGAAGCTAAGATTGCTGAGAATGAAAAACATGTGGACACACTAAGGAAATCTATGTCAGATATTCTAGAAAATCAAGATGAGGATCCTAAATATTTGTGGTTTGGTTATGAAACTTGTCACATTTGGAAAAGAGAGTCAATCACTCTCAAGGATAATTTGAAGTGGTTCTTTGCAAGGAAGATGTGCAGGATTGTGCCAGCTAAGACAACATGAGTCAAAGGTGTCAGTCTTTATGTCTCAATGTTCTGCTTGGCAAGAAAGGTACTACACTAAAGAATACTTGATTGGTATTCCTAAAGTGTGGATATCTCTTGGATGTATGACCTTCTGAACAAGGAATTAAGATCATTTTCTATTTGTGTAATCCACAAGTATTTAATTAATTATCCATGTGTGGTGTTCAAAATTGGATGCAGTCAAGGTCATCAGTGAAGATTTCATTAGATAAGGACCTGATATTCAACCAAATGTTGAAACATCCCATCAACAGAGTTTGTGCACAATCTTGGAGTGAATCTCTAGGACAAGGAAGGGGAGTAGCTTATGCTCTGGGAACCAAAGTCTTGTGTGTTGACATAAAGTGTTGGGAACCTTCTTCTGGATGGATCTGCAGAGGCACATAATTTGATTAGGAAGTTTTGTGGCAAGAAACTTATCTAGAATATGGTGCTGATGGAAGTGAAAATGAAGACATCTTAATCTTGATGAATATTGCTTGAATCAGTTTATTTTTGATCTAGGTAAATTGGAGTCCATCTGCTGAGAGCATGTGATCCATTTCAACATGGAGGTTCTGGATAAGTGTCAGGACAGTATCTCTGACATCTTGAAGATTTCTCTCTTTAAAGAAAGTCGGATCTCTTGTAGTTGTTGACCATTATTTCCTAAGGAACCAAGCTTTAGCATGTTTGGTTCTTCTGAGGATGAGTTCTTGTAGATGATGCTCTTCAAGGTATGTGGTCTTAAGATCAGGTGTAGACCATTAACACAAGATGAAGGGTGTCTACTCAAACTTGATATGTTAATCAAGTCTATAAGATCATGGAACTCTTTTTCTGAAGAAATTGAGAAATTTCACAAGATGGTATGTCTGAGGGGGAGTTGATCAAGATTGTATCAGACAGACTTGAGCTCATTAGCTGGAAGTCATGAAATTGATGTCAAAATCAGATATTCGGACATCAGGGTTATCATCAGACTGTTTCCTCTGAGGGATCTGGTTACAATGGAGGTACATCATCTTGAGAAAAGCTTATTTTCTCATATGTGATTGGAATGGATGCTCCAAAAAGCCTATGCAATGTATGGGAATTGCATAAGCTAGTTGAGGCTACATTTCATAGTCTTAGTGTGTCTAAGATGTTTGCTGAAGACCTAGATTCTGGGTTGGACCAAGAGTTTCTTTTTGTCTCTTGGGAATCTGGAGGAAGCTGTGACACTTGGATGTGGAACAAACTACCCTTGTGGGAAAGAGAGGTTACTTAAGACCAAACGAGGAGTTGGTTTTGCTCTTAGCTTGCTAATTATTGAAGGTATCTTTACTTAAGGAGCTTGCTTTGGTGGAAGTATGAGAGTTTATTTCTCTCTACAACTAAATCAGAGTACCAATAATAATTGGATTTTCAAGCAATGCCAGTAACTACTAGACTTACTGGGGAAGTTGGTAACAACCAACTCATGGTACCAATGACAATTGGATTTTTAAGCAGTGCCAGCAAGTACTGGACTTACAAAACAGAGTTGATGGCAACCGGATCTCAAAGATAAACATTACTAACAACTAAACCTCCTGGTAAACATCAGGTAGTATCAGATATCGCTAGTCACAATTTGCTTCCCGGCGGATATAAGCGTTTATCATAATAATACTTAATCCAGGCATCTCGACAAAGTTGGGGTAACAACCGCAAAGGGAGCCTATGGCAAACAGGACGGAGCAAGAAGATTGGTAACAACTAAAAGATCTCAAAGGAAAAATCCTGACAAATAGAAACCAAAGCATGCAAACAAATGCATATGCTAAAGATATGATGTGAATGCATATGCAGACCGACCCACGAGGGAGAAGGAAAAAAGCAAAGCAAGAAACACAAGGAGGAAACCCATCACACTGAGTCTTGATGTCACTAATCTGAATGAAATTTCCTTCTAGGGGGGAGAGAAATGACTCTCGAGAAGTAATCACTACTCTTGCAAACCTGCAGAAGAGGAGTCTCGGCTTAGTAGCGTGGCCGCTGTTGGGGGCAATTTTGATCAGAGAAGGTAGCAAACTTTTTACTGCTCTAAGAGTAGTTTAATACTGTCATGTCACCTTAAGAGTTTTGACGTGCTTCGTTAAATTAGTTTTCTTAAACCAAAACTTTAATTTTAAAAACACTTTACTTTTCAAAAATCATTATTAATGAATAAGTGAAATTTGCATAACAAAAATAGATATCATAATAATGATTGGTCCGAAATCTGATTTCATTAATAGGCAAGGACTTTACAAATGGTAAAACCTCGGTGTTGCAGTGAGAATAGGATATTAAATTATTGATTAATTTGAATCACAATCTTGGTTCACAATTGGTATTTGATGTATCTGAAGGAAAGGTTAAAGAAAGGAAAAACCTATTTTGCATCGTAAACACAATGCGGGGAGAGATCTAAGGTTCGGGGGTTGGTTAAACTTAGGGAAGGTATTAGCATCCTAAACTTCTGTAGTACTCTACTGGAACCTCTTGTTTTGATATGCTATTGCTATGGTTATCTGCTTAAGGGTAATGCTAAGGGTTAAAGGTGAAGAGAAAGACCTAAGGGTTAGTCCTAAGTTTACTCGCCAAGATTCGCATCTTATGCCTACGTATCTGAGGTAGGGGATGGAATCAGAGTAATCGTAGTTCCCCACAAAAGGGAGGAAGAGGAACATCTTGACTGTGGTAAAGGTTCCAGGGGGGAGTAAACATTCATAAGGAATCTCTTACTTTGGAGTGTGGCGACTCCTATCCTACATTAAAGTTAAATTGAAAAGGCGTGAGTAGGTATTCCACGACAGGAACCTTCATTGGAGTGCGGCGAATCCTAATCCTAAGGCTAAGATGAAGAGGTGGATGTCCACGGCGGAACGCCTAAGCGCGAGTACGGCGACTCGGACCCTAAGGTTAGGATAGGGCGAGGGTTAAGAACTATTGACACGACGGTCAAACGGGATAACCTTTCCTTCGGAGGGGAGTAATAGTAAAGATGAAATAAAGCAGAAAGTAATAATAGTAAATGCAAGCAATTGATAGCATGAGATATTGAAATGGATAACGTAGGCTAAATAGCAAGTGATTAGAGATTAAATTAAAATGGATAATTTGTCAAATAAAGTTAGATAGTGATTAGGGGAGTAATTAAGTGGAAATGAGTGTAATTGTTTTTAGTTTGAGAAATTAGAAGTTATGGTTAATTGTTTTTATGATTTGTGAGATATTATGTGATAAAGGGGAATTAGAATTTTTAAATTACATAAATGGTTAGAAATTTAAAAAAAAAGGGTTATTTCTTTTAGTAAAAAAAAACTAAAAATTAATTTAAATAAACTAAAGCAATTAGATTACTAACTATTTTAAGTTTTAAATGAAACTTTATTTTTGTGTATTTTAATTATTATTAAGGATGAAAGAGAAATTACTAAATTTTTTTTATTTTTTATTTTTAAAATTATAAGCAAAATTTGAATTAAAATTAACGCTTTTGGTTTTTTTTTTAATATAATAAGATAAAATTAAATCAACATTTAAATTAACAATTCTAATTATATTTTTTTTTAAAAAGTTTAAGTGATAAATCCAAATATTATTATTTTTTATTTTTAATTAAGATTCGTTTTAAATGTTTAATAAAAAATATTTTCAGATTTTTGTTATTGGTTAATGTTAGTAGTTAATTAGTTAGTGTTAGTGATATCATTAATATTGTCAATATTACAACAGAATAATAATAAAAACTAAAAAAAGATAAATAATAGCAATAAAAAGAATTGGGTTGGGCCTGGGTGGTCAGGCCCCAGGACCCGACCCGGTTTGATACTAAAAAGGGGTGGAACACAAATTAGGGTTCCCTAATTTGCTCCAAGCGGCCGCGGCAGCCTTACTCTCTCTATTCTTTCTAAAAAATTTCTTCTCTCGTCTTTCTGAGTTCGGTTTCTCTTCTTCTTCCACTTACACAACCAAACTTCTTCTTCTTCTTGACCCACATGATGCTTCTACTTCTTCTTTCTTGTTCGCCTTGGCCCGTCATCTACTCATATCTGGAAAAAAACCCAGCAAAAACCGTTAATATTTTAGAGAGCATACGTGTTTTTTGATGATGTTGGCTTGTTCTTAAAGGGGTTTTGACGGATCTGTTTACGGTGGTGGGTTTCAATGATTTGATGGTTGGATTCGATGATGGTGACAATGAAGAGGCCGAGGTTTCCTCCCTCGTCTCTGAGTCACGCGTTCCCCGGTCTATGGCTTTGAACGCTTGAGGGTTTCAACGGCTTGAATGTTATTCGTTAATGGTGGTTTCCGGTTGCGATTCAGGGTTTGTGTTCTTAGATTTTTGAAGGATTTTGGGGAAATGATGATATATTCTGAGCCCGAGAGTTTCCGGATTTTTTGGGATGATTTTCGGTGGCTTTTTGTGATTATGTTTTTCGGCTGTTTGGTGATGATTTCGAATGTGATCCCCCTCCTTCTTCTGTTATGTCGGTTTTATACACAGAAGCTGCAGATTCATATTCTGCATTTAACGTTACATTCCTATTTCGGAAAACTTGTTTGGACATGTTTTGGAAGGTTGAAACGTGTTTAATATTTTCCTTTTCATTTTGATGTTGTCTGAAACATGTTTTGGTTCTTTCCATATTTGCCTTCTAATTATTGATGGTGGTGGATATTTTGTTCGGATTTGTCATTTATGCTGAGATTATTTCCAAATTTCGGATTATGAGTATTGATGGAATTTGTTTACCATTTTCGGAACTGTTGGATTATTGATGGTGATTTTGGATTTGGATTTGATTTCTGATCCAGATTTGATTTAAGGATTTGGATATGGATATTTATTTCGTTTTTTCTAAATCCATGAAATCCAGATTGGTTGGCACTGTTTAGCTGAACGAAAGAATCATTTTTTCGCGGAAACACTTTTTGCTCTCTCTCTCTCTCTCTCTCTCTCTCTCTCTCTCTCTCTCTCTCTCTCTCTCTCTCTCTCTCTCTCTCTCTCTCTCTCTCTCTCTCTCGGAAAAAAATGAACAGAAATTACCGGATTTACCGGAGATCGGGAACGAAAAACGTGAGCTGGCGACGAAACTTCTTTGTTGCCCTCTCGGAATGACCCAATGATGAGAATTTCCTGAGGGTCCGAAACAACTAAAAACCATTTTTCGATAAAATTAATCTTTCTCTGATATTATCTGGTTTTGGGCCTGAGACTATTGGGCAGAAATTAAGGGGTTTCGGTAGCATTAAATTGTTGTCCCTCTTGGACCTGATGATGAAATTATCCTGAGGGTCCGAAAATAAAAATAAAAACTTTTCCGATTAAATTATTTTCTAACCAATTTTTCAACACTTTTTGTAGATTCTGGAAATTCGGGGATAATGAAGAATTGGAGATCGGGATTAGAAGTTTAGGAAAAAATTTGGGACTTTAAGACTTATAACTTTGTAGTCTTCAAAAATGTAAATCCTTCTTGATGTAATATGAATAATGTACTGATAATTGAAAAATAAATAAAGTCATTCTTTTTGATAAAATGAACTTTGATTTTCCGACTCAATTCAATTCGTATCTCTTTCCGAATAAGCTCGACACTTCGCCATCCGAATTTGAAACTTAACATCTTGCAAATATTAGGAACTAACTGACATCCAACGCAAATTCTAAATTAACTCGTGATTGGTAATAGAAATCAGTGAATATGGCTTTAAACTCAATTAAGATAATTTCCTTGGCAGTAAATCTCGCACTGATTCAGATCTCAATCTGCCCACACTTTAACGACCTCCAAACAATACAGTTATAAATCAAATAACATTCCAAAATTCGGCCAATTTTGATTCTCACACAAGGATGGACTGTATCGAGAAACATCTAACTTCAATATTGTCGTAGAATTTCAAACCATTCTCAAACTAAAAGTAGTGTAACTCGGGAGATAGAAAACCCTAGTTGCTTGGGGATCCTCTGATAATTAGTTGGTTTTGTAATCGCCAAAACGAACATTAACCGGTGATACATCTGCATCCACCGATTCAAAGGGCACACGAGCATTTTATAAATTTTGAACACCTGTAAAACGAACCACTGAGCAAAACTGTTAGTGGTTAGTAAAAATTAAATACGAGATAAAATGGAATGCAAAATGATCACTAATCTATGGGTAAAATATGGGGTATGACAGTTGCCCCTATTTAAATGACTTCACCAGATGATTTGAACGACAAAGGCTCGAGAAATCATGGTGAAAGGGATTTAAATACAGATAACCGAAATTTTTTCCCTTAGATGCAGTGATATGCAATGCTATGGACAAAACAAAAATGCTGACAATGCTATAAATCTAATATGATGCATATGATGACAAATGATGTAAGAATGCAGACGAAACAATGACAAAGGGGAACAACACGAAGAGCAAACACATACTGGGGAAAACGACGCACTAGGGAAACAACATGGAAACAGGGAAATCTAAAGTGATGGACCAACAGGTTCAAGCATGACCAGTTGTCACTTTATAAAGGAAGACAAGATAAGATCCTCAATGGAGATGACACCGGCAAGACGGCCTCTACTGGGGAAATATCCAAGAGTAGCTGCTCAATAACTTCAGGCATGACCGGTTGACACTGTAGGGTAAAAGGTAAAAGCAGGATCCTCGATGGAGATGGCATCGAAAAGACGGCCTCCACTGGGGAAATATCCAAGAGTAACTGCTCAACAGGTTCAAGTGTGACCGGTTGACACTCTATGGTAGGATCAAGTAGACAGAATGCTGGAGCATTGAGTAAGAATAACATCCGAGCTTCTGGAAACAGGATCTTCAGGCCTCATTAGAAAATATACAGGGTAAAAACCTGCTGTATGCAAAAATAAATGGACTTTAAAGGGGAATTGCCTTGATAAGTTTCTCGGGAGAGAACGGCCACTTATCGTTGGAAGGAACTTACATGCCAAAATGAATAAGCTCTCAAATAAAGAGATTGTCACTTATCTGGGGATACGGATGAAATGATAAGCTCCTCTGAAGGGACTGTCGCTTATCGGTGCTGTAAGATGTGATGATAAGCTCCTCGGAATGAGACTGTCGCTTATCTTATGAAAATAAGCTTTCATGATCAAAATATGATTCAGCTTCTCCTTTAACCAAATGACTCATTTAGATAGGGTAAATAAACTTCCCCACGCTTCAAAGTTTGTATGCTCTAAATAGGTCTCAGTTTCTTCTTTTACTAAAGGGTAAAATAAACCTCCCCCATACTTCAAGGTTTGTATGCCATAAACGGGTCTCAATTTCTTCTTTTACTAAAGAGTAAAAATTCGCTATGGCGGGACGCCTAAGCATGAGTACAGAGACTCAACGTCTTAAGGTTTAGGGTAATAGAAACAAACTTTTCGAGGGAGATGGCCACTTGTTGCTAGTCATGATAAAGATAGGATAAGCTTTTCAGGCGAGAAATGCCGCTTATTTTCAAGGGTAACAATGATAAGCTTCTCGGATGAGAACTGTTGCTTGTTGAGAAAAAAAGATGATAAGCTTCCAGACGAGAACTGTTGCTTGCCTGATATAATGATAAGCTTCTCGGGCGAGAACTGTCGTATACCATTGTTTGTAAAATGTAGTGATAAGCTTCTCGGGCGAGAACTGTCGCATACCATTGTAAAGTGTAGTGATAAGCTTCTCAGGCGAGAATTGTCGCATACCGTTGTTTGATGTAATGATAAGCTTCTCAGGCGAGAACTGTCGCTTATCGGTGTAGCAATGTGTCACTACTGCGAAAATCGGCGCCGACTGAACAGAAGAGTCGCCACCGTGCGTTATTTATCCCAACAGAGGGAAAGGAAACGCTCGAAGTAAACCTACCGCAAAGACGGGAAAGGAATGGTCATCGCAACCAAATCCTGGATTCGGGAGTCGGTTACGCAAGGGGAAGGTATTAGCACCCCTCACGTCCGTCGTACTCGACGGGATCCACGCTTGTTTTCTGGTACGGATTGTTATTCTATCTATTCTACAGGTCTGGGGTTAAAAGAAAATAAAATGACTCGGCAAAGTATCGCACTTTATGCCTACGTATTCCCGTCTGGAACGAGAAATCAGAGTCAACGTAGTTCGCCTACCTACGGGAAAGGAGGGGAAGGTTGCTCGCTAGGATATCGCATCCTATGCCTACGTACTTTCATACAGCATGAAAGATCAGAGAAAACGTAGTTCGGGCCACGTACGACACAAGTCTGTCTTGATTGTTTTTATCCTTCTGAAAAAGGTTTTCTCCTGATTATGGGTCCAAGCGGACAAAAATGACGTTTTTGATTGGTTTACAGTCTTTTACGCAAGAACTGTTTTTTATGGTGTTTGAAATGTTTATTGTGTTTTTCTGATTGTTTGAGAAAGAAGAGAAACAGCAACTCTAACCTATGGTTTAAAAAAGGGAATCAAACTAACCTAATGTTGTCATGCATGGATAAGAACCTAATGTCTGTCATATTTCTCTCTTGCGCAGAGAGAAACAGATATCCTAAGGGGATAAATGGAAAACCAACAACATATATACAGTAAAGCAGTAAAATGCATGAATGCAGCAGTACAAGCTAAGCAAGGGAGTCCTGCTCTTCCTCGAACCTTGAAAACAACAGGCAAAAGCGAACAAAATTCACTTTCAACCTAACAGATTAATTGGCAAACAATACAGTCCCGGAAACTCAAACAATACATCAAAAGCTTCTAAACAGCAAAAAATAAATCATAAACAGCAACTCTACACAGCAAGCTCCATCAACATCTTCAAGCAAAGTCTTCATCAACAAGCTTCCATCAAGCATCTATCTTCAAGGAGGAAAACTCTAACAGTAATCATCTTCCACAGATTCAAGCAGCAGGGCTTCAAACAGCAGCAGTCACATGCATAACTTCAACAGCACAATCTTCAAACAATGACTTCCATCTTTAATCTTTCATGGCTTTTCTTCAAATCAAACTCTCCAGGATGAGGAACAATTAATAGGATGAATTGAGATGTTAAACAGTTAGTTGACCACCAAAGGTGGCAAACAGACTGTTAACAAAATGTAGAATGTTTTTCTCAAGAGTTCTATCTCTTAGATACTGTCACCAAGCCTTCCAAAGGAAGGGGGTGAGTATCCTAGAGAGACTCTGAATCATAGATAGGGATGGAGGCAAACAAAGCCATCCATGTTTAAGAATCAAATTTCTACTCTAAGCTTTACCTAGCTCCTAGTTCCTGTGATCTTCAACAGCTACAAGCAAGCTACAATTTTCATCAACTCTTGAACTTGTTCTTCAATCCTTGACTTTGTCTTTGTCTTCAATGCTTCACCATCCATGGTCTTCAAGCCAAGCCCAAACCCCAAGCAAGCCCAACAAGCCCAAATAACAAGCAATAACCCCAAAACGGGCACACCATACAATCAAACAATTGCAAAAATATACTAAATATTAATATAATAGGGGAAATTCTAATACTTATTCTAAGGGATTTACTACACTTTCCCATAATACCCCTATAGTCCCATCTTCTAATTCAACCTAAAAAGCCCAAAAAAGAATTGTTTTGTTGCACCTATGTTATGTTCAAAACCCTAATTATTCTAAGTTTTTTATTACACCATATCTATTTCAACATTTTTTACTACCATTTTTATTCTAAAGTTTTATCACATTATCCTAAGGGAAACCCTAAAGTATATTAATATCTATATTATCAAGATCGAAGATCAAACCCTATATCAATTTCTAAGGGGTCTAAACAATTCCTAACATGCAAGGGGTCAAGGTTAACCATCAATTGGGAAGGTCCTAATCAACAACCCTAAAACAGAACCAAATTACATCTAGAAAATCTACAAAAATTCCTAAGGGAAAATGCGAGTGTTAGCTACAATCTACCAAAAGATATAAGCAAGAATCATCACCAATTGAGAGAACAAAATTCTACAAAACAGCGGTATCAAATATGCAAAGCAAACATCATGCAAAATACTCATCAGAATGTAAAATGAAAAATAAATGGGAAAACAATCCACAAAAATCTAAGAAAAATTATACAATATCCTGAAGATGTTAGAAACCTATGGTAAGAAAATTAAAACCAAACTCTAAAGTTAAGGTCACTTTCTAAAGGAAAACCTATAAAGTGTCCAGGGAACATTCAGATGGCGATGGCTCTAAAAAGCGGATTCAAAACTAAACTTAGAATCGTCTAGAAATTCCAATAAAATTTATGGGGAACCCTATGCATATCATCTAAAAGATATCCAAAAATCAGCTCAAAATCATGAAGCATTAAAGAGAACAAAATTAAACAAAACAGATGAACAGTTATGTACACCAATGGATATTAGCACGAAATAAAAATCATAACTAAATCAAAAAAAATCTAAAAAAATGCAAACTCAGCGCCTAAAATTTCTTAAGATAATCAAGATCTGTAGAAAAACATTTCATAATTTCTTGAACATTTTTACTTATTTTGACGTAATAAAAGCAAACAGGCCTCAAAACAGAAAAATAAAAAGGAAAAGGGGATGAAGAAAATCTCCAAATTAACAATCCTAAAATCATCCATAGGTGTTCATGATCCTAACCGCATGAGAATTTCTAATCATCTCATCCTAAATCCATGGGAAAGTGAAGGTTTACATACCTTGATCGGAGCTTCGAAACGGAGTATCTTCGGCTCTTTTCGTACTTCTGAAAGCTTCAAATTCGTTCAACAATATGCAAGGAAAGTGCTGCAATCTTCGAATCGAACCGAAATCGCCTTGAATGAAGAATCACCACTTGATTTGCTCTCTTGAAAATTGACATGCTCTCTTCCAATTCAACTCCAATCAATCACCAACCTTGCTTCAAATGAGTTTCTAAACATTTATAGAGATGATTGAAATATTCTAGAAATGAAGCCCAAGCCCAAAATAATAAAATCCATTTCCCTTGGAACTTTCTAGATTATTCATGTATCTTCCCTTGGAAATTTCTAGATTGTTCATGTATCTTCCCTTGGAAATTTCTAGATTGTTCATGTATCTTCCCTTGGAAGTTTCCAACCAAAATAGCCTTCCAAATGCCTTGTTAAGTGGTTTGGATTAGTGACTTACATTTCAAGTAACCACTTTTACAAAGCAGGTCATGAAATTATTGCTCAATTGAAAAATGTGCCAATGCCATTGTCTTTAAAATTCATTTTACAATCAAATTGGTATGTCATATGGCTTGTTTGTGACCTCTAACCCAAAATTTGATTTTTTTTCACCACTTTATTTGACTTATTCCCCTTTTTTAGGCCATTTTTATCACTTTTTGATACAAGTCTTTTTAACATCTCATGACCTCTCTACTAGCCTTAAAACATCATTCTAAGCAAGTTTGATGTTGAAGATTTTTCCATTTGAAGCTTGGAAGTAGGAGATATGGCCTTATGCTTGAAATGACTTATAACCTCCAAATGCCCAAAATGCCCTTGGCTTGTCAAGATCATAAGTAGAGCTCCACAAATCAGATTGAGGCATACCATACCTTTCTAGAAATCTAAGATTATGAGGAACAACTTTCATGTTGGCCATAAATCCATTTGAAAATTCCTTATGGGGCAAAAGTTGCTGGGAAGTCAAGTAACTTTCACAGACAAATTTCAGATGCCTCTGATGACCTGTAACTTGCAAGAACCATAACTTGAGTTCTACAAATCTCCTTGATGCCTTCAACCACTCAAATTAAATGTCTTGAGATACTCTACAAGTTCCATGTTGGCCAAAGATCCATTAGAGACTTGTATCTTGAATTATTCTGCCTGGAAGTTTGCCCTAAATCAGGGGATTTTACACTGAAACCCTAATTTAGAAACTTCTCTTCTTCTTGATTTCTTTTGATTTCTCCTTGGAACAACACCACATCCATATCCACATATCAAATGATGGATCCCCCATTCTTCAAACAGGCCTTGATGTCCCTTCAATCAAGTATTTGACCTAGGATTGACCCAGATGAAACCCTAATTGACTGTCTTCAACTGTAGTTCTTGTAATCACATCAATGACTTGTCTCACTCTAAAAATGACCCTATAGGTCTTCCATGATGTCTATATACATTCCATGCCCTCAATTCATAGCCCATAATCTCTTTGATAGTCTTCAAACCCCCTCAAGATAGGAGAAAAACCCACTGATTGGTCCACTAACTTCTCAAGCTTCAATTCCTTTCTGATGACTTGCATAGGCTTTAAATTTTGAATAAGAACCTCTTGATAGGCTCATAGAGATAAGAATGACACTCGGTCCCTTGTTGGATGGTTTGCCCATGCTATGCTATGCAGATGAATGAATTATGTACATGACCTAATATGACCTAATATGCAAATGCTAAAGCTATGAAACATAAAATCAGGTGAAATAAGTTGGTCAAATTTTGGGGTGCAACAGCTGCCCCTATTCAAACGATTTGGACCCGACTGGGTGAAACGCCCGGAGCCTTCAGGAAATCGAGGTATGAAACGGTTGAATACCAATAAACCCGGAAATTTGCCAACTGCAAAACAACTACACCACTACTTGGGGAAAAACTTTTCCTGATCCGACTTCATCACTATTCTGTCAATACTGGAACAATCCTTAGTGGCTTCACCGGAAGGAGACTTTTGTAAGAATGTAGCTCTATCTTGTCATGGGACGCATACTATGCTCCCTACGAGGAAATCATCCGCCTATCTGAAACGGGAACACACCTCTTGCTTATGTCACACAAACTCTTCATCCGCCTATCCGAAACGGGAACACACCTTTGTGTATAACTGCAAAGAAATCGTCATCCGCCTATCTGACACGGGAACATACTTCTATCCACTTTACTGAAAATCCTAATCTTCCCTTTACACAGAAAAACCTTCATCTGCCCATCATACAGGAACGACTTCGTCTGCCCATCGCACAGGAACGTCTTCGTCTGCCCATCGCACAAGAACGTCTTCATCTGCCCATCACACAGGAATTTTGACTTCATCTGCCCATCGCACAGGAACTTTGACTTCTGCCCATCATACAGGAATGTCTTTGTCTGCCCATCACACAGGAACTTTGACTTCTGCCCATCACACAGGAATGTCTTCGTCTGCCCATCACACAGGAACTTTGACTTCTGCCCATCACACAGGAATGTCTTCGTCTGCCCATCATACAGGAACTTTGACTTCTGCCCATCACACAGGAATTCTGACTTCATCTGCCCATCACACAGGAATGTCTTCTTCTGTCCATCACACAGGAACTCTGACTTCATCTGCCCATCACACAGGAATGTCTTCTTCTGCCCATCACACAGGAACTTTGACTTCTGCCCATCACACAGGAATGTCTTCGTCTGCCCATCACACAGGAACTTTGACTTCTGCCCATCACACAGGAATTCTGACTTCATCTGCCCATCACACAGGAATGTCTTCTTCTGCCCATCACACAGGAACTTTGAATTCATCTGCCCATCACACAGGAATGTCTTCTTCTCGGACATAGCTTCTTTGCCTATTCTTTGCAGTAACTAACTCCGCTGAGGGATGTTCCGAGAATAACTGTCAAACACTCGCGTCAATACCAAGTGACCACCTCTGAATTTTGATTTCGTTAAAACCTCGTGCCAATGCACAACAATCTTGAAAAAACATCCCGCTGGCCGGGTACAACAATGCCTCAATTGGCAACTCTGTGGGGAACAATAAACTGAACTACATCACACGTCTCCGGGCGAGACCTCGATTGTCTAGTACCATCTGATCTTTAGAACTCCATACTCCTATTGAGAAAATACCTGAAAGCAAAGAGTCAATCAACCTGATCTATGCTTCAAAATGTGTATGTTTGATAATGGCGTAATGCTCCATACAATATGGAAATGCTACGCGTTTTATTTGGTGGATGCAAATATGACATTATATGTCGATGCAAATGCAGGTTCAAGCTGCTGGGGATAAGCTCTGACGAGCTTGCTTCACCAATCCTTGCTGTTGAGGACAAATAACACCATGCTGGGGAGTGAACGGGTATCACGAAGTATTCTGGCAAAATAAATGCCAGGACATACAACCAACTCTGCTGGGGAGAGATCTGAACTTTAATTTCCACTGGGAGGAAAGAAAATTCTTGCTGAATAGAGAGAACTCCGCTGGGGGGAAGAAACGACTCTCTTGGAGACAAAACTAGCTCCGCTGGGGGGAGAATAAAGGATCCTATCGGGAAGGAAACCTCTGCTGGAGAGAGTAGACGACCCTACTGGGGATAATGGATCTTCCTTGAGGAATGTACACTGTCTGAGCACAGCCTACCAACCTGGAATCACTACTCTGAGGCTAAACAACTTTGCTCGGGATAGAAAGTCCTTGTGGAGGAAATCATACTGTCTGAATACAAATCACAATCTTGAGATTATCAACTCTTGTTGGAAATAACTGACCCTGCGGGGGAAAAAGAAAAACCATCTTTCTGAACCAATTTTGACTTGGTCATCCATCTTGAGAACCTTCTCAACTGGGGATTGCATCTACACACACTCAATTCTGTGGGGATTACCACCTTGCTGGAGACATCTCTATTAAGATACTCTTCTGGGGAATTAATCTTGTCCTTCAATAAAGGGGAGCGCCATTTCCACTTCCGGGAACACGACCTGCGTGGGGATTTACATCAACTGTAATCACATCTTTCATCCAATGCCCTGGCTAGGCCATAGTAATTCTCTTTTGATTGCTTCAAACAGGCAAGGACCCTGCAAAACAGCACAAACGCGACAAAACAAGTCCATACAACCGAATCTATTCGGGTTAACATTCGTGACATCATTTCAGTCAATTCAAAGTTTTAGCAATTATTGGCAAGGGCCAACACCGTTATGTACATGCTAGTTTTGTCAAAACAATCGGCGTTCTTTCACATACAAAACAATAAAGAACAAATATCGAGTACTGAATAACATGTTTTATTGGTAGGGCCTCTAAATAGGCGGAGTTTTGTACACTGGATGTAACTCCTGAAAAGAGGTAGTTACGCACAAACAAGTACACAAGTATGCACAGGAAGCATAAATACTAACACAAATATGTACACATGTCGGCAACGGGATGCAGACAAACACCATGAGCTGATCCTCCTATGACTCGCCTGACTCTGGCACTTTCCCGGTATTCAACTTTCCGAAGAGGTTGTATCTGATAAACGAATCCTCAAGTATTCTCCGGCACCAATGTGCAATGCAGTATCAAATTCGGACCGCAGTCATTTGCTTTTCAAATCCCTAACTTTTGCGTGAACCACCCTTTACGGGTTTTCAATTCACCGGGATACCCTTTTTTGCCGAAGCCGCCCAATGTAGGTTTTCGACTTCGCGGGTGTACATTTTTTCAATTTTATCCCTAACTTTTGCCCGAACCTTTTATTTTGTTTTTGGTTCGCCAAGATGCCCCATTTTTGCCTGGACTCTCCTTTTTTGTCCAGCGGGTCAATTTCAAGCAAAGTATTTTTTAACTGCGTCCGAATTCACAGGCGATGTAAAGTCCTCACCGTCCATGGTGGACAACAACAAAGCTCCTCCTGAAAAGACTTTTCTGACAACATATGGCCCTTCGTAGTTGGGGGTCCACTTGCCCCTGTGATCTGCCTGTGGCGGGAGAATCCTCTTTAGCATAAGGTCGCCCGTCTGAAAGCTCCGAGGATGTACCTTTTTATCATACGCTTTATTCATTCGGCTCTGGTACAAACGACCATATGCTAGAGAAGCTAACCTCTTCTCATCCATTAAACTCAGCTGGTTTAACCTGTCTCTCACCCATTCTGCCTCGTCCAGTTGGACATCTCGTAATACCCTCAGGGAAGGAATCTCAACTTCCAGTGGTAACACTGCTTCCATTCCATATACCAACGAGAACGGGGTTGCCCCGGTTGATGTGCGTACCGTTGTACGATAACCGTGCAAAGCAAAAGGTAGAATCTCATGCCAGTCCTTATAGGTCACCACCATCTTCTGAACAATCTTCTTTATGTTCTTATTGGCCGCCTCAACAACGCCATTCATCTTGGGTCGATAAGGGGAGGAGTTGTGATGCTCGATCTTAAAACTCTGACACAGCTCCTTCATCATTCTGTTATTTAAGTTCGAACCGTTGTCGGTAATTATCCGCTCGGGGATTCTATATCTGCAAATGATATCTCGCTTGATAAACCTGGCTACCACCTGCTTGGTCACATTTGCATAGGATGCCGCTTCCACCCATTTGGTAAAATAATCGATTGCTACCAAAATGAAACGGTGTCCGTTAGATGTCGTCGGCTCGATCTTTCCAATCATGTCGATTCCCCACATTGAGAATGGCCACGGTGACGACATCACGTTCAGAGGACTCGGAGGCAGATGGATCTTATCTGCATAGATCTGGCACTTATGACACTTCTTCGTAAACTTGAAACAATCGGTTTCCATAGTTAGCCAATAATAACCTGCCCGCAACAGCTTCCTCGTCATAGCATGCCCACCAGCATGCATACCAAATGTACCCTCGTGTATTTCCTCCACGAGCAACTTCGCCTCTTTCTCGTCTACACAACGTAGTAGCACCAAGTCGTGATTTCTCTTGTATAGGACACCGTCTGGATTCAGATAGAAATTACCCGCCAATCTCCTGAGAGTCTTCTGATCGTGACTGGATGCCCCAGCCGGATATTCTTTGTTTTTCAGGAAATTATGGATGTCAAAATACCAGGGTTTATCATCAGATGCTTTGTCAATGGCAAATACGAAGGCGGGTCTATCAAGCCGGGAGATAACAATTCTGGGAGCCTCATTCCAGAAATTGACTTTATACATGGAAGACAATGTGGCCAGAGCGTCAGCCATCTGATTCTCTGCTCGCGGTACATGATGCAATTCAACCTTGTCAAAGAAGGGCAACAATCTCCTTGCGTAATTCATGTATGGTATCAAATTGGGCTGACGTGTCTCCCATTCTCATTTTATTTGATTCACCACCAGAGCTGAGTCTCCATATACATCCAGATTTTTGATTCGCAAATCAATGGCTTCTTCAAGCCCCATGATACAAGCTTCGTATTCGGCTTCATTATTGGTAACTGGAAAGGTCAATCGAGCAGTGAATGGTATGTGCGACCCATGTGGAGTAGTGATGATTGCCCCTATTCCGCTACCATAGGAGTTTACAGCTCCGTCAAAGATCAACTTCCATTTGGAACCCAATTCTGGTCCTTCGTCCGGCAACGGTTCTTCACAATCTTTCATCTTTAGGTACATGATATCCTCGTCAGGAAAATCAAACCTCATCGATTGGTAGTCCTCAATAGGCTGCTCTGCCAAATACTCAGATAATACACTCCCCTTTATAGCCTTCTGTGAGACACACTGGATGTCGTATTCGGTCAAAACCATCTGCCAACGGGCAATTCTCCCCAATAATGCCTGCTTTTCAAATACGTATTTGATAGGATCCATCTTCGAGATGAGCATGGTTGTATGGTTCAGCATGTATTGCCTCAAACACTTGGCGGCCCAGGCTAGCGCGCAACAAGTTTTTTCGAGCATTGAGTATCGAGATTCACATTCAGTAAACTTCTTACTCAGGTAGTATATCGCATGCTCTTTTCTTCCTGTCTCGTCGTGTTGACCGAGAACACAACCCATACTTCCCTCAAGAACCGTCAAATACATAATCAAGGGTCTCCCTGCCACTGGAGGTATCAAAATAGGAGGCTCCTGCAAATACTGTTTTATTTTGTCAAACGCCTTTTGGCAATTTTCATTCCAAGTCACGGCCTGGTCTTTTTTCAACAGCTTGAATAACGGCTCACACGTAGCTGTCAGGTGAGATATGAACCTGGCAATGTAGTTCAGTCTCCCTAAAAATCCTCGTACTTCTTTTTCTGTTTTAGGCGCTGGCATCTCTTGTATTGCTTTGATCTTTGCAGGATCCACCTCTATTCCTTTTTCGCTCACGACAAACCCCAGCAGTTTACCCGATCTCACCCCCAAGGTGCATTTATTAGGGTTCAGTCTCAACCTGAACTTCCTAAGCCTCTTGAATAGCTTCAGCAGATTTACCAAATGTTCTTCCTCCGTCTGGGATTTGGCAATCATATCATCTACATATACTTCAATCTCTTTATGCATCATGTCATGAAAGAGAGTAGTCATCGCTCTTTGATATGTTGCCCCAGCATTTTTCAGTCCGAAGGGCATCACTTTGTAACAAAATGTTCCCCACGGTGTTATGAAAGTGGTCTTCTCCATGTCTTCGGGTGCCATCTTGATCTGATTATACCCCGAAAATCCATCCATGAAAGAAAAGACAGAGAACTGAGCCGTATTGTCAACCAACACATCGATGTGAGGAAGTGGAAAATCGTCTTTTGGGCTCGCTTTGTTTAGATCACGGTAGTCCATGCACATTCTGACTTTACCGTCCTTTTTCGGCACTGGTACAATATTAGCGACCCATGAGGGATACTTTGTAACAGCTAGGAAACCGGCATCCCACTGCTTTTGGACCTCCTCCTTAATTTTCACTGCCATATCAGGCCTAGTTCTGCGAAGCTTCTGCTTAACCGGCGGGCATTCTTCTTTTAGTGGCAAACGGTGCACAACCATATCCGTGTCCAGCCCAGGCATGTCTTCGTACGACCAAGCGAATACATCATTGTACTCTCTGAGCATCTCAACCAATCTTCGCTTGACGTCGCTCTGCAGCGCGGCTCCTATACGGATGTTCCTTTCAACCCCTTCCGACCCCAGGTTAATAATTTCAATGACCTCCTCATGAGGCAGAATGATTCGTTCTTCTTGCTTTACCAACCAAGACAACTCTTCTGGAACGTCGCCATCTTCGACAACCTCCTCTTCGGCCTGAAATACCGGGTGCTCAAAGTCGAAATGAGTCATAGGCGGTTCGATGGTGTCATCTGAAAATGTTATCCTGCAAAAGAAATGGTTAAATGCTTCAAAATGTGCATAAAGCGAGTAACCACGTTGCCATTTTATTGTAAAACAAAAACAGGAAAGACAGAGAGTACAATATTTGCATGCAACAAAAAACACCTTTTTATTTAATGATCTAAACATCGCAATGTAAATAAAAGAGTAACCCTAAGCAAAGTCACGATGTCCCGGGCAGGACACCGGGTTATTCAACAATTGAAAAACAAAGAAATTACTGTTTTGTAGTCACGGGAACAAATTCCTGAATTGACCAGTTGCATAGCCCTTGCCCCGGCACGCTTGGCTGGATCCAAGCATCCATGTCATAGTCACTATCCCCCTCCTCTGAGTCGGAGACAACATTGATGGCTTCAAAACAAACCCCACTGGACGTGATCGTCACTGGTCCTTTGAATTTTGGTGCCCCTGCAATGGGCGCTGATGATGACGGCTGATAACCCAGTCTGAACCTGTCCAGCTTCACAGGTATGTCTAGTACACGGCCCCAACCCTTCGTCTCTCCTGCTTGCACTAAAGCCTGCACTTCTTTGTACGAGGATACAACCACTTCCGGCGCTTTACTGACGACTGAAGCTTTATCCTTGATTTTCAAACTTTCAAACCCCTGGCAGGGCGTCTCATGAATTTCACCATCAACCTCGATGTATTTGAATGAGGACAAGTGACTCAACAAGATATCCTCCTCTCCACAGACGGTAACGACACTGTCACCCACCATATACTTCAATTTCTGGTGCAATGTAGAGGTAACTGCCCCAGCACCATGTATCCAAGGGCGTCCTAGTAAGCAACTGTACGCGGGGTGAATGTCCATAATGTAAAACTCCGTCTCAAATACCTCTGGTCCCACTTGCACGGGTAACGTTATCGATCCAAACACCGATCTTCGGGTGCCGTCAAATGCCCGAACCACCAAATCACTCGGTGTACAGATGATTCCCCGGATGTCTAGCTTCATCATGGCCTTTTTGGGAAGTACGTTCAAAGAAGATCTTGTATCTACCAATACGTGGGACATAACCGTGCCCCGACATTCAACAGAAACATGCAGCGCCATGTTGTGTTCTCTCCCCCTTGGGGTCAAATCAAAATCAGTGAATCCCAAACTGTGACCGGCGTTCACATGGGCCAGTACCCCTTCCAACTGGTTGACAGACACATCCTGAGGTACGAATGAAGTATCCAAAATCTTCAACAATGCATTCCAATGTGCTTCGGAGCATAACAACAATGATAGTATGGATATCTTCGATGGTGTTTGTTGCAAGTGCTCGACAATCTTGTAGTCGCTTTTTCTTATTAGGCGCATAAACTCCTCTACGTCCTTCAGTGACGTTTCCTTCTCATTCCTCTGTACAGGTATACCCTCGTTCACTTTTTCTTTTCCTCGAGCCAAACGCTGAGCTTCTACCTCTGGTGACACAAAGATCCTTCCACTTCGAGTCATCCCACCAGTTCCAACAACGTTGTCAACAACTTCAGCTGGTTGCTTATTCAATTCTATCTTCTCGCCATTGCAGTAGGCTTCCAACCCGTAGGTCCAGGGTACGGCTTTAGTATTTTCATATGGGACAGGCCCCGCTTTTGTGATGGTGATCGTTGGCCGCCTGGCTGGCGCCGTTATAGTAATCGTCTTTCGTGGGATAGTCACCATCGCTACATCATTAGCCTTATCCATCATAACCTCCGCAGGTTTCTCAACGGCTGTGCTGTCAAACTGTAATCTACCCTCGTCCATCAAAGCCTGAATACCTCTTTTCAACTCAATGCAGCCCCCATCTTGAGCCCAGCAATCCAGACAATACTCATCACAGCCCGGATGAACACCTCCTCTCAACAATCTGCTTTTAACCTCGCACAGTGGAGTCTTGAGCTCATCGACACTCAATACCAAATTCAGCTCTTCCTCTGTCAACACAGCATTTGCCCCATTGTTGGGCATAGGTGAATTCAAGATATTTGGGCCAGCTTGCCCGAAGTTGATGGCTTTGCTATCTAGCAGATCTTGTACCACATGCTTGAAAGCATGACACGTCTCTATGTCGTGGCCAGGAGCTCCAGAGTGAAACTCGCATTTCTTATTCGTATCAAAGCCAAATGGAGGGGTACCCGTCATTGGCGCCATGGTCCTCTTTTCTACTAAATTCAAACCCAGCAATGTTTGAAGCAATTCCGCATATGTATAAGGAGGTACATCAAAAACCCTCTTCGGCCTCGTGTTAGGAAATCTCCTTTGACCCTGGTTAGGTCTCTGCTGCTGCTGTTGTTGCTGTGGTTGTTGTTGCGGCGGTATCTGCTGTAACGGTACTGATTGCTGAGGGAATGGAATTGTGACACTTGCCACCTATTGCGGATGATTGTACTGATTACGTCCTCTACCTCGGCCTCAGCCTCGGCCTCCGAATACTGCACTCGTGTCACCCTGACGGCGACCACCATAACCTTTTCTGTTATTTCCCGATGAAGTGGATTCCTCAGCGCAGAATATGCCCACTTTAATATTACTTTCGATTTTCTCACCCATCAAGACTAGGTCCGAGAAACTACCCAAGGAAGTATGGAACAACTTATCATAAAACACACCAGTAAATGTCCCTACGAACATATCATTCATCTATTTGTCGTCCAGCGGAGGATGAACTCGTGCGGCCATATCGCGCCATCTCTGCGCGCATTCCTTGAAGCTTTCATCTTTCTTTTGGGACAAACCCTGTAACTGGATCCGATTCGGGGCCAAGTCACTATTGTATTTATAATGCGCCACAAATGCGCCGGCCAACTGTTTCCAGGTCTTTATCTGGGTAGGCTCTAACCCCATGTACCATTCAAGAGAAGGACCAGACAAACTGTCCTGAAAGAAATGCATCAGCATTCTTTCGTCATTCGAATAAGCCGACATTCTTCTATAGTACGACCGCACATGAACCTTGGGGCAAGTATCTCCCTTGTACTTGTCAAAAGTTGGAGCCTTAAATTTCAAAGGTACCCTCAGACCGGGTACCAGTCCCATCGTGGTCATGTCCAAACCAGAAGCACTTTGATTCACAACACCTTTCATCTGCTCCTCGAGCATCTTAATTCGCTGCGTGTTGTCTACAGGACCGTCAAAACCTCTACCAGAGAATGCATCTTCCTGCTGATCTTCGTTCCAGTTGACATTTTCATTGCCAAAGCCATCATACCCTTGATTGCGGCCAAATACATTCTGATTCATCATTGGTCCTTGACCTCTAATTCCGTATCCCTGATTGATACCAGCCAGTCCATACCCATTATTAACGAATCCAGTGTCGTTACCATTATTAGCCATTCCTCCATAACCTTGGTTAACCATACCAGCACCGTCGTATCTAAATCCAAACCTGCCATCCTGACCACCATAGCCAAAGCCTTGCTCATTGTATCCGAAACCCGCGTTTCCGAAACCATTATCTCCGTTATTATTGACGCCCCCCAGATTGGCATCCTTGAGTCCAACATTATTAACAACAACTTCATTTCCAACTCCATTGTTACCATTTCCGGTGCCAGCCCCGTTGTTCGCATTCGCGCCCGGCACATTTACCACATGAGGGTTCACTACAGGCTGAGGAGTATGCGCACTGCCTCCATGAATAGTCTCAACTTATACAGAGTGGTGGTCCTCGTTACCACCTCCATTTGCCTTTGCCAATAGCGGCAACACCAGAGTCTGCAGGTTTTCCTGCCCCTTCATAACCGTTTCCATAGTCTGCATGAACTGTGTGAGCCTCTCCCGCATCTCCTACATCTCTTGCTGTACTTGATCCATAATCTTCTTACAGTTTGTGCGAGTGGGATACCGATGAGGACGTTGACTTGCAATTCTGTAAACCTGTCGAGATGCAGAAGATGAGATACAGTTTCAATAATTAGCTGATAAATGCAATATGTATGCACATGCAATGCAATATGTGTCTGTGCATTAGGGCGTATTATTTCCCCAACTCTAGTGCCATGTGCTCTGTGTCGTGTCGTGCCGTGACAGTGCGGTGATAATTGGCTGATAATCATTCACAGAAGACGGAACAACTTGTATATAGCTGATCGGGCAAAGTTATACATCAATGTGAGGTAGTACAATAGAAGGCATGACCCCAACCAACAGGCCTGGTGATGGTCAGCTCAAAACAACAATATACAAATCAAGTCAAGTAGGTTCGTAGCCCCTGTACTCCTTCAATAGCCTTTTGGTCTTTGGATGGTCCGGCTGAGCAAGCAATCCTTCAATCAGTGCGTCACCCCGCCTGATCACACGCTTCAAATCCTCGATAGATTCTTCCCATTCACCGTCCCCAAAGTAATCATCAACCTTTCTCTTCTGGGAACGAGCTTCTTTCTTGCGTTTGGCTACCTCATTCAATGCGTCCTGAAGAGCCCATCTAGCCATAACTTCCTCTTCGTACTTGAGCTTGCTAGTCTTTAGTTGGTGTTCCAAGTCAGAAATCTGCTGCTTTAGTTTGTCCTCCCTTTCCTTGTTATTGGTCAGCGTGGCATTCCACGTTTTGCTGAAGGAAGAGATTTCTCGATAAGCTACGTCTAGTGCCGTTTTCTTTGATTCAAGCATATCATGTGAACTCTTGAAATCCTTTCCCAGACGCTCCCATTTCTGTTTCTCTTCAACCAGCTTAGCATTCAACGAAGCTACTGTTTCAGTCTGTTGTTGGAGAGAGTATGCAGCTTCATTATTCTCTCTTCTGAGCTGAGCCAGTTCTTTCTCTAATTCTTCATTAGCCAACAGCAAGGCTTCCTTCTCTTTTACAACTTGCTCATATACTTCCATGGTAACGGTGGTTGGTTCCTTTACTGGAACAGGAACATGGACTGGTACAACTGGAAACGGCATTAGCAACTGTTTTGCTCTTTCTTGTACCCAGGCTTTGTACGGTGCGTAAGCTTGACTGTCGTTCTTTCCCAATAGTGGTTTCCCTCTCCTGTTGATGCGTATCCAAGCATGCTGAAGTTGGGCTAATAATTCTCCGTTCACATCACCAGTGAAGTACAGAGATTCCTGTACTTCTTCCTCCCTAGGTGGATCCTTCAATGCATATCCAAATTGGCGAACAAACAGAGATGGATTATAATTGATGCATCCTTTCCTTCCTATCAAAGGCACGTTTGGATATCCAGAGCAACTGAAAATCACCTCAGACCCTAACAAATCCCTGTCAAACCAATCAATGTTTTCAGAAGAGAGTCTCATCAGGCGCTTCGGCCAGTCAGCTGTATCTGCAACCTCCACCAAAGGCTTTTTCTTAGGAAGGTGGCTCTCAAACCACATGCTCAGCAATGGCACACAAAAGTGAACACTCTTCCCTCTCCTCTTTTCATTCTTGTAATGCAACGAATGGTAGAAATCCCCGAGCAATATGGTATAGGGTTGCCAGCGGCAAACAAATGAAAGGCGTCAAAGTCCACAAAATCTGGGATGTTGGGAAACAATACTATCCCATAGATGCACAGAGCCAACACAGCATTAAAGACTATCCAGCATCCACTCTTGGCGTATTCCTGGGCATTACCAATCAGGAACTGGAGGGAGAAGCCTGGAACCCCGCGCAAAGAAGTCACCAATAGCTCAGAAGCGTCCAAGTGTAAAGCCTTTGCTAAGTCTTCCAACCTAGGCTTAGCGTCAAAGTGAATGAAAGGAACCTTATTCTGCACGGGCAGCTCAACAAACTCTGCGTACTCTTCCAAGGTGGGCCCCAAAATAAAGTCCTTGAAAGTGAAGCATCTCAAGGCAGGGTCATAAAATTGCATCAATGTATACAGCCCATCCAGCTCAACCTCAGTTGGTATACGAACCAACCTCAACAGTCTTCCGTAACTCATCCTGAAGCTTCTCTAGACATCTTCCTCAGTAAGGGAAATCAAACCAATCAGGGGAATAACATCAGGGGTTGGTAATTTGTATGCAACTGTCCTTCTAAAGCTAGCCATGATCAATAATCAGAAATCCAGACGCTAGAATCAGGGAAAATGCAAATGCACCTACAACACAGACACACGTTAATGAAATGCACATGATAATGGTTATGCAACAATGCAATGCAAATAGATGCAACAAGGGAACCAGGTGCCATGGCTAAGAAGCCCAAACCACATCATAAGTCTCAAACAGACCATCCAGAAATCCTCAACTCTGGTCTTAGACAGACCCAATACGAAGCTCCAATCCCGGTCTCTGATAGACCCCTCAACTGTCCATAAATATCCTAAATCTCAAATCAAAAAACAAACCGGTATCTGGAGGTCTAGTTACCTGCATAGTCCCAAAACCCTCTCACAGGTAGGTGTCCTAATAACTGACAATGGTATGGCATCCTATGCGGTCGTCGGCGTCACAGACTTTCAGGGTTGACGACACGATTCCCAGAAGGAGTGGCATCATCAAATCCTGAAGAGGCCTCACTTAGCCAACTTCCAATTGATCGGTTCCCAGAGTCGACAATTCAACTAACCAGCAACCCACGCCACCCAAAGGGTGGGACAGGAGGCCAACCAGAGGAACCTCGTCTGAGTGTGAATTTTGCGGGACACCAAGACCTGCAAAGCAAGTGGGCGCGCGCTACTTTCCACTCTAATTCTAAGTACACTCAAGCCCAGGTCCGGCTTATCTCTCAATAATAGAACACCCGTCACAACCCCCAATAACAACAATAATCAATAATATAGTGCTGAAGGTAAATGACATAAATGTAAATCCATACAAATTCCTCGACGGGAAAACAAACGTTAGGATTGACTCGCTTAAGGGACGTGGATCCCAAATGCATAAGGAACTATCGCAGTCCTTAGCAGCCATGGGACGTTGGGTCCCCAGCAGAGTTGCCAGCTGTCGCTACTGCGAAAATCGGCACCGACTGAACAAAAGAGTCGCCACCGTGCGTTATTTATCCCAACAGAGGGAAAGGAAACGCTCGAAGTAAACCTACCGCAAAGACGGGAAAGGAATGGTCATCGCAACCAAATCCTGGATTCGGGAGTCGGTTACGCAAGGGGAAGGTATTAGCACCCCTCACGTCCGTCGTACTCGATAGGATCCACGCTTGTTTTCTGGTATGGATTGTTATTCTATCTATTCTACAGGTCTGGGGTTAAAAGAAAATAAAATGACTCGGCAAAGTATCGCACTTTATGCCTACGTATTCCCGTCTGGAACGAGAAATCAGAGTCAACGTAGTTCGCCTACCTACGGGAAAGGAGGGGAAGGTTGCTCGCTAGGATATCGCATCCTATGCCTACGTACTTTCATACAGCATGAAAGATCAGAGCAAACGTAGTTCGAGCCACGTACGACACAAGTCTGTCTTGATTGTTTTTATCCTTCTGAAAAAGGTTTTCTCCTGATTATGGGTCCAAGCGGACAAAAATGACGTTTTTGATTGGTTTACAGTCTTTTACGCAAGAACTGTTTTTTATGGTGTTTGAAATGTTTATTGTGTTTTTCTGATTGTTTGAGAAAGAAGAGAAACAGCAACTCTAACCTATGGCTTAAAAAAGGGAATCAAACTAACCTAATGTTGTCATGCATGGATAAGAACCTAATGTCTGTCATATTTCTCTCTTGCGCAGAGAGAAACAGAGATCCTAAGGGGATAAACGGAAAAACAACAACATATATACAGTAAAGCAGTAAAATGCATGAATGCATTAGTACAAGCTAGGCAAGGGAGTCCTGCTCTTCCTCGAACCTTGAAAACAACAGGCAAAAGCGAACAAAATTCACTTTCAACCTAACAGATTAATTGGCAAACAATACAGTCCCGGAAACTCAAACAATACATCAAAAGCTTCTAAACAGCAAAAAATAAACCGTAAACAACAACTCTACACAGCAAGCTCCATCAACATCTTCAAGCAAAGTCTTCATCAACAAGCTTCCATCAAGCATCTATCTTCAAGGAGGAAAACTCTAACAGTAATCATCTTCCACAGCTTCAAGCAGCAGGGCTTCAAACAGCAGCAGTCACATGCACAGCTTCAACAGCACAATCTTCAAACAATGACTTCCATCAAACTCTCCAGGATGAGGAACAATTAATAGGATGAATTGAGATGTTAAACAGTTAGTTGACCACCAAAGGTGGCAAACAGTCTGTTAACAAAATGTAGAATGTTTCTCTCAAGAGTTCTATCTCTTAGATACTGTCACCAAGCCTTCCAAAGGAAGGGGTGAGTATCCTAGAGAGACTCTGAATCATAGAGAGGGATGGAGGCAAACAAATCCATCCATGTTTAAGAATCAAATTTCTACTCTAAGCTCTACCTAGCTCCTAGTTCCTGTGATCTTCAACAGCTACAAGCAAGCTACAATTTTCATCAACTCTTGAACTTGTTCTTCAATCCTTGACTTTGTCTTTGTCTTCAATGCTTCACCATCCATGGTCTTCAAGCCAAGCCCAAACCCCAAGCAAGCCCAACAAGCCCAAATAACAAGCAATAACCCCAAAACGGGCACACCATACAATCAAACAATTACAAAAATATACTAAATATTAATATAATAGGGGAAATTCTAATACTTATTCTAAGGGATCTACTACACTTTCCCATAATACCCCTATAGTCCCATCTTCAAATTCAACCTAAAAATCCCAAAAAGGAATTGTTTTGTTGCACCTATGTTATGTTCAAAACCCTAATTATTCTAAGTTTTTTATTACACCATATCTATTTCAACATTTTTTACTACCATTTTTATTCTAAAGTTTTATCACATTATCCTAAGGGAAACCCTAAAGTATATTAATATCTATATTATCAAGATCGAAGATCAAACCCTATATCAATTTCTAAGGGGTCTAAACAATTCCTAACATGCAAGGGGTCAAGGTTAACCATCAATTGGGAAGGTCCTAATCAACAACCCTAAAACAGAACCAAATTACATCTAGAAAATCTACAAAAATTCCTAAGGGAACATGCAAGTGTTAGCTACAATCTACCAAAAGATCTAAGCAAGAATAATCACCAATTGAGAGAACAAAATTCTACAAAACAGCGGTATCAAATATGCAAAGCAAACATCATGCAAAATACTCATCAGAATGTAAAATGAAAAAGAAATGGGAAAACAATCCACAAAAATCTAAGAAACATTATACAATATCTTGAAGATGTTAGAAACCTATGGTAAAAAAATTAAAACCAAACTCTAAAGTTAAGGTCACTTTCTAAAGGAAAACCTATAAAGTGTCCAGGGAACATTCAGATGGCGATGGCTCTAAAAAGCGGATTCAAAACTAAACTTAGAGTCGTCCAGAAATTCCAATAAAATTTCTGGGGAACCCTTTGCATATCATCTAAAACATATCCAAAAATCCGCTCAAAATCATGAAGCATTAAAGAGAAAAAAATTAAACAAAATAGATGAACAGTTATGTACACCAATGGATATTAGCATGAAATAAAAATCATAACTAAATCAAAAAAAATCTAAAAAATGAAAACTCAGCGCCTAAAATTTCTTAAGATAATCAAGATCTGTAGAAAAACATTTCATAATTTCTTGAACATTTTTACTATTTTTGACGTAATAAAAGCAAACAGGCCTCAAAACAGAAAAATAAAAAGAAAAAGGGGATGAAGAAAATCTCCAAATTAACAATCCTAAAATCATCCATAGGTGTTCATGATCCTAACCGCATGAGAATTTCTAATTATCTCATCCTAAATCCATGGGAAAGTGAAGGTTTACATACCTTGATCGGAGCTTCGAAACGGAGTATCTTCGGCTCTTTTCGTACTTCCGAAAGCTTCAAATTCGTTCAACAATATGCAAGGAAAGTGCTACAATCTTCGAATCGAACCGAAATCGCCTTGAATGAAGAATCACCACTTGATTTGCTCTCTTGAAAATTGATATGCTCTCTTCCAATCCAACTCCAATCAATCACCAACCTTGCTTCAAATGAGTTTCTAAACATTTATAGAGATGATTGGAATATTCTAGAAATGAAGCCCAAGCCCAAAATAATAAAATCCATTTCCCTTGGAACTTTCTAGATTATTCATGTATCTTCCCTTGGAAATTTCTAGATTGTTCATGTATCTTCCCTTGGAAATTTCTAGATTGTTCATGTATCTTCCCTTGGAAGTTTCCAACCAAAATAGCCTTCCAAATGCCTTGTTAAGTGGTTTGGATTAGTGACTTACATTTCAAGTAACCACTTTTACAAAGCAGGTCATGAAATTATTGCTCAATTCAAAAATGTGCCAATGCCATTGTCTTTAAAATGCATTTTACAATCAAATTGGTATGTCATATGGCTTGTTTGTGACCTCTAACCCAAAATTTGATTTTTTTTCACCACTTTATTTGACTTATTCCCCTTTTTTAGGCCATTTTTATCACTTTTTGATACAAGCCTTTTTAACATCTCATGACCTCCCTACTAGCCTTAAAACATCATTCTAAGCAAGTTTGATGTTGAAGATTTTTCCATTTGAAGCTTGGAAGTAGGAGATATGGCCTTATGCTTGAAATGACTTATAACCTCCAAATGCCCAAAATGCCCTTGGCTTGTCAAGATCATAAGTAGAGCTCCACAAATCAGATTGAGGCATACCATACCTTTCTAGAAAGCTAAGATTATGAGGAACAACATTCATGTTGGCCATAAATCCATTTGAAAATTCCTTATGGGGCAAAAGTTGCTGGGAAGTCAAGTAACTTTCACAGACAAATTTCAGATGCCTCTGATGACCTGTAACTTGCAAGAACCATAACTTGAGTTCTACAAATCTCCTTGATGCCTTCCACCACTCAAATTAAATGTCTTGAGATACTCTACAAGTTCCATGTTGGCCAAAGATCCATTAGAGACTTGTATCTTGAATTATTCTGCCTGGAAGTTTGCCCTAAATCAGGGGATTTTACACTGAAACCCTAATTTAGAAACTTCTCTTCTTCTTGATTTCTTTTGATTTCTCCTTGGAACAACACCACATCCATATCCACATATCAAATGATGGATCCCCCATTCTTCAAACAGGCCTTGATGTCCCTTCAATCAAGTATTTGACCTAGGATTGACCCAGATGAAACCCTAATTGACTGTCTTCAACTGTAGTTCTTGTAATCACATCAATGACTTGTCTCACTCTAAAAATGACCCTATAGGTCTTCCATGATGTCTATATACATTCCATGCCCTCAATTCATAGCCCATAATCTCTTTGATAGTCTTCAAACCCCCTCAAGATAGGAGAAAAACCCACTGATTGGTCCACTAACTTCTCAAGCTTCAATTCCTTTCTGATGACTTGCATAGGCTTTAAATTTTGAATAAGAACCTCTTGATAGGCTCATAGAGATAAGAATGACACTCGGTCCCTTGTTGGATGGTTTGCCCATGCTATGCTATGCAGATGAATGAATTATGTACATGACCTAATATGACCTAATATGCAAATGCTAAAGCTATGAAACATAAAATCAGGTGAAATAAGTTGGTCAAATTTTGGGGTGCAACACAATGATAGGCTTCTCAGGATGAGAACTGTCGCTTATCAGTAAAGTCGTTGTAAAAGGGCTCTTCTTGATAGATAGCACAAAATAAATGCACGTCCAGGTTGGTTCGGCGACCGCCAGGGACCGAAGTTCAATCTAGAATCGAGCTAGAAAGAAACTGTCAAACAAGACTCCATTAAGGGAATAAACTCAAATGGGGATTATCTTCTCCAGGCACGGAAAAGATAACTGAAATAACCATCATCCAAGAGGGTTGAACTCTGTGGGGAAACTGGAAAACAGTAGGTATTTTATGCCTAAGGTTGACGATCTACTTGGAGAGAACGGACAAACCCAGTTACTTGGCGGCAACCGCAGCTGAAGTAACGACAAAAGACAACGAAGATAGCAAACATACAGATGCCAATGAATATGTCAATGCGTATGTAAATGCAAATGCAGTGCTTATGCCAATTCCTATGCCAATGCTGGCGCATATGTTGACAAAACAGACAAGAGGAAGGAAAACGAGAGATGAAATAAACATCTCGACAAGGATACCTGGCGACCTCTGCAACAGTACATCTATCAAGGGATAGGAAAGTTGATGGCGGAACTAAACCTTGCTTCAAAGTTCCAAATTCTCTAGGGAGAACAAAATTCCATTTGGGGGCATGATGTGATGATTTCACTGGAAGAATTGCCATCATGAATCTAAATTCTGATCAAAGAAGACCTGTTCACTAGGATAGTCATCTTAGGATTAGAGACTTCCGGGGAAAAAATAAATATTCGCTTCATTGGGGAAGTGTGGAGCTAGGAAGCTTCATGGAGAAAGTGTAGCAACTTCCTGGGAAAGTACATCAACTTCCTGGGGAAAGTACATCAACTTCCCTGGGAAAGTATCTTGACTTCTTGGGGAGAACGTGGCAATCTCCTGGGGACAATTTCCGAAGAAAGTATGGCAACTTTGGTGAGGAAAAGATGATTCCGCTAGGGAGTGGTTCTCACATAAATATATCACTTGAAAGATACTGGGGAGATCTCTGCAGTCTTGAAGGTCGCTAGAGATTACCGGATCATTCCAAAAGTGTTGTTAGCTTATAGTCTCCCTGGGGACTTGCGCTGACATAAAGGTTTAAAAGTACTTCTGCCACCTTGAGACTTATTGGGGAATCGTGACCGCCTGAAGTAAAATTCATCGGGGGATGAAGAGCGTAACAGTCGCCATTTTGAAAAGCATAAAGCCCCAGAGTACCTGTTTTGTGAGAAAGAGTCATCTCAAGAGGATTTTACAGAGAACACGGAGCCCAATTGCACAACTGTTTTCAAACTCTTGGAGAGATTTGTCGGATCTCGACGTAACTGGCCCGGATTGACAGTGTAATGACTGAATCTTCAAAAAAATGTTCTTAAGAACGTCAGGTTTGCATCAATAAGCGATTTGGAAACCACCTGCCCCTGTCTAGCAGAATCTTCAAGTTCCATTGTTGATGTCTATATGTAAATTTCTAAGACGTCAGGCGAAATCAGCACGCATGAACTGCTAATCCTGAAATTATTAATGCAACATATATATTTGTCTTAAAGTTTTTTTTTCTTTTTGTTTTGAAAAAGATATCGTGATAACTTGTGACCAGGATCACTAGTTAGGATATGAATTTTATTTATAAAACCAACATCAAATTTGAGCATAGCTCGTAGGAGTCAGGAAACGTTATCTCATCGAGTATGCTTTCAAGATAAACCCTACTTTAATTAGGTCTTTTAAAGGTTGTATCGTGGCTTGGTTCATGGTTTAAGAAACGAAGGATAAAGGCTCAAAGTTTATTTGTACCCACCCCTTCTTTGTGATGTTCTCCAATCCTATATTCAGTTAACTGGATGCGAGCACTCATCTCCCAAGCGGATTTGATATGGTCAAGAATTCATCAAGGCTTTGGACCTGGCAATCACTCACCTATTTTCTTTTGGTGTTTGATCACACGACTTTGTTCTTTACTAAGGATTTTTCTTTGTAATCCTTTGTTTTTAACTTTTGCCTGGATGGAGTCTTTTGCGTTTGACTTTGGGAGTCCAGCGGAATTCCCCAGTTTTGCCTAAGCCTCCTTCATAGGTTTTGACTTAGCGGGCTCTTTCTTTTTCATTCATTATTTTTTTTATGAACAAGTCGTGTGACTCTTTTATTATCTTGACCTTTTTGGAAGGATTGTAACCGCCCCACTCTTTAGGTAGTCGAGGGATAATCATTTGTGTCTTTTGACTTCCAGCCTCCTAATATGTTAAGGATAGATAAAGTGGATTATCGACTGTTTACTCCTCCTTTTTTAAAAGTCTGAGCGCTCGATCAGTTTAACTGGAAAACTACCCTGCCCCAAGTTAAATATTGAAGGTTTTTGTTTGGAAAAGAAAAACTCCTACTTCAAGGCTCAAAGGGGTTAAAGAGGGATTATCTTCCTTATATCTCCAGTGTTTAGGATTTAAAACAATGCCTTACATCATCAGCAGGGTTTCATTCAAAAGCATACTGTTGCGGTGAAAATTTGATATCAAGCTATTAATTAACTTGAACCTTATTTCTTTTACAACCGGTCTTTAATTTATCCAAAGGATAGGTCTAAAGAAAGAAAGAACCTTTTGCGCGATGTGACAACAACGCTTTTAAGAGATTCGGGGATTCGGGGGTTGGTTATATCTAGGGAAGGTATTAGCACCCTAAATATCTGTAGTACTCTACAGGAACCTTTTGTTCATTTACTTGCTAAGGTGTGAAACATGCATTATGGTTTAATTGGGAATTGGGATAAAACCAAAATAAAGGCCTAAGTGGTTTTCTAAGTTTGCTCGCAAAGGTATCGCACCTTTTGCCTACGTATCCTGACTAGGATAGAATCAGAGCAATCGTAGTTCACCTCACAAGGGAAAAGAACACTTGATGATGATCAAGGTTCAAAGGGGAACAAACATGACGATGTTTGTGTGGAGTTTGACAAAACTCCCTAAACTAAATTGTAAAAGGGGGAAGTAAGAAATCATGACGATGATTCTTACACAGAGTTGACGAACTCTTTCCTAGGGTTCTAGTTGAAGAACACTCCTAGTATGGGTGGGTTTCTTAGACTTCAAGCAAAGTCTAAAGGCTTCTAGTCAGGGTTAGAGTGACTTAACAAAGTCAAGGGATAGCAGAGATTTTGGTCCAAGACATTGACAGTCAAGTGGACAGACCTTCCTTTGGAGGAACAGTATTGTCGGCAATTGGACGAAAGCTAACGAGCTTCGTCGCTTGGGGATAAAAATAAAATACAAACATTATTCAAACATTCATGGTGACAACTAAATACAAAGATTAAAGATGGAAAGCAATGATGACAATCAGAGCAATTGTTTTGGTACGAGAACCGTGACGACAGTTCGCACCTGGAATACCGTTAACAGACAGATGAGATAAATATAAAAATAATTCAAGGTAAAAATTCTAACATGTTGACAAACATGTATAGATATGATAACAATCAATTTTCCTGAGAAAACACAAGAGGAAACCTTCTAAATTTCATCTGCAACCAAATAGGGTTAGTACCGTTGACGCGCGGATTGCGCACCATAAAACGTGGTGAAAAAAATAATCAAACATGGAAAATAAAATTATGACATGAAAGTACACATAAAAATAAACACAATGAAAAAAGAACGGGTGAAAAACGATAAAAAATGAGAGAGTTACGAATTTTTGAAGTTTATGTACAAAATAGGAAAAATAATAAAAGGGTTCGACCTCCACCCGGATCGAACCCTGGTCATGATGGTGAAAGGTATAATTGCGCGCATGTTCTTACCGCTGGGGCGGCTGTTACATCCATTAATCAAATGGAAACAATATGTATACAAGTCTGATTTTGAATCATGGCTGGGCAAAATACATAATCAACACCAAATACGTTTTATACCGTATCTCACTAACCGCTTATCGGATCGAGACAAATTTTATATGGATCTTGGGTAGAAAAATGAGAGGAAAAGGATGGTGATGTTAGTTTTTCCAAATTGTTCACCTAGTGAAAAAAACGAGGACTGGTGTGTGTGTGTGTTTTGAATGCATGGAAACATAATCGAAACCAAATACGTTTTATACCGTATCTCACTAACCGCTCATCGGATCGAGACAAATTTTATATGTAAATTGGGTAGAAAAATGAGAGGAAGAGGATGGCATAGGTGGTTTTTTGAAATTCACTCTCCTGTGAAAAAAACGATAGCTGGTGTAAAATTATGACTTTATGCTTGCAAAATGAAATGAACACTTGGTATACTCATGCTACAAGTCAAGTGAGGTCACATACACATCACACATATCCTATATAACAGATAGCAAGCAAGTTTGAAGCCAAGGCATGAGTAAATATGACAGTTGTATGTAAGTTGCAAATCACATGACATAACAATGCATGATGAGGTGATTTTTGGTTCTTGAGTGTTTTGAGTGGTTCCAATCATTCTAACAGTTTAATCATGTCATATTAAGTGTGTGCAAATGAAAATATTCAAACTGGAACACACATATAAGAACTTGTCATTCAATTTGCAAATGGTGTGTATTATGTGTGTGTGAAGCATGATGTGAAGCAAAACTTTGTGCAGGTCAGTTTTAGTATGGTGATCTATCTAAACATAACACATATGATCATGTGAAGCTGTAGCAACAATGAACTACCAAGTACAAGCAAGTGTTTTCAAGTTGGTGTATGAGAATGAGGCATTTTGTAAAGATATGAACAATTATGCATGATAAATCACATATGAAGTTTCAGATCAATTTCAAGCAAACTAACCATTTGTACAGCACAAATACATGACAATGAGATGATTCAATCATTAAAGTTCCAAAGAAAACACCTGTCATGTAAATTGTCATAGCATATGCAAGTTTTGCAAGTAATGATGCTCATGAAGACATGAAACTTGATACATTGATTTTTAACACAAGATGATCATTCAAACACATCAAATATGTTCAATATGGGGTGTATAAGGTATTTGTTTTGGCAGAAAATAAGCATAGGCAAAAATCATGTTTTGGGGGCTTTATGTGCTTTTTGTGATATTTGGGGATTACATGTGAAATTATGAGGCTGTGCTCAAATCAACCATATGAGTGCATACACATGTTATTAATGACATTTAAATCATGCTAGAATGATAGGAAATCATAATTCATGCTTGGTGCCAAAAGTGAGAAAGTGAGTGGATTAGTGTATTCATGTGCTCATGTCAACATGTGAAATTCAAAACCAAACCACAAATTAGCAAGGTGAGCATATACACAAGTTCCAAATGGTCATTGTGATGTGTGTTTGAAATGTGTTTTGGTGGAAGACAAGTTTTATGCAAAAAACCAAATTGTGTGGTATCAAGTGTTTGTGTTCATTTGTGATTCCTTGGTGCAAGGCAGCAAAACAAAACCAATACACATAGATATGCTCAGAATGTTAATTGAATCATGTTGAACTGATGCAAACAAGTTAACATGCTTTTATGCAGATGATGAGAAACTAGCAGCATATAGTTAAACAAACTTAGCAGTACTAGACATAAAACAAGCTGGTAATAAACCTAACAGCAACATGAAACTATACTAGCAGCATATCATGACAATAATTTGGCAGCAATAATATCAAACATCACTAGCAGCACACACATGGATGAACTAGCAGCAAATACATGAAAGTCTATTTTGACAGCAACAACAGCAGTACCATATGAAAACAACCAGCAATATATAGGGTAAACACAATCTAACAGCACATGAATAAAACCAAACTAACAGCACATGAATAAATCTTTGGCAGCAGATATAACAAATCTTGGCAACAGGAAATATGAGAGTCATCTAACAGCAAAACCTGAGAAAAATCCTGGCAGCAAAACACACCAACTTGGCAGCATATGTAGTACAAACTTGCAGCACAAGTAAGAAATGAAACTAGCAGCATTTAGTGGAAGCATGACCAAAATGCAACATATATTGACAAACCACTACTGATATGACCAGTTTAAATGTTCAGGTTGATATAAGGTATCCATCCCCCCATCATGAAAACCAACACACTTGTAACTTCAAACTTCACATAAAGTATCCAAAAATGCATGAACCATGAAACAATGATGCAAGGAGTGATATAGATGTTACATACCTGTTACAAACCAGTTGAGCAAACCAAATGTGTTGAGAAAAAAACCAGAGATTCTTGTATCCAAGCTTTTGTGTTGAGCTTTCTTGAACTTTAAGGAACAAACCACTTGAGAGGTCAAAATGAATTCTGTCAACTTCTGGTGGCCAATGAAGGTTTAGACAGTTGCTATATATGATATTAGAGGTGTTCAAGCAATCAAAACCTCAAGGAAGTGTTTGGATCAAGATTTGGTGTATTTGATGAGCTTTGGTCAAAGTAAGCTTCAAGGAAAGTTGACTTTTTGATTTATTGCATTTTTTGGTGGTTCAATGGTTGGTACACCTCATATATATGATTTAGAGGGTGTGTGGATGATAATATGAGAGCTGGAATGTGTAGAACTCAATGTGGCATCAAAGTTGCAAATGCTGATTTTTGGGCATTTTTTGACAACTTTGGAGATTTTGCAAATTTGGTGTGAGAGAGAAATGTAATGAGGAGCTTGTTTCTAGCAGGTTTTTAGAATGATGTTGAGGTCCATAATGAGGAGTTAGAGGTCTCTATTTATAGAAAAAATGAGTGAGGAGCTTGCTTGGTCATTTTGCTTCACCATGAAGAAACCTTGATATTTTCTCTTCCAAATGACCACTTGCTTGGCTTTTCTGATTGCTAGCTGTTTTCTTGACTTAATTGGCAAGTTTGTATGATGTTTTTACAGAGGAATCAATGCCTAGAGGCCTGGTAGAGTGGCTGGAACAGAAATGACTTTCCACCTCATGCTTGGAAAAGTCAAATATTTCAACTTTGGCAATGAACTCACCATTCTTATTTCCATGCTATCTCCTTGTTATTTCTTTGTTCTAACCTGCTAAGAATGATTAATATATCATATAGAAGGAGTTTGTAGCATTGAAATTGATCCACTTGAGTGCTAGAGGTGTTTTTGCAAAATTCATCAATGTGGGACAAAAGTGACAAATTGCCAACTTTGAACACATGTATCTCTCAGCTCATAAATCCCCTTGAGATGTACTTGTACTTTTTAGAAAGCCCTCACATAGTACTAAAACTTTCATGTTGGCCAGAAATCTTGATTCTATTTGAAACTAGGTGAAAAACCCCCTTGAAGTTGGCTGATTTTAGCTTTTAAGGTGAAAATAACTTAGAAATTTTCTAAGTTATTTTCCCTTATAGGAATGTTTTTGCTTATATCTCAAAAAGTATGCATTTTCTGGTTGTGGACTAGTATGGGACTTTTGTAGGACTTGTCAAGAGCTTTCAAATGAGACTAGAACCAACTCAATTGGATGTGTGGTTAAGGAGATACGGTTTAGCCCTTTTCAAAACCCTAATTTCCCGATTTCTCGATTACTCTCTCATTTTTGATCCAATGACCATGAAAATTGATATGCAAGTACATTATGACATAAGGAACAACTTTGATTCACAACTTGGATTCCAATTCTCAAAATTCGATGAGTTGACTTTTCGGTCAACCGTACGATCGATCGGTGCCGATCGAGTCGCCTGTTGATATTCTGGACATCCTGGGACTTTGACACTTCTTGAATAGTCTTTAATAGCCTATATTAACTTCATGGACCTCACTCCCACCATTAAAACATTTCCCAACATCAAAGTCAAACCACAGTTGACTTTCCACTGGTTAAAAACCCTAATCGGGGCCTCCTGACTGCACTGTTCTTGATTCTGAAACGATTTCTTCAAATTGACTTCCCATTTGACTTTGATATTGTCTTTGATTTCATTCCATGATTGAATTGGCCCAAATCATTGGTTGATCATTCCTTGATTGTTTTGAATTTGTCGGTGCGAGAACCCTGATTCATCTGTAACTTGACAATAATAAACTTGCACTGATTTAGGGTTAGATAATGCATGATCATGCTTCTAAAAATGATAATGAGGATCTAAGGGGTCAAAATTTGGGGTATGACAGTTGCCCCTATTTAAATATCTTCACTAGATGGAACTGAGGATGACAATCTTCGAGGAATCGTAGTGAGAGGTATTTAAATACAGAAAAACCAAAAATTTTGTACCTTAGATCCAATGCTATGCAAAGGATCAATGCTTGAATGCTATGAGACCTAAATGATGATTTATGATGCTTGAAAATGCAAGACACACAAAAAAAAAAATGGTAAAGACAGACTGCTATCCACCGGGGAACAGACTCTGGAAACTTGACATACAGAGGATGTCCTTATTGAAGGACTCGCACTGGGGAAGAGAAACTCAAACCTAGGCATCAGATAGTTCAGACATGACTAACTGATAGCATCTGAGGATAAAACTATGATTGGAGGAACGAAACCTGACGAGGACAACCGTTCACTGGGGAAAAGGGACATACTTTACTGGGGATCAAATAGTTCATACGTGACTAGATGATATCATCTGAGAAACTCCGACTGGGAAACGGAACCTGACGAGGACAACCGTTCACTGGTGAAAGAGATGCACTCCACCGGGGAAAGAATAATTTTCACATGGGGAATAAAGGAAATTGGTGACAACCTCACTGGGGATGATCAGACGAGGCCTTCCTATAATGAAGAGTTCAAACGGGATCTCCAGGAATGGACTAGGAACAAAGTCAGACACACAGGGGATACTAGTGACAACTAGATCTCCGGGACTAGACTGGAAAAGCAAAGACCTACTGGGGTACTGGTGACTACCAACCCAGAGGAGACAAATAAGGAAAACGGGAACGCCAGTGACAACTGGACTTTAGCTAGTGGGATTGGTGACGACCGATGGAATGTTAAATGAATAAACGACCATACCAGTTACAACTGGCTTTTCACGGGATTTGGTGACGACCAACCAGTGATGCCGGATAAGAATGCCAGTTACGACTGGACTTACTGGGGAATTTAAATAACAACCACAAATAACAATTTGGGTGAGCGCGCCAGTTACGACTGGACTTTATGAGGATTTGGTGACAACCAAACTCAGGTATCAATAACAATTGGATTTAAAAGACGCCAGTGACGACTGGACTTCAGTAGGGGAGGTTGGTGACGACCAACACATGATACCAATGGCAACTGGATTTAACGATGCCAGCGACGACTGGACTTCAGGGGATGTAACAATAATGATTACTAACCACGGTTCGGTTGAAGGGTGCCAGTTACAACTGGACTTGATTGGGGATGTTAGTGACGACCAACAAACACAGGGTGCCAGTGACGACTGGACTTAAAGTAAAAAGTTGGTAACGACCAACAAGTGATACCAACAACAATTGGATTTAAACAATGCCAGTGACAACTGGACTTTACTGAGGGAAGTTGGTGACAACCAACGAAAGGGTACCAATTACAATTGGATTTTGCGATGCCAGTGACAACTGGACTTTTCCGGGGAAAGGTTGGTGACGACCAACAAACACAAGGTGCCAGTGACGACTGGACTTTTAAAAGACTGTGGTGACAACCACGAGATAGAACATATGAATGCCAGTGACAACTGGACTTGATGGTAACAACCAGAAAATGAGATACCACAACCGGGGGAGAGGGTAGAACCACACTGAATCCAGGCTAAGTGGTGCAAATAATCTCAACTGTACTGGGGAACGGAGCTTAGTCAGGTCAGCCCGCGATGTACCAGTAATCTCTGTCTTTGGCAATCCTGTGGAGGATGGATCCTTCAAAACTTTACATGATGGCTTCTTAGTCTTGGTTACTACATACGGCCAAAGGCGAACCAAGTGAACAGATCTGCTAAGTGTTTCAACTTGGGAAAAAATGCAAATGTATATCAATGCTCCTGCCACCTTGAGACATCAGGGTGAGTATGATCTTACTGAGTTTTCCACGAGTTTAAAGCATTTGTTTTTTATTGACCTTTTCAAGTTTTATCATGAAAAATTTTGCCTCTTACGTTTTTCAAAATCATCGTTTGTCAAATAAACAGTGTTTTGCATAACAAAAAATGATAAAGAGAAGTAGTAGTTGCAAACAAAAGAATGGTTCGAAGCTGATTTTATTCAAGCAGGAGGTCTTGCCAATGGCAAGATTCCCTAGAACATTGTACAAGTGAAAAATGGCAAAAGTGGAAGGGTTACATTGAATCCCATGACCATTTATCCCTAAAGACTAGAAATCCACCAACATCCTTGCTTCTGACGAGAGCAACCGGAAGTGAGTTTTCTCTGTGTAACTTGCTGCACTGGTGACAACCTTCTGATGCAGTGAAACACCTTTGTCCCTAATTTTTGCCTGGATCGCCCTTTCGGGTTTTCAATCCACCGGGACGCTCATTTTTGCCTAAGTCGCCCTTTCGGGTTTTCAACTTAGCGAGCTTTCAATTCTTTTCTCTTTTTCTCTTTTTCTTTTTACCCTAACTTTTGCATAAGCCGCTCTTGCGAGTTTTCGACTTATCGGGCTTTTCTTAGGCGTAATATTTTCTGACTGCATCAGAATTTATTGGACGAGTAAGCTGCTCTCCATCCATGGTTGTGAGAATCAACGATCCTCCTGAGAAAACTGTCTTCACAATGAAGGGGCCATCATAGTTAGGCATCCATTTTCCTCGGGCGTCTTTATGGACTGGTAAGATCTTCTTCAATACAAGCTCACCTTCTCTGAACCCCCGGATGCGGACCTTCTTGTCAAAGGCTCTTTTGATCCTTTTCTGATATACCTGGCCATGACACATTGCAGATATACGCTTTTCGTCAATTAAATTCAATTGGTCAAATCTTTCCCTGACCCATTCTGCCTCTTCCAGCTTTGCTTCCATTATAACCCTTAACGAAGGGATCTCGACTTCAATTGGGAGTACAACATCCATCCCATACACTAAAGAGAAAGGGGTTGCCCCTGTTGAGGTGCGGACTGATGTTCTGTATCCGTGTAGAGCAAACGGTAACATTTCATGCCAGTCTTTGTAAGTTTTCACCATCTTTTGTAAAATCTTCTTGATGTTTTTGTTAGCTGCCTCAACAGCTCCATTCATCTTCGGACGGTACGGGGAGGAGTTATGGTGTTCAATCTTGAATTCATCACACAGTTCCTTCATCACTTTGTTGTTCAGATTGGTTCCGTTGTCTGTGATAATTCGGTTGGGAATCCCGTATCGACAGATTATCTCTTTCTTGATGAAGCGAGCCACCACTTGTCGGGTTACATTGGTGTATGAAGCAGCTTCGACCCATTTGGTAAAATAGTCAATGGCGACTAGAATGAAACGGTGCCCGTTGGAAGCTTTTGGCTCAATTGCCCCAATCATATCGATGCCCCACATTGAGAAAGGCCAGGGTGATGACAGTACATTCAGCAATGTCGGAGGTACATGCACTTTATCTGCGTAGATCTGACATTTATGACACTTCCTGGAGAATTGTATGCAGTCATTCTCTAAGGTCAGCCAGTAGTACCCGGCTCTCAAGATTTTTCTGGCCATCGCGTACCCGTTGGCATGAGTACCGAAGATTCCTTCATGGACATCTTTCATTAATAAATCTTCTTCTCTTTTGTCGACGCATCTGAGCAGAACCATGTCATGATTTCTTTTATAGAGTATACCATTACTGATGAAGAACTTTGACGCTAGTCTTCTCAAAGTTTTCTTGTCAAGAGACGTAGCATCTGTCGGATATTCTTGTGTTAACAGAAAGTTCTTTATATCGTGGTACCATGGTTTACCATCTGTCTCTTCATCGATCATATGACAGTAAGCAGGTTCTGTTTTTCGCTCAATCTTGATGAGAGTAGCATCACTAACATCCCGGACTTTCCACATGGAGGCTAACATGGCTAAAGCATCGGCAATGTGATTTTCAGCCCTGGGTACATGCTTGAAGGTGATCTCATCAAAGTACTTGATCATATCGACGATATAAGCTCTGTACGGGATCAGGTTTTCATGTCGAGTTTCCCATTCACCTGTAACCTGGTAAATGACCAATGCTGAATCTCCGCTCACTTCTAGAGTTTTGATTTTGAGGTCAATGGCTGCTTCAAGGCCAAGGATACATGCCTCGTATTCTGCAATGTTATTTGTACAATCAAAATCCAGGCGCGCTGTGAACGGCGTGTAACCACCTTCAGGACTCATTAAGACAGCCCCTACTCCGTGTCCGCTGTAATTTGAAGAACCGTCAAACATCATCTTCCAATGGGAACTTGGTGGTGAGTCTTCAACAGGATCAACCTTCTCACAATCTTTTACTGCCATGATGTCTTCATCTGGAAAATCAAGCTTAACAGACTCATCATTTTCAACTGGCTGTTCGGCAAGGTAATCTGACAAGATACTGCCCTTGATAGACTTTTGAGTTACGTATTGGATGTCGTATTCGGACAATAGCATGTGCCATCTGGCAAGCCTTCCGGTCTGAGCGGGCTTTTCAAAGATATACTTGATAGGGTCCATTTTTGCAATTAGCAGAGTAGTATGGCAGACCATGTACTGCCGTAGTCGTTTGGCGGCCCACGCTAATGCACAACATGTCTTCTCAAGGAGCGAATAACGGCTTTCACAATCAGTAAACTTCTTACTCAAGTAATAGATGGCGTGCTCTCTTCGTCCAGATTCGTCTTGTTGACCCAACATACAGCCCATAGAGTTCTCAAGGACAGTGAGGTACATAAACAACGGCCTTCCTGGAACCGGGGGTATCAAGATGGGCGGTTTTTGCAGATAACTTTTGATTTTGTCAAAGGCCTGCTGACAGTCTTCGTTCTAAACCACTGGCTGATCTTTGCGTAACAACTTGAAGATGGGCTCGCAGGTCGGTGTCATATTAGAAATGAACCGAGATATGTAATTCAGTCTTCCCAGAAAACCTCTGACTTGTTTCTCAGTTTGAGGAGCCGGCATGTCTTGGATGGCACGGACTTTATCTGGGTCTACTTCGATTCCTCGTTGACTAACAATGAAACCAAGCAGCTTTCCTGATCTTACCCCAAAGGTGCATTTGGCAGGATTCAACCTCAGTTGGTACTTTCGGAGCCTTTTGAATAATTTCAACAGATGTTCTAGATGATCCTCTTTATTTTGGGATTTAGCAATCATGTCATCCACGTAGACCTCGATCTCTTTATGCATCATGTCATGGAACAGAGTGACCATGGCTCGTTGGTAGGTGGCACCAGCATTTTTTAAACCAAATGGCATGACTTTGTAACAGTAGGTTCCCCACGGGGTGATGAAGGTAGTCTTTTCCATATCATCTGGATCCATTTTTATCTGATTGTAACCCGAGAAACCGTCCATAAAAGAGAACACTTCGAAACGAGCTGTATTGTCTACCAATGTATCAATGTGTGGCAGTGGGAAGTCATCTTTCGGACTGGCCTTGTTCAGATCCCTGTAGTCTACACACATTCGGACCTTACCATCCTTTTTCGGTACTGGAACAATGTTTGCTACCCACTCAGGGTATTTGGATACAGCCAAGAACCCTGCATCTACCTGCTTTTTTACTTCGTCTCGGATTTTGAGTGCCATGTCTGGCCTGGTTCTGCGGAGCTTTTGTTTTACTGGAGGGCATTCTGGTTTAAGCGGCAGCTTGTGAACCACTATGTCAGTGTCTAGACCCGGCATGTCCTGATAGGACCAAGCGAACACATCCACATATTCCTTCAGGAGTTCTTTCAATTGTTGTTTGATGTCTGCCCCGAGGCTTGCCCCAATCTTGACTTCCTTTTTGTCATCTTCTGAGCCCAGGTTAATGACTTCAATCTGCTCTTTGTATGGTTGGAGTTCCATGCCTTCGTCTTGAGTTAGTCTTACCAGTTCATCGGGAATTTCAAGATCTTCGTCCTCCTCTTCAGCTTGGTGAATTGGTGAATCAAAGTCAGGAGGAGATGCCTGGTCATGGGAATCAATGGGTTTTTGGATGTGGCTGCAGATGGGGAATGGTTTAATTTTATTAAACATACAAAGATAAATGCAGCACACAAAAAAGAAGATTGCTTTCGGTTTTTTATGATTGCCATTTTTTCTTTAAAAGTGAATAAAAGCATCAAAAGCAAATGAGGAATTTAGCAAAACAGTTCATTTTCATTGATGTATTTTGAAAGTGTGGGGCCCGTACAAAACATTCCTATGACCTTGGGCACGGTCATGGAGTTTTAAAACAACAAAACAAGAAAAAGACACAAAGCAAATTACTTTAACTCGTGACACACTACAGGAACATCAATGGCCTCCCAGTTGCTCAAGGGAGATTTGCACCGATACACTAGATGCCCGATGTATTCACTTTCTTCTTCGTCTCCTACGGCGTTGACTTGGGACCCGCCGCTGATGAATATTTCTTGTATTGTCCTGGGACGCCTCTGGTCTAGTGTAGTGTCTTCAGCAGGAGTTGGTTTGTAACCCAACCCCTGTCGATCCATCTTCGGCTGTACTTCAATAATTTCTCCCCATCCTGCGGGAGTGCCTTCTGCGAGCGCTGCTCTGATACTTTGAGCGGAAGCGAACGATGGACTACCTTTGGCTGCTGTTTCTTCTATTATTACCGCATGAGCTATTTCCAAAGCTTGAAATGAAGTCTCCAGCGCACCTTCTTCCGCTTCAATGTATCTGAAGGATGACAGATTACTCACCATAAAGTCTTCCTCCCCGTGCACAATTATTAGCTGATCATTTACCACATACTTCAACCGCTGATGCAGAGTTGATGTCACTGCCCCGGCCTCATGTATCCATGGTCGGCCCAACAAACAGCTAAAGGCGGGATTAATATCCATCACCTGGAACGTTATATCAAACATGTGTGGTCCTACCATGATGGGTAATTCCACTTCACCAATAACAGCCCTTCTAGACCCATCGAAAGCTTTTACGATCAAAGAAGTGGGTCTCATTTCTGCTCCTACATAGGCCAATCTTGCAAGAGACCTTGCGGGCAACACATTCAAAGATGATCCGTTATCTACTAAGACTCGTGCTAGTGTATCTTCCTGGCACTTTATGGATATATGTAAGGCTTTGTTATGGCTACGACCTTCTTTTGGCAATTCAGCGTCACTGAAACTCAACGTATTGCACGCTGTGATATTGGCTACTACCGAATCAAATTGCCCCAGTGTTATATCTCTGGTCACATGTGCCTGCTGAAGTACCTTCTGCAGCGCTTCCCGGTGAGCGAGGGAATTCATTAAAAGAGACAGGACAGATATCTTGGCCGGCGTTTGGTGGAGATGATCCACCACCTTGTAATCGCTTTTTCGGATAATCCTCAAAAACTCTTCATCTTCTTTCTCGGGATTTGTCACTTCTCTGTTCTGTGTTTCCACCGGGGTAGTGGATTTTGGAGTCACTATCGTAATCTTGGGCTGATAAATTCGACCACTGCGGGTCATCTTGCTCGTGCCCACGATGTTCGTAACATCGTCTTGCTCTTTCTTTCCTTTCTTTTCTTGATCTGCATTTCCCGGTGTCACTGTTAAACCATATTTCCAAGGGACCGCTTTTGTATCATTGTATGGAAATGGCTTTGGTCTTTGAATTACGACGGATCGGCGTTGAGTGATCGCTGATCTGTTGAACACAGGCTCTGAACTTCCGGGCGCTTGAATCCATTTGTCTTTGTTGGGTTGATCAAATGATGGTTTTATCACGGCAATATTTTCACTTCGGACCTTACTGCATACTTGTAACAATCCTTCATCAATCAAACTCTGAATATCTTTCTGTACTGTACCACAAACTTCAGCATTAACAGAACATTTTTTACAATCGTTGTGATTACCCTGAATATACCCTGCTTTTACCAGTTTCTCATGTAGCATCTTCAAGGGTGTCTTGATCTCCGATACTTCAGTAATTACTCTTTCAGTTGACGAATCATCCACAACGTTAACCCCTCCATGGTTCGGTAGCGGGTTACTCTTGACATTGGGCGGAATATCATTAAAGGACAGGATTTTCTTTTCAATCAGCTCCCTTACCAAATGCTTCAAGGCGAAGCAACTTTCTAAATCATGACCAGCGGCTCCTTCATGGAATGCGCAGTGAGCGCTCGGATTGTAAAAAGGAGATGTTGTATCAGGGGTCAGTGGCCTCGTCGTCACCAAACCTTCCTGGACCAATGAAGGGTATAACTCCGTGTAAGTCATCGGGATCTGCGGGAAATTCGGCTTGTTCGTCGGTCTTCTATTTTGAAAGCTCTGGCGGGGTGCCGGAGCTCGGGGTTGTTGTTGTTGTAGGAGAGGCGGAGCGTTGGGCGCTCGTTGTTGCCTTTGCTGAAACGGCTGATATCCAGGTGCAGGCTGTGCTGTCTGGTAGTTTGGTCGAGTGAAAGCAGGAGTGACAGCTGCCACGTATGGTTGTGTGGCATACTGCGGTGGATATATTGCCCCGGGGTAACCTTGTTGCATGTAACTCGGCGGCGGCGGTTGATTGTAGTTCAGATAAGGTTGTTGTTGGTAAGGTTGTTTTTGTGTACGTCTACCTTTTCCACTGGTGATGGAGTTGGTCTCTCCTTCCTTCTTTTTGTGGAATGGGTTACCAGTTTTCTTAACCTGACCACTTGAACTGCTGGAACTGCCTGTAACTCTTCCGTTTTTCAGCCCTATCTCTACTCGGACTCCCACAGCTACAATATCCGAAAAGCTGGCGGACACACTGCTGATCATTTTCTCATAGAACTCGGGTCGCACAGTGTCAACAAACCAATCAGTCAATTCTTTCTCACTAAGTGGAGGTTCCACCTGTGAAGCTACTTCTCTCCATCGCTGAGCGTACTCTTTGAAGGATTCAGAACTCTTCTGGGACATACTTAGCAGTTGCCTCCGATCGGGCGCCAGATCCATATTATATTTGTAATGTCTTATGAAAGCATTAGCTAAGTCTTGGAAATTGAGAATCTTAGTCTGATCCAAACCCAAATACCATTTTGCTGGTGCGCCTTTCAAACTGTCCTGGAAACAGTGTATCATCAACTTGTCATTTTCAACATAAGCCGCCATCCTGCGGCAATACATGAGAAGGTGCGTTCGCGGGCAGGAAGCCCCTGAATATTGATCAAAATTTGGAACTTTGAATTTTGGCGGGATTATCAACCCAGATACCAAGCACATATCCCGGGTGTCAGTCCCGAATACATCATTGCCCTCCATAGCTTTTAACTTTCTTCCCATCGTTTCAACATTTTCTTTTAATCTTTCGTGTTCTTCATTCTCCCCTTCATACTCTTCTTGATCTTCGACCACTGGCTGATAATTATGAAACATTGGGTGCACCTGCGCTTGCACAGCTGTCGGAGCATAGGTAGGGATAGCCTGGGGCATTTCCCCTCTCAAAGGAACATTCTGCTGATTTACTGGAGTCGGATGTAGAAAATCCGGGTGTAAGCCATACGGTGGATTGTTGGCGATGGTGTCGGCCGTTGGAACTGGATCCATAGCAGCACTAGTAATCTCAGAAACTACAGTAGCCTGGGTATCCATCTTCGCTTTTATCACCTGTAAAGCTTCCATAATCTGCTTGATTCCGCCTCGGAGATCTCCGAGCTCGTCATCGATTCTTACAATTTCTTGATTTTGAGCCTCCATTAGTTGACGGGCTCTGGCTCTCGTGTTGTACTTGTGCGTTGGATTCAGTGTGCTTTCCTCTGTTGGAGATCAGACAGTGGGATGAGACACGACACAGAAAACAACACTTACGATATGCTTATGACATGTTTATGATATGCTTATGATATGCAGACATGCAGATGCAGTATTTTGAACATTCAAGGGGTCTTAGAACGTCATTCATAGATATTAAGAACGGGAAAACAATACAGACACTTCTTGCATCCCTCTACCGGGGAGTTTTACAACAGTTGGAAATTGAAATACAACTTTTAAAATAAAGATTACAAAATAGCTCAAAAGATCCTGAACTATCTAGCTCGAAGATCCCCCTTCTTCTGGTTGATTCCTTCTTCTATCTTGACGACCCAAACCCTGGAGAGCTTCTTTCTCTCGCATGGCCAAGAAGTACTTGTTCCTTCAAACCTTTCCTTCCTCTTCTGCTTTTACCAAGGCAGTCTGCAATTCTTCCTCGAGTGTAGGTTCTGCTGATTCGGGTTCGAATCGGGTATAGAACATTTTCAGAGCGGCCTCTTCCACCCGTGCTAGGTAGGAGTCTGATACAGCCGTGTCAGGGTAGTCTAAAGCGGTCATGCCCCTGACGTTGATACGGCGCCAAGCGTAGATGATCCTGGCTTTGTATTCTCGATTCTCTCCGTCTTGAATGCAGAAACTCCTCATCAAGTTGAAATCTGGTTCGCCCATCATCGGATACCCTAACTGTCTACGAGCAAGGATAGGGTTGTAGCTGATGCACCCTCTGGTACCAATGAGCGGTACGTTCGGGAAGTCTCCACAACTTTGAATCATAGGGATCCCTCCGTAAGCAGGGTTGTACCATTGAATGTCGGCATGCTGGAGTAACAGTATCCTCTCGGTCCATGGATTACTGTTTTGTACATCCCACAGTGCTGGATATCTAGGTAAGCGTGAAATGAACCATTTGTAGAGGAGAGTGGAACAACATTCAAATGGTCCAGCTTCGTACAAGTGTCGGCGGTGAATTGCATAATAAGTATCAGCTAGGAGAGTAGGTACAGGATTTCGGAGCAGGAACAGGTTGATAGCGTTTTTGTGGATGAAACTGTTGTCAGACGGGAACAAGAAGAGTCCATAGACTAATAACACCAAAAGAGCTTCAAATGCCTCCCAATTCTTGGTTTCGGCTTGAAACCGTGCTTTTTCAAACAAGAATCTGGTAGGTAGACCGTAAGGATGCCCTTGAGCGGTCATTAGGGTTCGTACCTCAGCTACTTCAAGATGAATGGCTTCGGCGATTGCTCTTTCATCAGGGAAACCTTCTCTTCCAGAAAACGGCCTCGGAGCAACATTTAATCTCATCAACACTGAGTATTCTTCCAAAGTTGGCAACAACTGGAAATCTGGGAAAGTAAAACAGTGATAGGTTGAATCATAGAACTTGACGAGCGCGGACAATATTTCCTCATCCACCTGAATTTCAAGTAAGGATAATACATTGCCGTGTCGGGCTTTGAAGGCTTCAGGGTCTTCTACCATTCTTCCCAATATTCTCAGGTTCTCCAGATCTGGTTGTCGGAACTTGAACTCCATAGCTGATCTTCTTCTTGGATCCATTATTAATACCTGTGAAATGATTTTTAAAACCCCTTGAATGTTTAAAATAAAAATGCGGATGCAAATGCGTAAAGTTCTATAGAACTCAGATCTCGAGATTCAAAACATCACGGATTTCATTTAATTTTCGATGTTGCACTACAAAATCTTTTAGTACACATTACAAGAAAACTAAACAGTGCTAAAGGAAATCCTCTGACAAAAACTCCACCGTGGCATTTGCTTTCCGTAGTTCTTCCTCCACTCGCATCTTCTCTTCCATAAGTTTCTCAATCATCGTCTTCCATGGAGTAGACTGGTTACTGAAGTAGAACAAGTTTTCCTGGGCCTTTCTCTTCTTGGATGCCCTTATCTCTTCATCTCTCTCTTGGAGCTGCTTGCGGAGTGTTTCGTTTTCTTCCATTACCACCTGATACTTGTACCTCCAGGACACCTCAGTCTGCTGTGACTTTCTCAAGGCAATCCTCAACTTTTCCTCCTCAGAAAAGAAGATCAATGGGCGTTTTTCTTTCAGGACCATAGGTTCTTGCAAGGCATAAGGCATCTTCAGTTGGATAGCTCTTTTCCGAACCCATTGGAGATAAGGATCAAAGGAGACACAGTTAGGCTTTCCCAGACTTTCCTTTCCTCTTTTGTGAACATGCTTCCAAGCTTCCAGAAATTCTCCTTTCAACTCAGATTCTCCCAAAAAGAACAAGCTTTCAACACGAGCACTGTTAGGACGGTCCTTCAATGGATACCCGAGTTGTCGTCGGGCGAGCACTGGATTATAGCTGATTCCTCCGTCTGTAGTAAGGAGAGGTACGTTGCCGAAGTTTCCACAGCTGTCTATAATTTTTATCCCATCATAAACTCGACTGTACCATTCAATATCAGAATGAGATAAGGCCATAATCTTCTCAGACCACCATCCTTTCCTCCAGAAGACTTGAGCTTTGGGCATATGAGAATGGAACCACTTATACAACAACGGGACACAACAGACGATCATTCCCCCCTTGTGAAGATTTCTGAGATGAATGGAATGATGAGTATTACCAAGCAGAGTTGGTACCGGATTTTTCTTCAAGAAAATCTTGATAGCATTGAGGTCCACAAAATTATCAATGTTGGGAAACAGGAAGATACCATAGATGAGCAAGGCCAAGATTGCCTCGAATGTATCCATACTCAGATGATCGGTGTAGTACTGTGCTTTCTTGATCAAGAATCCAGCAGGTAAACCAGAGATCCCTCCTTTGGTAGTCATGTTTTCCTGTATATCCTTTACTCCCACACGTATTGCTCTGGCGATTTCTTCCTTCTTAGGGTCCTTCTCCGTGAATGGAAAAGGAGAATCTTCAATGATGGGCAACCCGATTAGGCAGGAATACTCTTCGAGTGTTGGTACAAGCTGATAGTCTGGAAATGTGAAGCAATGATAGAGCGGGTCGTAAAACTGTAACAAGGTGGAGAGGAGCCCTAGATCCATCTTTTTCTTAGTTCTCAACAGTGACAACAAGTTACCATATCTGCTCTTGAAACCTTCTATATCTGTGATATAAGTGCTCAACCTTTCAATATCATCCAGTTTAGGACTCTTGTATGTGTACTTGATTGTTTTCTTTTTTCCCTGATCCATGATGTTTCCTAAAGTTTTAAAATAAGAGTCTGAGTTCCATAAACCTTTTATGTTATGATGCTATGAATGCATGAATGCAACAAACACAAGTATTCACATATACACATAGATAAGCAAACAACAGGTTTTGGTTTAGGGAAATTCAAGCATGGAGCCAAGGTCTACCCTTCCCAATATGGAGTGTACTAGAGATTTTCATCACCTGTAGAACAAGGTTCTAAAAAGTTCCCAGAGTCCTCAACCCATCTTTCGGATATTATCAACTGCCCAAATAACTCGGGGGTCGATAATATTCTCAAGAGAGTCTCGTCCGAGTGTAGTATCGCGTATCAACTATTCGGAAATACTCCCTCATAGTCATCGCACTACATCCTAACAAGGCCAAGTGGGGTAATGTGTTCTAAAGGTCCTCAATGGCATGGGCCCCTTATAGAAAGCAGCATTGTTTTCACGAATACTCGATCAACAACACTACCCTCAAAAAGGACCTCTATTGAGTGGCGGTTTTCAAGTTGGCTTAGTCGGGAATCAACTCCCTATAAACCTCCTTGAATATACCACCTTCCTATCATAAGTACGCTCAAGCACGGGTATAGTGCTGTCTCACCAATTGTATTTCCCAAAAGCCAAAAGAACAAATCTGCACATATTCACAAATATTCACAAATAGCAAGTATATAAACAAAATAGGTTAAACCCTCACAATAAAAACATCCCCAGTGAAGTCGCCATTTCTGTTGCGGTGAAAATTTGATATCAAGCTATTAATTAACTTGAACCTTATTTCTTTTACAACCGGTCTTTAATTTATCCAAAGGATAGGTCTAAAGAAAGAAAGAACCTTTTGCGCGATGTGACAACAACGCTTTTAAGAGATTCGGGGATTCGGGGGTTGGTTATATCTAGGGAAGGTATTAGCACCCTAAATATCTGTAGTACTCTACAGGAACCTTTTGTTCATTTACTTGCTAAGGTGTGAAACATGCATTATGGTTTAATTGGGAATTGGGATAAAACCAAAATAAAGGCCTAAGTGGTTTTCTAAGTTTGCTCGCAAAGGTATCGCACCTTTTGCCTACGTATCCTGACTAGGATAGAATCAGAGCAATCGTAGTTCACCTCACAAGGGAAAAGAACACTTGATGATGATCAAGGTTCAAAGGGGAACAAACATGACGATGTTTGTGTGGAGTTTGACAAAACTCCCTAAACTAAATTGTAAAAGGGGGAAGTAAGAAATCATGACGATGATTCTTACACAGAGTTGACGAACTCTTTCCTAGGGTTCTAGTTGAAGAACACTCCTAGTATGGGTGGGTTTCTTAGACTTCAAGCAAAGTCTAAAGGCTTCTAGTCAGGGTTAGAGTGACTTAACAAAGTCAAGGGATAGCAGAGATTTTGGTCCAAGACATTGACAGTCAAGTGGACAGACCTTCCTTTGGAGGAACAGTATTGTCGGCAATTGGACGAAAGCTAACGAGCTTCGTCGCTTGGGGATAAAAATAAAATACAAACATTATTCAAACATTCATGGTGACAACTAAATACAAAGATTAAAGATGGAAAGCAATGATGACAATCAGAGCAATTGTTTTGGTACGAGAACCGTGACGACAGTTCGCACCTGGAATACCGTTAACAGACAGATGAGATAAATATAAAAATAATTCAAGGTAAAAATTCTAACATGTTGAAAAACATGTATAGATATGATAACAATCAATTTTCCTGAGAAAACACAAGAGGAAACCTTCTAAATTTCATCTGCAACCAAATAGGGTTAGTACCGTTGACGCGCGGATTGCGCACCATAAAACGTGGTGAAAAAAATAATCAAACATGGAAAATAAAATTATGACATGAAAGTACACATAAAAATAAACACAATGAAAAAAGAACGGGTGAAAAACGATAAAAAATGAGAGAGTTACGAATTTTTGAAGTTTATGTACAAAATAGGAAAAATAATAAAAGGGTTCGACCTCCACCCGGATCGAACCCTGGTCATGATGGTGAAAGGTATAATTGCGCGCATGTTCTTACCGCTGGGGCGGCTGTTACATCCATTAATCAAATGGAAACAATATGTATACAAGTCTGATTTTGAATCATGGCTGGGCAAAATACATAATCAACACCAAATACGTTTTATACCGTATCTCACTAACCGCTTATCGGATCGAGACAAATTTTATATGGATCTTGGGTAGAAAAATGAGAGGAAAAGGATGGTGATGTTAGTTTTTCCAAATTGTTCACCTAGTGAAAAAAACGAGGACTGGTGTGTGTGTGTGTTTTGAATGCATGGAAACATAATCGAAACCAAATACGTTTTATACCGTATCTCACTAACCGCTCATCGGATCGAGACAAATTTTATATGTAAATTGGGTAGAAAAATGAGAGGAAGAGGATGGCATAGGTGGTTTTTTGAAATTCACTCTCCTGTGAAAAAAACGATAGCTGGTGTAAAATTATGACTTTATGCTTGCAAAATGAAATGAACACTTGGTATACTCATGCTACAAGTCAAGTGAGGTCACATACACATCACACATATCCTATATAACAGATAGCAAGCAAGTTTGAAGCCAAGGCATGAGTAAATATGACAGTTGTATGTAAGTTGCAAATCACATGACATAACAATGCATGATGAGGTGATTTTTGGTTCTTGAGTGTTTTGAGTGGTTCCAATCATTCTAACAGTTTAATCATGTCATATTAAGTGTGTGCAAATGAAAATATTCAAACTGGAACACACATATAAGAACTTGTCATTCAATTTGCAAATGGTGTGTATTATGTGTGTGTGAAGCATGATGTGAAGCAAAACTTTGTGCAGGTCAGTTTTAGTATGGTGATCTATCTAAGCATAACACATATGATCATGTGAAGCTGTAGCAACAATGAACTACCAAGTACAAGCAAGTGTTTTCAAGTTGGTGTATGAGAATGAGGCATTTTGTAAAGATATGAACAATTATGCATGATAAATCACATATGAAGTTTCAGATCAATTTCAAGCAAACTAACCATTTGTACAGCACAAATACATGACAATGAGATGATTCAATCATTAAAGTTCCAAAGAAAACACCTGTCATGTAAATTGTCATAGCATATGCAAGTTTTGCAAGTAATGATGCTCATGAAGACATGAAACTTGATACATTGATTTTTAACACAAGATGATCATTCAAACACATCAAATATGTTCAATATGGGGTGTATAAGGTATTTGTTTTGGCAGAAAATAAGCATAGGCAAAAATCATGTTTTGGGGGCTTTATGTGCTTTTTGTGATATTTGGGGATTACATGTGAAATTATGAGGCTGTGCTCAAATCAACCATATGAGTGCATACACATGTTATTAATGACATTTAAATCATGCTAGAATGATAGGAAATCATAATTCATGCTTGGTGCCAAAAGTGAGAAAGTGAGTGGATTAGTGTATTCATGTGCTCATGTCAACATGTGAAATTCAAAACCAAACCACAAATTAGCAAGGTGAGCATATACACAAGTTCCAAATGGTCATTGTGATGTGTGTTTGAAATGTGTTTTGGTGGAAGACAAGTTTTATGCAAAAAACCAAATTGTGTGGTATCAAGTGTTTGTGTTCATTTGTGATTCCTTGGTGCAAGGCAGCAAAACAAAACCAATACACATAGATATGCTCAGAATGTTAATTGAATCATGTTGAACTGATGCAAACAAGTTAACATGCTTTTATGCAGATGATGAGAAACTAGCAGCATATAGTTAAACAAACTTAGCAGTACTAGACATAAAACAAGCTGGTAATAAACCTAACAGCAACATGAAACTATACTAGCAGCATATCATGACAATAATTTGGCAGCAATAATATCAAACATCACTAGCAGCACACACATGGATGAACTAGCAGCAAATACATGAAAGTCTATTTTGACAGCAACAACAGCAGTACCATATGAAAACAACCAGCAATATATAGGGTAAACACAATCTAACAGCACATGAATAAAACCAAACTAACAGCACATGAATAAATCTTTGGCAGCAGATATAACAAATCTTGGCAACAGGAAATATGAGAGTCATCTAACAGCAAAACCTGAGAAAAATCCTGGCAGCAAAACACACCAACTTGGCAGCATATGTAGTACAAACTTGCAGCACAAGTAAGAAATGAAACTAGCAGCATTTAGTGGAAGCATGACCAAAATGCAACATATATTGACAAACCACTACTGATATGACCAGTTTAAATGTTCAGGTTGATATAAGGTATCCATCCCCCCATCATGAAAACCAACACACTTGTAACTTCAAACTTCACATAAAGTATCCAAAAATGCATGAACCATGAAACAATGATGCAAGGAGTGATATAGATGTTACATACCTGTTACAAACCAGTTGAGCAAACCAAATGTGTTGAGAAAAAAACCAGAGATTCTTGTATCCAAGCTTTTGTGTTGAGCTTTCTTGAACTTTAAGGAACAAACCACTTGAGAGGTCAAAATGAATTCTGTCAACTTCTGGTGGCCAATGAAGGTTTAGACAGTTGCTATATATGATATTAGAGGTGTTCAAGCAATCAAAACCTCAAGGAAGTGTTTGGATCAAGATTTGGTGTATTTGATGAGCTTTGGTCAAAGTAAGCTTCAAGGAAAGTTGACTTTTTGATTTATTGCATTTTTTGGTGGTTCAATGGTTGGTACACCTCATATATATGATTTAGAGGGTGTGTGGATGATAATATGAGAGCTGGAATGTGTAGAACTCAATGTGGCATCAAAGTTGCAAATGCTGATTTTTGGGCATTTTTTGACAACTTTGGAGATTTTGCAAATTTGGTGTGAGAGAGAAATGTAATGAGGAGCTTGTTTCTAGCAGGTTTTTAGAATGATGTTGAGGTCCATAATGAGGAGTTAGAGGTCTCTATTTATAGAAAAAATGAGTGAGGAGCTTGCTTGGTCATTTTGCTTCACCATGAAGAAACCTTGATATTTTCTCTTCCAAATGACCACTTGCTTGGCTTTTCTGATTGCTAGCTGTTTTCTTGACTTAATTGGCAAGTTTGTATGATGTTTTTACAGAGGAATCAATGCCTAGAGGCCTGGTAGAGTGGCTGGAACAGAAATGACTTTCCACCTCATGCTTGGAAAAGTCAAATATTTCAACTTTGGCAATGAACTCACCATTCTTATTTCCATGCTATCTCCTTGTTATTTCTTTGTTCTAACCTGCTAAGAATGATTAATATATCATATAGAAGGAGTTTGTAGCATTGAAATTGATCCACTTGAGTGCTAGAGGTGTTTTTGCAAAATTCATCAATGTGGGACAAAAGTGACAAATTGCCAACTTTGAACACATGTATCTCTCAGCTCATAAATCCCCTTGAGATGTACTTGTACTTTTTAGAAAGCCCTCACATAGTACTAAAACTTTCATGTTGGCCAGAAATCTTGATTCTATTTGAAACTAGGTGAAAAAACCCCTTGAAGTTGGCTGATTTTAGCTTTTAAGGTGAAAATAACTTAGAAATTTTCTAAGTTATTTTCCCTTATAGGAATGTTTTTGCTTATATCTCAAAAAGTATGCATTTTCTGGTTGTGGACTAGTATGGGACTTTTGTAGGACTTGTCAAGAGCTTTCAAATGAGACTAGAACCAACTCAATTGGATGTGTGGTTAAGGAGATACGGTTTAGCCCTTTTCAAAACCCTAATTTCCCGATTTCTCGATTACTCTCTCATTTTTGATCCAATGACCATGAAAATTGATATGCAAGTACATTATGACATAAGGAACAACTTTTATTCACAACTTGGATTCCAATTCTCAAAATTCGAGGAGTTGACTTTTCGGTCAACCGTACGATCGATCGGTGCCGATCGAGTCGCCTGTTGATATTCTGGACATCCTGGGACTTTGACACTTCTTGAATAGTCTTTAATAGCCTATATTAACTTCATGGACCTCACTCCCACCATTAAAACATTTCCCAACATCAAAGTCAAACCACAGTTGACTTTCCACTGGTTAAAAACCCTAATCGGGGCCTCCTGACTGCACTGTTCTTGATTCTGAAACGATTTCTTCAAATTGACTTCCCATTTGACTTTGATATTGTCTTTGATTTCATTCCATGATTGAATTGGCCCAAATCATTGGTTGATCATTCCTTGATTGTTTTGAATTTGTCGGTGCGAGAACCCTGATTCATCTGTAACTTGACAATAATAAACTTGCACTGATTTAGGGTTAGATAATGCATGATCATGCTTCTAAAAATGATAATGAGGATCTAAGGGGTCAAAATTTGGGGTATGACACATACGATAAGAGATCTTGCATTTCGATTCATCATCCTCCTCCCAATTCTCTATCAAAGCAAGAGATCAGGTAAAGTTGGCATTGAAAAATAATTTTGTGAGTGAATACAAATGGATTTCTTCAAGACAAACATATGCATTGCATTAATTATTCAAAACAAACAAATTCGTACATGCTAAATATGCTTTTATAATCAAAGGAACAAGATACATATAGATAAACAAAATGAACTGTCTGACACGCCTTCTAAAAGAGTTTATTAGGTCTCTGTGTTCAAGACCGGCACAGTAGTAGTGGTTTCTTTTGGTGGAGTCTCATTGGAGTGAGTCATCTTGCTTGCCCCCAGCTATATTGGTCACCATTTCCTCAACAGTCTTCAATTCTCCCTTCGGACTCATCTTCCCAGATTCTTTGTCAATCATGGTCCCATCATATTTCCAAGGTATAGCTTGAGGATCATTGAAGTGAGATGGACTCGGCTTCTGAGTAATTACCAGCTTCGGCTGGTTCACTATAGAAGTAACTGGCTTAGATATGCTGAACAAGGCTTTACGGAATTTGATCTTGGAAAATGGGAAACCCTGCGAGTAATCCTGATCTAAGAAGCATTAACAGTCCTATGATTTGGTAAAGGGTTGTTCTTGACGTTCGGCTGAGGATCATCAAAGGACATGATATTCTTTTCCATTAACTCCTTGACAATGTGCTTGAGAGCGTAACAGCTTTCTAAATCATGGCCAGGCGCACCCTCATGAAATAAACAATGAGCGACGGCATTATAATTGACAGGTAACAGATTGGGAGGTGGACCCAAAGCTTTGGTAGTAATCAGACCTTGTTGCACTAATGAAGGGTACAACTCGGTATAAGCCATCAGAATGGGAGGACATTGCTTGGACTGTCTCCTGTTAGGAGCATTATGACGAGGTGCCTGATTCATCGGCTGTTGATAAGCAGGAGCGTTGGGCGCTCGTTGATAGTTGGCAGGAGCTTGTGCAGGTTGATAACCAGGAGGTTATTGATATACCGGAGGCTGATAGACAGGAGCCGGTTGCACAGGTTGATAAGCAGGCATTTTTTGATTGAAGGAAGGTGTTACAGCAGCTATATACGGTTGTTAAGCATACTGAATAGGATAACCTTATTGTTGAACATAGTTCTGCTGGTGTTGCCAAGGTTGATGAGCAGCCATTTTACGGTGATACCTGATCAAGTAATTCCTTGGGCGTGTAGCTCATTCATAATGGTTGAAGCTCGGAGTTTTGAACTTTAGAGGAAGAACTTGGTGAACTGGTTGAGCAAAAGGAACCGCAGAGGGAGTCGGCATAGCACCAGGTAGGAGGCCATAAGGAGGTAGACTTGCAGTAGTAACAGATGGTTGAGGATCCACAACAGTATTGGTAATCTCAGAGACAAAAGAGGATTGAGTATCCATCTTTGCATTAATAATCTATAGCATCTCCATTATCTTCCCAACACTTCCCCGAAGGTCTTCAAGTTCATTACTGACACGATCAAGCTCTTGATTTTGTTCCGCCATCTTTTTCCAAGCTCGAGCTCTGGTGTTGTACTGATGCAGAGGACTCATGGTGGTAGAACTGGAAGTTGAGAGAACTGAGAATGAGAAACCGGAAGGAAAATGCAAATGCAAAAACAGAATGCAATGCAGTGGTTTCAAGGATTTCAACGGTCGATTGCAAATATTTTCTAGGAAAGCTGAAAAGGTTTTAGACTTTGAATTCAATATTTTTGAATTTGCAAAGGACAGTTGGATTCCTTGAAACCAGGAATGATATGATGCGGGATGCTAGGCACACAAAGCAAACAAAAGTCCTAGGTTAGAGGAATGTGGGTAAGGAGCCGAGGTCTACCCATCCCAAAAGGTAAGTACTATGGGTTAATTGTACCTGCATAACAAGGTTCTAAAGAGGTGCCCAAAGTTATTAGTTCATCTTCGAATATTATCAATTTCCCGACTACTCGGTGGTTAATAATATTCTCAAGAGAACCTCTTTTGAGTGTAGTATCACGTAGCGACCATTTTGGGAATACTCCCTCATAGTCCTCGCACTACGTCCTAATAAGGCCAAAGTTGTGTTTAGGTAACTACGGTCCCCAGGATCACAGGTTCCAGTCAAAAATAGTGAATGTTTTCACGATTAACTCATTCAACAATACTATTTTTCAAAAGGGCCTCAACTGAGCGGTGACTCTCAAGTCAGTTTGGTCGGGATTCAACTCCCTATAAGCCTCGTCAAATATATCACCTTCCTATAATAATTTGCACTCAAGTCCGGGTGTAGTACTTATCTCACAATAATGTATAACCCCAAGCAAGGTACAACATATAAGCAGATAATATAGCAAATAGCAATAATATAACAAGATAGGGATAACCCTCAAAAGATACGACATGTCCCCAGTGGAGTCGCCATTTTCTGTTGCGGTGAGAATAGGATACCAAATTATTGATTAATTTGAATCATAATCTTGATTCACAAATGGTCTTTGATTTATCTAAAGGAAAGGTTAAAGAAAGGAAAAACCTATTTTGCATCGTAAACACAATGCGGGGAGAGATATAAGGTTCGGGCGTTGGTTAAGCTTAGGGAAGGTATTAGCATCCTAAACTTCTGTAGTACTCTATAGGAACCTCTTGTTTTAATGTTCTATTGCTATGGTTATCTGCTTAAGGGTAATGTTAAGGGTTAAAGGTGAATAGAAAGACCTAAGGGTTAGTCCTAAGTTTACTCGCCAAGATTCACATCTTGTGCCTACGTATCCGAGGTAGAGGAAGGAATCAAAGTAATCGCAGTTCCCCTCAAAAGGTAGGAAGAGGAACATCTTGACTGTGGTCAAGGTTCTAGGGGGAGTAAACATTCATAGGGAATCACTTACTTTGGAGTGCGGCGACTCCTATTCTACCTTAAAGTTGAATTGAAAAGGCGTGAGTAGGTATTCCACGGCGGGAACCTTCATTGGAGTGCGGCGACTCCTAATCTTAAGGCTAGGATGAAGGGGCGAATGTCCACGGCGGGACGCCTAAGCACGAGTACAGCGACTCGGATCCTAAGGTTAGGATGGGGTGAGGGTTAAGGACTATTGACACGGCGGTCAAACAGGATAACCTTTCCTTCGGAGGGGAGTAACAGTAAAGATGAAATAATGCAGAAAATAATAATAGTAAATGCAAGCAATGGATAGCATGAGATGTTGAAATGGATAACATAGGCTAAATAGCAAGTGATTAGAGATTAAATTAAAATGGATAATTTGTCAAGTAAAGTTAGATAGTGATTAGGGGAGTAATTAAGTGAAAATGGGTGTAATTATTTTTAGTTTGAGAAATTATAAGTTATGGTTAATTATTTTTATGATTTGTGAGATATTATGTGATAAAGGGGAATTAAAATTTTTAAATTAAATAAAGGGTTAGAAATTTTTTTAAAAAAAGGGTTATTTCTTTTAGTAAAAAAAACTAAAAATTATTTAAATAAACTAAAGCAATTAGATTACTAACTATTTTAAGTTTTAAATGAAACTTTATTTTTGTGTATTTTAATTATTATTAAGGATGAAAGAGAAATTACTAAACATTTTTTATTTTTTATTTTTAAAATTATAAGCAAAATTTGAATTAAAATTAACGTTTTTGGTTTTTTTTTTTAATATAATGAGATAAAATTAACTCAACATTTAAATTAACAATTCTAATTATATATTTTTTTAAAAATTAAGTGATAAATACAAATATTATTATTTTTTATTTTTAATTAAGATTCGTTTTAAATGTTTAATAAAAATTATTTTCAGATTTTTGTTATTGGTTAATGTTAGTAGTCAATTAGTTAGTGTTAGTGATATCATTAATATTGTCAATATTACAACAGAATAATAAAAAAAACTAAAAAAAGATAAATAATAGCAATAAAAAGAATTGGGTTGGGCCTGGGTGGTCAGGCCCTAGGACCCGACCTGGTTTGATACTAAAAAGGGGTGGAACACAAATTAGGGTTCCCTAATTTGCTCGAAGCGGCCGCGACAACCTTACTCTCTCTATTCTCTCTGAAATTTTTCTTCTCTCCTCTTTCTGAGTTCGGTTTCTCTTCTTCTTCCACTTACACAACCAAATTTCTTCTTCTTCTTGACCCACACGATACTTCTACTTCTTCTTTCTTGTTCGCCTTGGCCCGTCATCTACTCATATCTGGAAAAAACCAGCAAAAACTGTTAATATTTTAGGGAGCTTACGTGTTTTTTTTTATGTTAGCTTGTTCTTAAAGGGGTTTTGACGGATCCGTTTACGGTGGTGGGTTTCAATGGTTTAATGGTTGGATTCGATGATGGTGACGATGATGAGGCCGAGGTTTCCTCCCTTGTCTTAGAGTTACGTGTTCGCCGGTCTATGGCTTTGAATGATTGATGGTTTCAACGGCTTGAATGTTGTTCGTTAATGGTGGTTTTCGGTTGTGATTCTGGGTTTGTGTTCTTAGATTTTTGATGGATTTTAGGGAAATGATGATATATTCTGAGCCCGAGAGTTTTCGGATCCGTTGGAATCTTCAATTGATTCTCGGGTTTTCGTTGAGGCCCTCCATGGTGATTATTTCGGATTTTTTTGGGATGATTTTTGGTGGCTTTTTTTTATTATATTTTTCGGCTGTTTGGTGATGATTTGGAATGTGATCCCCCTCCTTCTTCTGTTATGTCGGTTTTATACACAGAAGATGCAGATTCATATTCTGCATTTAACATTACATTCCTATTTCGGAAAACCTGTTTGGACATGTTTTGGAAGGTTGAAACGTGTTTAAGATTTTTCTTTTCATTTTGATGTTGTCTGAAACATGTTTTGGTTCTTTCCATCTTTGCCTTCTAATTATTGATGGTGGTGGATATTCTGTTCGGATTTGTCATTGATACTGAGATTATTTCCAATTTTCGGATTATGAGTATTGATGGAATTTGTTTACCATTTTCGAAACTGTTGGATTATTGATGGTGATTCCGGATTTTGATTTGATTTCTGATCCAGATTTGATTTAATGATTTGGATATGGATCTTTAAATCGTTTTTTCTAAATCCATGAAATCCAGATTGGTTGGCACTGTTTGGCTGAACGAAAGAATCTTTTTTTTATGGAAACACTTTGTGCTCTCTCTCGGAAAAAAAAATGAACAGAAATTACCGGATTTACCGGAGGTCGGGAACGGAAAACATGAGTTGGCGACGAAACTTCTTTGTTGCCCTCTCGGAATTGCCTAGTGATGAGAAGTGCATGAGGGTCCGAAACAAATAAAAACCATTTTTCGATAAAATTAATCTTTCTCTGATATGGTCTGGTTTTGGCCTGAGACTGTTGGGCAGAAATTGGGGGTTTCGGTAGCATTAAATTGTTGCCCCTCTCGGACCCGATGATGAAATTATCTTGAAGGTCCGAAAATAGAAAAAAAAAACTTCGATTAAATTATTTTCTAACCAATTTTTCAACACTTTTTGCAGGTTCTGAAAGTTCGGGGATAATGAAGAATCAGAGATCGGGATTAGAAGTTTAGGAAAAAATTTGGGACTTTAAGACTTGTAATTTTGTAGTCTTCAAAAATGTAAATCCTTCTTGATGTAATCTGAATAATGTACTGATAATTGAAAAATAAATAAAGTCATTCTTTTTAATAAAATGAACTTTGATTTTCCGACTCAATTCAATTTGTATCTCTTTCTGAATAAGCTCGACACTTCGCCATCCGAATTTGAAACTTAACAGCTCGCAAATATTAGGAACTAACTGACATCCAACGCGAATTCTGAATTAACTCGTGATCGGTAATTGAAATAAGTGAATATGGCTTTAAACTCAATTAAGATAATTTCCTTGGCAGTAAATCTTGCACCGATTCAGATCTCAATCTGCCCCCACTTTAACGACCTCCAAACAATACAGTTATAAATCAAATAACATTCCAAAATCCGGCCAAATTTGATTCTCACACAAGGATGGACTGTATCGAGGAACATCTAACTTCAATATTGTCGTAGAATTTCAAACCATTCTCAAACCAAAAGTAGTGTAACTCGGGAGATAGAAAACCCTAGTTGCTTGGGGATCCTCTGATAATTAGTTGGTTCTGTAATCTCCAAAACAAACATTAACCAGTGATACATCTGCATCCACCGATTCAAAGGGCACACAGACATTTTCTAAATTTTGAACACCTGCAAAACGAACCACTGAGTAAACCTGTTGGTGGTTAGTAAAAATGAAATACGGGATAAAATGGAATGCAAAATGATCACTAATCTATGGGTAAAATTTGGGGTATGACACCTGGGAACAAATACAATTTTGAAAAATGGAAAACAGAAAGGGTTCCAAAATCCAACAATGATTCGGCCCTACTAACTAGTAGTCCACATGTTTTGCTGCTTCTGACGAGAATGGCGAACAGTAATATTTGTCAATACTTTCGATGAAGCTTTGCCCCTTCATTTGCCTGGATTGTTCTTTCGGACATCCGACTCGCTGAGACGCTTCTTTTGCTTGAGTCACATTTCTAGGCTTCCCATTCAGGCGTAATACTTTCTCACTGCATCTGAGTTGATGGGGTATTTGAGTTGTTCACCATTCATCGTTCCAAGAACTAGAGATCCTCCAAAGAAGATAGTTTTCACGACGAAAGGGCCATCATAGTTGGAAATCCATTTTCCGCGTATATCTTTCTGTGTTGCTAGAATTTTTCTGAGCACAAGCTTTCCTTCCTTATACTCTTTGAGACAGACTTTCTTGTCAAACGCTCTTTTCATCCTTTGTTGGTATATCTGGCTATGACACATGGAAGTCATCCTCTTTTCATCGATGAGATTCAGCGAATCAAACCTCTCTTTTATCCATTCGGCTTCCTCAAGCTCGACTTTCATTAAGATCCTTAACGAAGGTATCTTGACCTCGATGGGTAGTATCGCGTCCATCCTGTAAACCAAGGAGAAGGGGGTTGCCCCTGTCGAAGTGTGCACTGATGTTCTATACCCATATAAAGCAAATGGTAACATCTCATACCAAACCTTGTAGGTTACAACCATCTTATATACTATTTTCTTGATGTTCTTATTTGCAGCTTCGACAACGCCATTCATTTTTGGTCTGTATGAAGAAGAATTGTGATGTTTGATTTTGAAATTATCACACAGTTCTTTCATCGTCTTGTTATTCAAATTCGACCCATTGTCGGTGATGACTTGGTCGGGAATGTCGTGTTAGAACATAAATTGATGTTTAATATATCTCATTATTTTGATGATAACATTAATGAAATTTTGTATAGATAATTTATATACTCTAATTTTGTTCAAGTGTTTATTTGTTTCAGATATCAAAATTAATATTATTCTGGAAGCAATAACGCCTCTGAACATTACAGAACGAAAAAGCTCTGAGCGTTAGAAGCAACTCATCAGAAGACTCTAATCTGCTACAAATGACTCTGAGCGAAGCTGAGAAGAATCTGAGTAAAAAACATACGTAAAGCTTCAGAAGACTCTGGAAGTACTTAATGCTGCAAGTACAGAAGCTCTGATAAGCAAGTATGCTCTGATAAAGGATTTCACGCTGAAAGTAGTTTGCTGCAAACTCTGATAGAGAAACTCTAATTGAGTTAACTCTGATCTGAACAACTAAGAACATCATCAGAAGTTCTGATGCAAGACATTCCAAAGTTATTGAAGAAGATGTTGTTCAAATAAATATCTGTTGGCATATTCCTTGTCCTTATTCTAAACGGCTCTTTCCTCATTCGTGCATGACACAGGATTTCAGACAAAAAGGATTTGTCAGAACATTCTTCTTCTGAGAAAGGAAAAGTCAATAGAAGACAAAAAGAACAGAATGCACAGATTGCACAGTCTTTGAGAAATGGATTTCAAAGTACTATAAAAGCAAGTCTAAGTATCACTTCAAAGGTTAACGAATTATTGACAAATTATTCAACAAGCAACTCATACAACGTTCTTCAAAAGCTGAATAATTTATTTTCGTTCTTTAACTTGTGTAAAAATCACTGTTGTGATATAGCTTTTAGAAGCACATCTTAAACACATTTGTTAGTTTATCTTTGTAAAAGATTCCTTAAGAGACCAAGTGTGGTCAGAATTCTTGAGAAGACTAAGACAGTTGTCTTAGTGGTTTACACTGTAATCAGTTTTGTTTAGTGGATTAAGTCCTTGTTGAGAAAGGTAAATCACCTTGGTAGGGTGGACTAGATTAGTTTGAGTTCAAACGAACCAGGATAAAAATACTGTGTTATTTTTCTATCATCTTAATTGTTTTAAAACCCTTATTCAACCCCCCCTTCTATGTGTTTTTCCCACCTTCAGTTGGCATCAGAGCTCCGGTTCTGTAAGTGCTCTCACTTAACCGTGACAGAAAAAGATCCTGTTGGGAAAACTCTTATTCTATTGTTCTTGATTCATCATGGCTGTTGAAGCTTCAACTTCAACTTCATACAACAACAAATACGATGATAGAGACAGAATCGACACCAAACCTCCCATGTTTGATGGTGAGAAGTTTGATTACTGGAAAGATAGAATAGAAAGTTTCTTTCTAGGCTATGACGCTGACTTATGGGATTTAGTTACTGATGGTTATATTCATCCTACAAATGATGAAGGCAAAAAGGTTGACAAAAAGTCTATGTCTAATAACCAGAAGAAGGAGTTTAGAAACCATCACAAGGCGAGAACCATTACATTGAATGCAATATCTCATACTGAGTGTTGCACCCCAAATTTTGACCCCTTAGATTCTCATTATCATTTTAGAAGCATACTCATGAAATTTCTAACCTTAACCCAGTGCAAGATTGTCTTTGTCAAATTGCAGATGAATCAGGGTTTCGTGCAGTCAAAATCAAAGTTTCAGGGTTTGTGATTAGTCAATATTTTGGGCTCATCCAAATAGGAAACAAGGTCAACGATATTATATAATGTCAATCAAGAAGCCAATGTGAGGTTGTTACTCCAGAGTTCAGAGCAGTACATTTCAGAGCACCCGATTAGGGTTTTGGACTAGTAAAAGTCAACCATAGTTTGACTTTGATGTTGGAAGGTGTTTAAATGGTGGGATTGTGATTCATGAAGTTCATATAGCCTAATAAAGTTCATCCAAGAAGTTTCAAGGTCTCAGGAGGCCCAGAATGTCAACAGGCGACTCGGTAATCACCGATCGGTCATACGGATGACTGAAAAGTCAACTCTCCAAATTTTATGAATTGGACTTCAAGTTGTGAAACAAAGTTGTTCCTTATGTCATATTGGACTTGCATATCAATTTTCATGACCATTGGATCAAGGAGGAAGGAGTAATCGAAAAATCGGGAAATTAAGGTTTTGAAAAGGGCTAAACCATAACTCCTTAACCACACATCCAATTGAGTTGGTTCAAAGTTCATTTGGAAGCTCTTGACAAGTACTACAAAAGTCCCTAAGTGGTCCATCATCAGAAAATGCATAGATTTTGAGTTACGATCAAATTCATTTCAAGAGGGGAAAAAGACTTAGGAAAATTTCATTTTTAAGCTCATTTTAGCAACTTTGGAGGGCTTTTTGGCCAAGTTACTTTGGGAAATTGAAACTCATGAAAACATGAATGTTTTAGAGCTATGTGAGGGCTTTCTAAAAAGTACTAGCACATCTCAAAATGATTTGTGAGCTAAAAGTTATGGTCATGGCAAGTTAGTGGTTTCACACTTTAGTCCCACATTGTCCATTTTGCAAAATACCTTCTTTCATCAAATTTGCCAAATTCAATTGATCAAACATGTTGTATCTGATATGGGAAGAGTATGTACCATGAGAAACCAAGGAGTTATGCAGAAAAAATCAGAGAAACAAGATTCACACATTGCCTTGCAAGTGGATGTGCAACTTGCATCAAAAATTAAAAAGTGAAGCATGAGGTGTAAAGCCAAGTTTTGAACCAGCCACAAATCTATGCTCTTAGCCTGAAATTAGCCTCATAAATCCATCAATTTTCTTGACTAATGTGCTTGGATTACCAGCAAAGAAAACCCTCCTAGGGAGGTTTTCTCCAAAATATCCAAAACCTTTCTTCAAAATGAAGAAAGCTTCAAACCAGCCCCTCACTCTCACTTTCCTATAAAAGGAGGCCTTCCTCACTTCATTTCCATCATCAACAACATTCTAAAAACCAGAAAAAACCTCTACCCTTGCTCTTGCACTCAAAATCACAAAATCACCAAATCTCACTTTTCACTAAAAGCTCAAAAATTTGTCTTGGCACAAGGGCTGCCAAAATCATTTCTCTACATTCCAACACCCCAACAAGCATCCATACAATCCCTAAATATGGTATAGAAGGTGTCTAGACCATTAAACCACCCAAAAACTTCACCAATCAAAAAGTCAACTCTTACACCAAGATACTTTGACCAAAAGCTACAAATTCCACCAAATCTTGTTCTAAGCACTTGCCTGGTGTTTTAATCATCCTAACACCTCTTATATATTGTTGCTCAACTATCCAAAGTGTTAGAATCCATTGGTAAGACCTATTTCTCCAACTGTCCTCGTGTTTGCATATTACTTCAAAGAGAAGAAAACTTCAAAAAAATAAGAAAGTGATTAAAGATCTCTGGGTTTCTCAGCTTATTTTGCTTCTTCAAATCTGTCTACAAGAGGTATGAATCATTGACTTTCATCTCATACATCCCATTGCCCTGATTTTGCATAATTTGAAGTTATAATCTTGAAAAGTGTTCATTGCTGTCAACTTGCTACTCATGTTTGTAAACTAAATGCTCACAAGTTTCAAACTGTTTTGTGATTCAAAATTGCTCTGCCATGTATTTTAGAATTGCTAGTTAATGTGGCTGTCCAGATAAACTAGGAGGTATGAGTTGGTTGAATTTTAGTAGGTGTAAAACATTGCAGAAAGATTCATAGTGTGTGGCTGTGTGAAACCTTGATCTGCTTGCTATGTAACTTTGTGGTCCAAGTTTGTTTCAAGACTATGTAACCCCTTTTGCTGTCAAATTCCATGTGTGCCTTAAAAATTCATACATATGTCATAGCTTGCTACATTTTATGATGGCATTGTAGTGCCATCTGCTTTGGTTTTGATTCAGCCATATCTCAAACTGTTTCTCATTATAAAAGGTTTGCTGTTAAAACTTTCCATATGTTAACTAACAGCTGTTCCAATTTGTGCATCTCCATCTAACCTCTGCACTTTTCTTATGTTCATAATCTTTTGCATCTGAATTGATAAAACTGATGACTACCAACTCCTTGCTTCTAACATCATGAGAATATAGGATCACAATTTCATTTAGTTGCTTTTAGAAGTCACTTAGTAGTTTGTGATGAAATTGAGCCTATCCTTTTTAACCTGGCCATAAGGAATACATCTCAATTTGGTGCAGGCTACTGCTGAACTTTAAACTCAATAGTCTTTGGTTGATAAATCTCCCAAAAATACATGTTTTCAAAACTGCCAACTCAGTCTTATTTGCTTTGACTTGTTCATTGTTCATGTGGGCATACTATGATTATCATTTAGAATTGAAAAAAACCAAGAGGCAATTTGTTGTTAGGAGGCCATCAGAACCATGATGTGTGTGTGCTGTTACTGTGGTGAGAGTAGGCTGTTAAAGCTCTTAGGGCATTTTGATTTTGGCCTTATCATACTGCAGGGCCTTATTCAGTGAGCAAGTGTGAGGGGTCCTTTTGATTGCAGTTTGGATTTTAAGTATGGTACTGTCATTAGGTATGAGCTGTTGTGAAGTGTGCTGAATTTTGGAGTCAAGCTCAAAAGAAAAAGCCTTTTTTCACTGCATTGATCTTAAGTATTTACCTCTGATAGAGTTCACTCCATAGCATGTTTGGAGTATGTATAAACCTTCACCATTGGCCTGCCTCTGATTTTAAGCTGTCTTGAAATTCACCAAGTGTTAGGCCCTAAAACTCAGATTATCAGTTGGCACCATATCATCATCACAAACCCTGCAGATTGATGTTACATTTCAAACTCACTAAACCCAGTTGCTAGGTCCATTAGATTAAGCCAACAACTGATTGTTTGGCACACAACAGGGTTACTTTGGGATGTTCAAGTCATGATAGAATTAGCTAGAGTTTATGAACTCTTGTGGTTAAGTTGCTCCACCTGGTATTGTGTTTGGTCTATCTTCATAGGATATTTTCCCCATTGTCACAGCCTGATGAGGGAATGTAGAGTGTAGGTGAGGACTGTTCGCTACCAGTTTATGCATCAATGCTTGTTTGGCCTACTGTTTTTCTTTTCATCTAACCATTGCAGCCAGACCATTGTGTGTCTGTTTGAGAATTGGATGATACTTTGATTTGTGGCTACCTTACTCTAAACTCAGTGGTGTGTAAATCATATTGTCAACTGTGTGTGTGTATGGTTTGACTTAACATATTTGCACTAATTTGATCTCCTTCACATACCACAAAGCACAAAATTGCAACTTACCACCACAGCTATCCTAGACCAGCTTAGATGCTCAAAAACCATTTGTTGATATACATGTAACTTGTGTGTATGTGTGTTTTCAACCTATATGTGCACAAAACTGTTTTAAGCCTCATCATGTCCAAATTCATGTTAATTTGCAATATGTGAACCAACTATCATAGAAACCATTCCAAATCATCATATGTTGCCTTAATTTGCTCATTGTAACATTGCTGTCAAAAAAATCAAAACATATTGAAAAATCATTTTGAGCATAGGCTGTGGAAAGTTGGTTTTCACTACTTGGACATATTTGATTTCATATTTGAAAGATGTATGAATGCTTACTTTGTGCATAAAAGTTGATTTACATATTTTCATGTATGCATCAAAATTTCATTAAGCATCTCGTATGTCATTTTTCCACATATGCTTGTTTACATCAAAATCATTTTTGGAACACCTTACCTTGATCATTTATGAAGTGTTTGCATAATTATTTGGCATCAAAATTAGTTGTCATGAGATACTCATTCAAAAATGCATTTTTCCAACAAACACTGCACTTGACATATCAATCTCACAATCTGTTTGTATCAAGCTTGTTTGAAGTGTGGAAATCATTCATCACCATTTATATGATCTGTATGTACGCTTGGTTTGGATGGAAAATGTTTGAGTTAAGTTGTTCATGTCAAATTGCATTTCACAACAATCAAAAGCATGAACCATCGAATTTTAAAATAGAGGAAGAATTTCATAAAAATGATTGCACTATCATGATCCTCATGTTTTTCTGGTTGAGATACATATAAAGTTTGTCGCGATTGGTTAAGAAACGAGAGAGTTATGACATAAAACGTAAATCATTTTGAGTGTGTTTGTTTTTGCCCCGAAATTCAAGTAAACTACCCTTATTAATTAAAGAGGTGGCTTATACAAAAGGATGTATAGCCACCCTAGTTGTAAGCCTCTTATGCCAAACGCGCCTTTCAGCCCATGATCCTGAGTTCGACCCCTGAGGAGGGCAACTCTTTTGGCATTTTTTTTTCATTTTTCACCAAAACTTTGAAAAATCGTATCTCTCTCATTTTTTATCGTTTTCCGCCCATTCTTTTTTCATTTTGTTCATCTTTGCATCTAATTTCATGCCATGTATTTTATTTTCACGTTTTCCTATTTTATCACCTCTTTTGACTGGGTGCAAATTAAGTGCGTTTCGCGTTCGTTTACGCATTTGCAGATGAATTTTTATGTGGTTCCACTTGGATTTGTTTGTGAAAATTGTTTGTACTCATGTACATACATGTTATTTAACATGCTAGGATTTTCATTTTGAGTTATAACTATGTTTATTTCGTCCCACCTGTTGACTGTATTTGAATGCGATCTGTCGTTACAGTTCTCGTTATTTTCATCTGTGTTGATTATTATCAATGTGCTTTCATCCTTATCATTTCACATGTTTGTTCAATTGGTTGTGACCATGAAAATATTTTATTATGTTTTTACCTTTCCCTTTTATTTTTCTTTTCCCAAGTGATGAGGCTTGTTAGCTTTCATCCAGTTGCCTCCCCTGTATACTTCCAAAGGAAAGTCTGTCCGTTTAACTCTTATGTTATGGATAATTCATTCACCCATTCCCTCGACTTTGTTAAGTCATTTTAACCTTAGCCTAGAAACCCTTAGACTTTACTTTAAGTCTAAAAGACCCACCTGTACTAGGAGTGTTCTTCAACTAGAACCCTAGGAAAGAGTTTGTCAACTCTGCGTAAGAGTCATCGTCATGATTTCTTACTTCCCCTTTTGAATATTACAATTTAGATTAGGGAGTTTTGTCAAACTCCATACAAACATCGTCATGTTTGTTTCCCTTTGAACCTTGATCATAATCAAGTGTTCTTTATACCTTGTGAGGTGAACTACGATTGCTCTGATTCTATCCTAGTCAGGATACGTAGGCAGAAGATGTGACGTCTTTGCGAGCAAACTTAGTGTATATAACTTTAGGTTTCAACTCATATCTTTTCCCAATCCTAAATCCATAGTACATATCATAAACTTAGCAAGCAATCAAACAAAATGTTCCTGTAGAGTACTACAGATATTTAGGGTGTTAACACCTTCCCTAGGTATAACCAACCCCCGATCCCCGAATCTCTTAAAGCATTGTTGTTACATCGCGAAAAAGTTTTTTCTTTCTTTAGACCTTTCCTTTGGATAAAATAAAGTCCGGTTGTAAAAGAAATAAGGTTCAAGTTAATTTAATAGCTTGATATCCAATTTTCACCGCAACAGAAATGGCGACTTCACTAGGGACTGTAAATTTGCTTTGAGGGTTTAGCCTATCTTGTTTGAATACTTGCTTATTTGTGAATACTTGTAAATATGTGCATATGTGCTCTGTTGGTTCTTGGGAACGTTGAATGGTGAGACAACACTATACACGTGTTTAAGCGTACTTATGATAGGACGGTGGTATATTCAAGGAGACTTATAAGGAGTTGATTCCCGACCAAGTTGACTTGAGAAAACCACCACTCAGTAGAGGCCCTTCTGAGAGTTAGTATTGTTGATCGAGTATTCGTGAAAACAATGCTACTTTCTACATGGGAACCCGTGATACTGAGGACATTTAGATTACTTTTCCCCCCACTATGGCTTTATTAGGATGTAGTGCAATGACTATAAGGAAGTAATTCCAAAGTAGTTGATACGCGATACTACACTTGGACGAGACTCTCTTGAGAATATTATCGACTACCAAGTATTTGGGAAATTGATAATATCTGAAAGATGGGTCGAGGACTCCGGGAACTCTTTTAGAACCTTGTTCTGCAGTTGTGGAAACCTTAGTACATACCTTTGGGGCGGGTAGACCTTGACTCCATACTCATGTTCTCCAAACCAAAACCTTTATCTGTTTATGTGAATCTGTGCTTACCTGTGTTTGTGCATTCATGAATTCATGAACATCATATCATAAAGGTTTCATGGAACTCAGATCTCTTGTTTGTAAACAATAGGATCATCATGGATAGTGGGAAAAAGAAAACCATGAAGTACACTTACAAAAGTCCTAACTTGGATGACATAGAAAGGTTGAGCACTTTGATAACGGATCTAGAAGGATTCAAGAGCAGGTATGGGAACTTATTGTCATTGTTGAGGGTAAAAAGGAAGATGGATCTGGGACTTCTCTCCACACTCCTCCAGTTTTATGATCCACTCTATCATTGTTTCACTTTCCCTGATTATCAGCTGGTACCTACACTTGAGGAATATTCTTGCTTGATCAGTTTACCTATTCTTGAAGACTCTCCTTTTCCAATCATGGAGAAGGACCCTAAGAAGGAAGAAATTGCTAAAGCTATGCGTTTGGGATTGGTGGATATTCAGAAAAATATGGTTACTAAGGGAGGAGTCTTTGGTTTGACTGCAGAGTTCTTGGTCGAAAAAGCACAATACTATGTTGATCATTTGAGTATGGATGCATTCGAAGCTATTCTTGCCTTGCTCATTTATGGAATCTTCTTGTTTCCAAGCTTTGATAATTTTGTGGATCTCAACGCCATCAAGATCTTCTTGAAGAAAAACCCTGTGCCTACTTTACTAGCTGACGCATATCATTCTGTTCACTTGAGAAATCTGCATAAAGGAGGAATCATTGTCTGTTGTGTCCCGTTGTTATATAAGTGGTTTATTTCTCACTTACCTAAGGCTCATGCTTTTTGGAAGGAAGGTTGGTGGTCTCAGAAGGTTATGGCTCTTACTCACTCTAATATCGATTGGTACAGCCGTAGTTATGATGGGATAAAAATCATTGACAGTTGTGGAAGCTTTGGTAACGTACCTCTTCTGGGTACAAGTGGAGGAATTATTTATAACCCTGTTCTCGCTCGCCGTCAGCTTGGATATCCTCTGAAGGACAAACCAAACAACGCTCATGTGGAGAATATTTTCTTTAAGGGAAGTTCAGAATTGAAGGGGGAAATTTTAAAAGCTTGGGGACATGTACACAAAAAAGGAAAGGAAGACTTAGGGAAACCTAATAGCGTCTCTCTCGAGCCTTATCTCCAATGGGTCTGAAAGAGAGCCATTCAGCTAAAGATGCCTTATTCTCAGCAGAAACCCATGGCTTTAGAGGAGGAACACACTATGATCTTTATGTTTGAAGAGGAGAAATTAAAGATTGCTTTGAGGAAGTCACAACAAACTGAAATAGCCTGGAAGTACAAGTACCAAGTGGCTATAGAAGAGAATGATGAACTCCATAGACAACTACAGGTGAAAGATGAAGAAATGAATGCTTATAAGAAGAGGAAGACACAGGAAGGCTTACCTTCTTCCAGCTCTCAGCCAACTCCATGGAAGCTGATCGTGGACAAACTCATTCTCGAGAAGACTCAGATGGAAGAAGAAATCAAGAAACTCAGAGTAAAAGAAGACTTTTATTTAGAATACTGTCAGCCTCATATTTAGGACTTTTGTAAAATGTACTAGATATTTTGTAATTCAAATCTTAAAAATCAATAAAATAAAATGATGTTTTGATCTGAGTCCCATGAAACCTTTGCATTTGCATTTTCATTAATTAATCATTCAAGGAACTAAAGATTGTTTTGCAGATATTATAGGATGGATTCTGGAAAGAAAGCAGAGGTTGTGTTCCAAAGACCAAGATTAGAAAAACTTGAAGAAACTGGTAAGTTTAGTAGAAGACCCCGAAGCATTCAGAGAGAAGTATGGGAATATGCTATCTTTGCTAGAAGTTCAAGTGTATGAAGAGATGTTATCCGCACTCGTGCAATTCTATGATTCAACCTATCATTGCTTCACATTTCCAGATTATCAGTTGCTACCAACTTTGGAAGAATATTCCGCCCTGATGGGAGTAGGCGTCACTCCTAGACCATTTTCTGGAAGAGAAGAGACTCCTAATGAAAGAGCAGTTGCAGAGGCCGCGTATTTGGAGGTGGACGAGGTACGATCTCATATGGGTGCTAAAGGAGGGTTGTATGGATTTCCAACTATGTTCCTGTATGAAAAAGCTCATAGCTATGCCTTGTCAAAGAATACTGAAGCATTTGAGGTCATCCTGGTTTTACTCATTTACAGACTGTTTCTGTTCTCGACTGCTAGTGATTTTGTGGACGCAAATGCAATCAATCTTTTCTTGATCAAAAATCCTGTACCCACCTTGCTGGCTGATACGTACTTTACCCTCGACCGTAGGAGCTGTTATGGAGTTGGACGAATTGAGTGTTGCGCCGTTCTCCTGCACAAGTGGTTTATTTCGCACTTGCCAGAAATTCCAGCCATCTGGGATAAGCAAAATGGGCTCTCATGGACAGAAAAGTTGCTATTACTCAAACACTCAGATATTAAGTGGTATGACCCTATGTATGGAGGAATTGCCATGATCCAAAATTATGGAGATTTTTCGAATGTACTGCTTATCAGCGTCAATGGTTGCATCAGCTATAATCCTATTCTGGCTCGTCGACAGTTGGGGCACCCCATGGAAGAGGAACCAGATCTAGACTTTTTGAGAAGATTTTACTTGGAAGAAGGGAAGAATCCCGCTTACAGGGCTCGAATTATGTATGCTTGGCGTTATGTCCACACGAGGGGAGTAACTGCCCTAGGTCCCCACAACACTACGGTTTCAGAATCTTACCTATCATGGGTAAGAGAAGCAGTGATGAAGATGTTCTATACTCGCTTTGAGCCTGACTCACCCAAACCTACTCTCGTAGAAGAATTGAAAGCTGCTTTGGCAAAAGCTGAAAAAGAAGGAAAACCTTAGAGAGATAAGTATTTCAAGGCTATGCAAGAGAAGGAAGAACTTCAAGAATTGATCCGTCAAGGTGGAAAGAGAAGTCAGCCAGAAGACGAAGGGCCATCAAACCAGAAGATTTAGAATCCTTTTGTTTTCTGTTTCATTTCATCATGTATTTTGTATTAAAGACTTGTATTTCAGTTTCAGATTTGTTGTTGTAAAACTCTCAATTGTTAACCTATGAAGACTTTGAATTTGCTTATTTCCCCATTGTTATAATTTTTGCAAATATTTCTTTGGATTCCTTGAATGATTAATTTTGCATTGTTGCATTTTACATTCATAAGCATCGCATGTGCATGTTCTTGTGTTGTGTCTCATCTCGCTGTCTTGTCTCCAAAAAGAATCACACTGAATCCTCAACACCGATACAACACCCGAGCCCAAGCTCGCCTAAGAATGGAAGGACAGAATTTGGATGTGGACATAATTGATAATGAACTTGGAGAGCTACGAGGAGGCATGAGGTAGATCAGGGAAGCCTTACAAGTCATTCGTGCAATGTTGGACACTCAAGCCACTGTTGTTTCTGAGATCACTAGCATAGCTGCAGAGCCAGTCCCAACGGCAGTCACTGTTGCAAATGTTCCACCATATGGGTTGCCACCTGGTTTTGTACCGCCACCAATAGTCAATCAACAAGCAGTTCCTTTAGGGCCAGAAGTTCCTCAAGCTATCCCTACTTACACTCAGCCTTCTGTTCAGGTTCAAGCGTGCCCTGTTTTTCATAATCCTCCACCAGTGTACGAAGGTCTTGATGGGTATGAAGAAGAAAGCGAACGACATGATAAGTTGAAAGAAAGTGTAGAAACTATCGGAAGAAAGGTCCGAGCAATGGAAGGGAACAATATCTTTGGTACTGACGCCAGAGATATGTGTCTAGTATCCGGATTGGTGATTCCACCCAAGTTTAAAGTTCCAAATTTCGACCAATATTCTGGTGCAACCTGTCCTTGCAGACATCTAATCATGTATTATCGAAGAATGGCTGCTCATGTGGAAAATGACAAGTTAATGATTCATTGTTTCCAAGATAGTCTGAAAGGAGCTCCTGCTAAATGGTATTTGGGTTTGGATCAGTCTCGCATCCATAGTTTCCAAGACTTGGTTGACGCTTTTATGAAGCACTATAAGTACAACATGAATATGGCCCCGGATAGAAGACAATTGTTAAGTATGTCACAGAGAAGTACAAAATGGTTTAAAGAGTACGCGCAACGGTGGAGAGAGACAACATCTCAGGTGGAACCTCCTCTGAATGAAAAAGAATTAACAGACTGGTTTGTTGACACAGTAAGACCAGAGTTTTATGAAAAGATGATCAGTAGTGTGTCCGCAAGTTTTTCTGATATCGTAGCCGTGGGAGTAAGAGTAGAGTTGGGAATGAAGAACGGGAAGGTGGCCAGCAACACCAGCAGTTCCAGTAACAGAAATGTCAAGAAGGTTAGTAGTGGTTTTCACAAAAAGAGAGAAGGTGAGACAAATGCAATAATGGGAAGAAGGAATTGTATTTTGACACCACCGTATCAGCATTACCAACAGCCTCAACAAGGTTTTTTCCAGCAAGTTTAACCAAATTATGCTCAGCAAAATCAGCAACAGCGACCAGTATATCCGGTACAGTATGCCCAACAACAATATGTGGCAGTTATAGCCCCAACATTTAACCATCCTGTCCCAAGTTATCAGTCAGGGCAGCCAGCGCCCGCATATCAACCAAGTCAACAAGGGTATCAACGAGCGCCCAACGCTCCGCCCTATCAACAAAACCATCAGCAGAGATTTCAACAACCCAGACAGAATTATCAAAACCGGAGGCCAACCCCAAAACCTCCACTTCCACAAATACCAATGACATACACAGAATTATACCCTTCTTTAGTTCACCAAGGTTTGATAACAACAAGGCCACTGAATCCAGATACAACATCTCCCCATTACAACCCAAATGCTCATTGTGCTTTTCACGAGGGTGCCGCTGGCCACGACCTGGAGGGGTGCTTTGCTTTGAAACATCTTGTGAGAGAGTTGATGGAGAAGAAAATCTTGTCTTTTGATGATGTACCACCCAATGTTAAAAGTAATCCACTACCAAATCACGGAGGGGTCAATGCAATAGAAGGGTCAGATGAGAAGATAGTTGATGATGTGACGAAGGTCAGAACACCGTTGAAAACATTACACGAGAAGTTGTCAAAAGTAGGGTTGTTTGAAAGCATTCATAATAACTGTAAAGAATGTTCTGTTGATTCTAGTGGGTGTGATGTGATACGAAAGGATATATGAAGATTGATGAATGAGGGGATATTGCAAGTATGTAGTCCATTGAGGAAAGAAGAAGTTTCTGTGATTGAGCCCGTTTTTTATCTGTCCAAGAAAAAAGAGAAAGTTCCAGTATTCAACAAAAGTGTGAAGCCTATCTTCAACAAAAATGCTATTGGTTAGCCTTGACCAATTGTGATCCAAAAACCAAGACTATTTCCTTATGATAACACAAGGGCTGTTCCGTGGAAATACAACATGACCGTGATAGACGAAGAATCAAGAAGGGTTGTTCAGACAGATGATCAGATGGACGTAACAAACATTGCAGGCACTAGCAAAATGACCCGTAGTGGTCGGATCTATTAACCGAAAGTGGCAGTAGCTATTCACAAAGAAGTTACTCCCGCCACGATAACCAAAGAAAGAGAAACTTCGAGCACAGAAGAAGAAAATGATGAGGAATTTTTGAGAATTATTCAAAGAAGTGACTACAAAGTGATAGATCAACTTCATCAGACGCCATCAAAAATATCAATCTTATCACTCTTGATAAATTCTTCGGCTCATAGGGAAGCATTACAAAAAGTGTTGAGACAGGCCCATGTAACGAAAGATATTTCTCTCGGTCAGTTTGATTCGGTAGTGGCCAACATCACAGCATGTAACACGTTGAGTTTCAGTGATGCTGAATTGCCAAAAGAAAGACGTAATCATAACCGTGCGCTGCACATCTCTATCAAATGCCAAGAAGACACTCTGGCCCGAGTACTGGTCGACACAGGATCCTCATTAAATGTACTACCCGCAAGGTCACTTGCCAGATTAGCATATGCAGGGGCAGAGATGAAGCCGACATCATTGATCGTAAAAGCTTTCGATGGTTCAAAAAGAACGGTTATTGGTGAGGTAAAGTTATCGATTTTGGTGGGACCCCATGAGTTCAACATTGTATTTCAAGTAATGGACATCAATCCGGCTTACAGTTGTTTATTAGGACATCCTTGGATCCATGAGGCTGGGGCAGTGACTTCCACACTACATCAGAGAATAACGTTTGTGGTAAATGATAAACTGGTGAAGCTTGGAGACTGGGATTGTTTCCTCTTGCCTAGGAGTTTTGTTTAGGTCCCTGCTTAGGGTATTGTATAGAGTTCTGTTTAGAGATAGATTAGGAGTTGTCTCAGGTTTGTTAGAGGCCCTGCTCAGGGTTAGTCTCTTTGTGTTGTTTGACTTGTATGATGTTATGTTGCATTAGACTTAGGTATTCATCTAGATAGTTCTGAATAGGTGCATCTTAGAAGTAGACTTTGTATGCATAAGAAGTTGAGGTGGTCCTCCTTCTGCTTGTTTGTTATTGCGTGGCTTTGCTTGTTGGTATTCGGTAGAGCTGAGCTCCCTTGCCTTTGTGGTTTGTGGCCTCTGTGCCTTGTTTGTTTAGTTGTTGCATTCATGCATATTTTCAGTATTCCTTTACGTTGCATTTTCTCGTTTGTGGTTTAATCCCGTTGCCATGATCCCTTAGGAGCTCTGACTTCTCCGCTGCGGAGTTGTTATGATAGACATTAGGATGGTCAACCAGGTGTGATAGCAGTAGGTAGATCCCCCTGTTTCTCAGGTATAGTTCTAGGGTTTCCTTTTCCTTTCTGTAGGAGCTTTTGAGTAGCTTGATCCGTAGTTAGCTGAACTACAGCTGCTCTGATTCTTCGTTCCAGACGAAGATATGTAGGCATAGGATGCGATATCCTAGCGAGCACCCTAACGACTAACCTTTGTTCTCTCGCGGCCGTGCGATCGAGACTTTCCCGCTAACGACTAATTGTTACCCCCGATACTTGAGAAATACCTATATGCACTAAGGGAACTAAGTGAGCAGACTCATAGGACCTTCCTCAGGAAAGTACTAGGAGGCTGACACTTAGGAATCGTACCCTACGTGGCTCAACAACTGTGATCAGTTTACATTTCTCCTCAGGAGAAATTAAACTCACAAGTTGGCTCCAACATCACTGGATACTTACGAAACCCTAGATAAACTAATGGAGCTAAGTGAATAGACCCATAGGACCTTCCTCAGGAAAGTGCTAAGGGGCTTCCACTTAGGAATCGTATCCCATGTGGCTCAACAACAAGTGATCAGTTTATATTCCTCCTCAGGAGGAATTAAACTCACAAGTCGGCTCCGACATCATTGGATACTTACGAAAGAGGTGAGAAGGAAAGAATGAAAGTCATTCATAGTGCCTTCCTCAGGAAAGTACCATAAACTCCCTTCAAACTTCAGGATCTCGAACCTCACAAACAGACAACAAGCTTCTAGACTAAGCCTCAATCCAATGCATCTCTGCAAGCTCCAACAGGACTTCCATCAGCTCCCACCTTAAGAAGAAACCACAGGCCAGCAAACCACAGGAGACTATCTCTGAAGTTCAACCACAGTTGAACTTCAAAGTCAGAAGTCATCAAGACTTCTCCTATCTTCAGGCTCAGACAAATCCTATCAGAATACCCTACAAAAATCTAATAAAAATCTAACGGGAGACCTACATGGCTCTAAAACAATATACTGAAAAATCAGAACAAAATTCAACACCAGATGAAAGAAATAAAATCAGCAACACAGACATATCCACAGACCAATTTATTCAACATCAATAACAGTGAAAAAATGCAATTAAAATAAAAATGCATGATTGAGCTAATGCTTTTTGCTATAAAATTCTACACTGAATCAGGAGTCTACAGGAAAAAGAACGGAATTATTTGACCAAGTCTACCATTTTTTATGAATTTTTTAATGATATGCATGCATTGAAAATATTAAAAAAAACACATCAATTAAAATGGAAAATATGCAAAAAAATAGCAAAACAAAAATAAAGTGTCACTTTTATTTTTCTTTAATTTTCCTAACAATTTCATGAAATGGATGAAAAAAGAATCATAAAAAAAAACAATTATATTCAATTTATTATGATTTACTTACAAATATGAAAATAAAAGAAATTGAAATAAACTTGAAATAAAGCTGGGGGTACTATTAGCAAAGCAATCAGGTTATTTCTACATTGGGCCCTGATTCTGGGGGTGCAACTAGCAAATTGGGCGCAGGGCCCATGCTTGATAACTAAAAGAAAAACAACAAACTGAAATGAATACAGGGGGGGGTGCAACACTAGTAAATTCCAGTTAATATTATTACTGGGCTTACTCCCAGGGGGCGCAGTTAGCAATTTGGGCATAGGGCCCAATCTAATCACTCAGACTCACACGCCAGGCTGGGGGGTGGGAAAGCAATTGAGGGTGTAGCGCAGCAACTACGTTTGGGCTTAAGCCCAGTCCACCCTAGTCCAAACGAAACCCTAGCGAACAAAACTAAATCTCCTCACACTCTTCTGGCACTGTTCATCCAACACCTAGCGCCGTCTTCCTCTCGTCTTCATCCTCTATTCACTCTCTCTTCTCTGCAACCCAATCAAACAAACCCTAAACTAAGCAAATCCTCACCCAAACACTTCAATCCCTCACACGAAATCACTACTCAAGATCTAACTCAACTATTCACTAAATCAGTTAATCAATTAAAACCCTAATCGTTGAAGGCACGATCTAATCTGAAGAAGAACATGCAAGGAGTTTTAGCAAGCATACCTGGAGATATTTGAGCGAACGGGATCTTAGTCGCGTACGAAGATGGAGCGAAGATGACGTTCTGGAAAAGTTTGCTTGAAGATTGGACGCGGTTCGAAACTTCTGGAAACCTGCTTAAGAAGGATGAACGCCTTAGGATGATTTCTGGAGATATTGCTTGAGGATTGATCGTCTGAGATGCTTTCTGGAAAAGTTGCTTGAGAATGGATGAAGATCTGGTGGTGTTCTGGAAAGTTCTTGCAGATTGAACTCAGCGTGAAGTTTCTGGGAAAACATGAACGAAGATAGATGTATTTCTGAGAAATTTGATGGAGGAGGATGAACGTTTGAGTGTTCTGGAAAAATTGTTGTATGAAGGTTTGAAGGTTTAGTGTTCTGGAAATTTTGGTAGGAGGTGGATGAATGATGAAGGTTGATTTCTGGAAAAATTTAGATGAAGACGATGGCGTTTCTGGAGAATTTGGATGAAGGTATGAAGGTTTCTGGAAGAATTGATGGAGGAGGATGATGATTCCGGCGAGGGACCGATGAAGGTGGACGGAGGTGATCGAGGAAGAAGATGAAGATCTGGGTTTTCTGGTGGTTAGGTGGTGGCCGGAGTTGGTTGAGGTGGCCGGCGGTATGCAGTTAGGGCGTTTGCATGGACGCCGGTGGTGTTCTGGTGAATCTCCGGTGAGGGATGTCTGAGTGCCAAGTGGCGCACATGCGCTGAGAGAGAGAGGGAGTGGGGGACAGGTGGGGCCACGTGTGGGAGTCTGGGAGTGGGTGGTGGCGCGATGATTGAGAAACGCGTGGTGGTGCTGCATGGCCAACACGTGGCGCTATTTATTGCTCTGAAGTTGCTGGAATTCTCTAGAATATTCCAGGCTGCGCTGGACTTTTTGGACGAATTCTGGACCATTTTTGGACTTGCTGAGTCAATTGGGCTTTACCAAAAACACCTCCCTTGGGCCCAGACGAAAAAATGAATAAAAAACCCAAAAAAAAGAATTGATTAATATCCTGATTAAACTAATGACCACTAAACAAAACATTAACCCTAATTAACTCTATAAAAATCAATTAATCCTAATTAATTCTAAAAAATGATTAAACTCATATTATCCTAATTAAACCTAAAAAGTCAATTAAACCTAATTAAACTCTAAAAAGTGATTAAACTCATATTATCCTAATTAAACCTAAAAAGTCAATTAAACCTAATTAAACTCTAAAAAGTCAATTAAAGTCCAATTAATTCTATATTAATCTAATCAAATCTAAAAACAATTAAGATCTAATTATTAAAATCCTATTATCATTTAATATCTATCAAAATCTATAAAAGAAAACTATATTATTTTCTACATTATCTGAAAACAATTAAACCTATTTAAAATCTATAGAAAATTCTAAAATTGATTTAAAAATTCTTATAAAATCCTAAAAAGAGAATTAAACCATTAAAAAATTCAAAAGCCCTATTTAAATTCCAGAAAAATCCTATAAAGCCTGTTAAAAATTCACAAAAGTCTATAAAAATCCTAAAAATGCAGATGAGTGCAAATGACCCCCATAAAAGCGCACGAGACCAGATCGAATCGAACAGAGATCCCCGGGCATCAGAATATCCCCAAAATTACTGAAAAATCACCGAGGAGCGCACAATTTTCCGAAAATAAAACCCTGGTGATCTGGACTGGGTCTGCCATGTCTGATAGACAAAAACCGAGCTGTAAACTCTGATATCCCCTGCTTGTGCACAAAAATCATACGTCTGAGCTGTGAATATGAAATTAAACCATGAGTCAGATAGGAGAACCGGTTGGTCAAATTTTAGGGTGCAACAGCTGCCCCTATTCAAGCGACTTGGACCTGAAGGGTTTGAAGAGCGCTCAGCCTTCAAACATTCAGAGGTACGAGACGGTTGAATACAAATAAAACCCGAAAATTTGCCAACCGCGAGCATATACTGTCAACTGCTTGGAGAATAAAGTCCAGAAAACCGAGTCCAGTCATTACGGCACCAAACTGATTAATCATCTGATAAAGAACTCCTGATTTGAATACCCGTTGCTTGTGATACCCCATGTAACAAACCCCGAGGGCTGCAACAAAATACTTGATTCTTTCACATTGCCTACTGATAGGCAGGAAGAGAAATATACTCACATCGCCCAAAGATGGACGGGAAGACACCCTAATTGAATACTCTCCTCGTCTAATGATAGACGGAAAAACAACATTAATCTCCCAATTCACATCGTCTAAGGATAGACGGATACAAAGCCTGAATCTCCGTACTCACATCGTCTAAGGATAGACGGAAAGACATTCTTAATCTCCATACACACATCGTCTAAGGATAGACGGGAAGAAATAATCTCCAAATTCACATCGTCTAAGAGTAGACGGCGGAAATACTCAATCTCCATACACACATCGTCTAAGGATAGACGGGAAGAAATAATTCTCCGAATTCACATCGTCTAAGGATAGACGGGATCATATTCTTAATCTCCATACACACATCGTCTAAGGATAGACGGAAAGTCACCATAATCTCCATACTCACATCGTCTAAGGGTAGACGGTATCACCATAATCTCCATACTCACATCGTCTAAGGGTAGACGGTATCACCATAATCTCCATCTTCACATCGTCTAAGGGTAGACGGCATTATCTTGATTGATATTCAAATCACTATTCTCATCGTCTAAGGGTAGACGGCATCAAATTCTTATCTCCATACTTGCATCGTCTAAGAGTAGACGGGAAGCGATAATCTCGATATTCACATCGTCTAAGGATAGACGGGATCATCCTGATTGATGAAACAACTCAATTCACATCGTCTAAGGATAGACGGGAAGACATTCATAATCTCCAAACTCACATCGTCTAAGAGTAGACGGGAAGGAATAATCTCCAAACTCACATCGTCTAAGAGTAGACGGCATCATCCTGATTGATGACAAATCAATTCACATCGTCTAAGGGTAGACGGGAAGAAATAATCTTCGTACTCACATCGTCTAAGGATAGACGGGAAGACACCATTATCTCCATGTTCACACCGTCTAAAGATAGACGGGAAATCACCATAACGCAATTCAACACCATCCTTTGAATTTCAGAATCCTTCTGTCTACGGAATTTGATGGAAAGATCAATATCCTTGAAGGGGCCACATCGTCAGTATGGACCGACGGCAAGAAAAACCACCTTTTAAGGAACCATGTCGTCAATAAGAATCGACAATCACGAAAACTGAACATTCTTCGAAGAGCCTCGACATCAATAGGGATTGATGGTCAGAAAAGTACCTCTTGAACGTCATCATATCCAATAACCAGAAAGAGAACCAATATCCAAAATCATTTTGAAACCCCTCAACAACTAAAGATAGCCGGAGAAGACTCGCTGGGGAAACACCTCATCATTTGTATGATCTGGCAATAAGAAACTCGCTGAACAGTAATCAAAACTTCACATCGTCTGCTGACAGACGGAAAGGAAAGCCACTTGCCGGAGAAACCCTATTTTGAACTCCATTGAAAATCAACCAAAGCTTCACATCGTCTACTGATAGACGGTAAGAAAAGCACATCCTGGGGGAACCCCTTCTTGAAACCTTACTGCGATCACCCGCAACTTCACATCGTCTATGGATAGACGGAAAGAAAACCACATTCGTACTCAAGACGTCTAATGATAGACGGAGAAATCCACTTATTGGAGGAACACATCGTCAATATGAATTGACGGGAAGAAAAGTCTGTCGATATCAGATGACTGCTTGATCAAAGCACAACTATCATTGCATGATCTGAGATACAAATAATCTGCTGAACTGTCTGAATACTGTTGCTGGATAAATGTCCCTGAACTGATCACAGAGTAATTCACGCGTCATATAAGGTTGACAGAAAACCTGACTTATGCTTTGTATGCTTATGCAAATGCTTTAATCTTTCTACAGCGTAATGCTCCATTCTAGATGGAAATGCTACGCATTTTGAAAATGTCATGCAGGTATGATGCAAATATGATGATGCATGCAATATGCTAGCAGGCTCGAGCTGCCGGAGAAGGCCGGGTACAGAAAACCACTTCAGCAAAATAAATGCTGAAGGCGAGGCCAACTTCGCTGGGGATAAACCCGGATATCACTGAATCGTCCTAGCAAAATAAATGCTGGGAGAGTGAAATCAACCCTGCTGGGGATACCGGGAACTTAACCGAACACCTTGACGAAGTAATACCCTGCTGGGGAACATAACTCCGTTGTAAAATAGCAGACGTGCTGAATATGATTAGACTCCTCTGGGAATAGCTTACCCATACCAATGGCAAATTTGACTTTGCTGGAGAAAATGGAGGGAGCCCTCCTGCGTACTGACGACGCTCGGATCTGGAAAATGATGCGCCAACACAGATGGGCTTCACAGTAATCGCAAACTTGGATTTGAGCTCTTAAGCCATCTTACTGGGTCAGGTACACCTGACGCTGGAAAATATTCTTCCTGAATACACAGCCTTGAAGTGAAGAGTCAAGGGATAGTGACACAACTTCCCGCATTCATCTCGCTCTCGAAAATTGACTGCATCTGCTCGAATAACTCTGAATGACCCTGTAGGTACGGAGAACAATCAATCCTTTTGCTTCTGATATGCCCCAGCCTACATGACATCTGTAGGGATAGTCCCTGAAAGGAAATCTGCACATCTGTTCCTTGATGGTCTGATATGATATGCCTCAGCATTCTGAACTTCCTAGAGATACTTCACCTTGAATGCTTCTCGAGTAAATTCGGCGCGCTTAAGATGGTCTGCCCCTGACTGCAATGACCTTGCCCCTGATTAGTTGATCCAAAGCAGTACCCTTGACTGCGCCGCATTCACCTGAATCTCAACCTGATAGCCCCAGAATAACTGACTTCGAAAGCTGACCTGACTGGGGATCACAATAAAGCTTGCCCCTGCTCTCGGAACACTTGGGCGTTCTGCATTCTATCTTGACCATACTTTCCATTGTAGGAAAACTTTCCTGCTGTCCAGCGCTTACTCGCAAGTAAAACAAGTTGTTATGCATAAAAGATGTATTAATGCAACACATATGACAGCTTTGACATCCAATCTGTTCACTGGGGAAAGGAAAAACAGTTTATGGCATATAATGCACGAAACGTTTATCACAAATATCAGCATCAGTACCAACATGGTAAGAGGAACCTTTTAGGAGTCAGAATCGACGCGACCTTTACCGGAGTATGCTCTCGAAACACCCTGCTTCAATTAGGTCTTTTGAAGGTTGTAACGTGGTCAGGTTCATGGTTTTGAAAGAAAGGATAAAGGCTCAACATTTATTTTAACCCACCCATTCTCCTTGATGTTCTCCCATCCTACGTTCAGCTAATTGGACCTTAGCGCTCACCTCTCAGAGGCTGAAAGATAGGAATGATAGTTCGAGAAACTTTTGGATTTTGGAATGACAGCCGCTCGCTTTTCATCTTTGACACTTGAGGTCACACGACTCGTATTTCCATCGAGGATTTTTCTTTTGATCCTTTTTATCTTTTCTTTTCATCTCCCTAACTTTTGCCTGGACTGACTCCTTTTGAGTTTCTTTTGATTTTTTAAGTCCAGCGGGATGCCCTCATTTTTGCCTAAGTCATTTGTTTTGAAATTTTCTTGACTTAGCGGGCTTTTGATTTTTTTCATTCTTCTTTGCTTTTGAACAAGTCGTGTGACACTGGTTGTCTGACTCTTTGGGAAATGATGTGGCTGTCCCACTCCTGATTGAACCATTGTGGTCTTTTAGGCACGACCTCTAGGGGTGTGATTGATCCTCGAACGGACACTCCTTTTGCAATTTGGACGCTCGGTCAAATTAGCTAACACCTACCCTGCCCCAGGTTAAGATTGAGGGTTTTTTCGTTCACAGAAAGAAACTCCTACTACAAGGCTCAAAGGGGTTGACAAGGGATTATCTTCCTTATATCTCCGGTGTTTAGGGATTCGAAACAATGCCTGTACATCATCAGCAGGTTTTATTTCGAAAGCATACAATATCGGTAGTTGCATGTCGGTCATTTTCGTCATCCTCCCCAAATTCTTCTTAACCAGGTGTTGGATATTTGCAAAAATAGTTAGTGAACACGACTGGATTCAATCAAAACATGCATATTTATTTCATTATCATCAATTTGAATGAAAACAACAAGTTTTACAAACAAGTTTACAAATTCAAACAGGAAAGCAACTACAAATGCAAAGAAATGACAAGCTAAAACAAAGAAAATATGCTAGCTTCTGAGAATCGGGCTTTTGCGTCTGCCCTGCTGCTGAACCAGCTATCTTTATTAGAGGTAATTCGACGCTGTCCTGATCTGCTTTCAATGACTCAAACAAATTATAGAGCCCTTTCTCCTTCATTCAGATGATTTGGGGACCTCTCTGCCCGAAGCTGATTGCTGCACTGTCAAGCAAATCCTGCACTTTGTGCTTAAAAGCATGGCAACCTTCTATATCGTGACCCGGGGCTCCAGAATGAAACTCACAGTGCTTGCTTGCGTCATAACCAAACGGGGGAGTTCCCGTTATTGGTGCCAGAGTTCTTGTCTCTACCAGATTCAATCTCAACAATGTTTGCAACAAATCGGCATATGTTGAGGGAGGCTTCTCAAACACTCTTTTTTGCTTGCCACCCTGGAATCTTCGTTGAGTTTGTTGTGCCCCCTGCTGAGGCTGCTGCTGCTGGTATCGGGTTGACCCTTGAACACCCTTTGTATCAAATGCAACATTGGTTTCTTGACCTTCAATGTACTGAACACTCTCCTTATGCTTAGCCATTTTCTTTCTCAGATCTGCCCCAGGAATAGGCAACAATTGTGGGCCTGGAGATTCTGACACCATGGAGTCCAGGATACGCTTCTGACCCATTGCAGCTTTAGAAACATCTGTCATCTTAGCATCGACTGAGACAGGAGCAATATGCACAGCTACGCCGCCCGGCGTGAATTCAATATCGTGCGAGTCAATCAGGTCTTGAACATTGTGCTTGAAAGCATGACAACCCTCGATGTCATGTCCGAATGCCCCAGAATGAAATTCACATTGCTTACTGGCATCGTACCCTTGAGGAAACGCTTTCGTTGGTGGTGTCAACGTTCTCCTCTCAACCAGATTAAACCTCAATAAGATCTGCAAGAGCTCAGCATAGGTCATAGGCGGTGCCTCAAATATCCTCCTTGGCTTTCCTTCTTGGATCTTCCGCTGAGCCGGATGTATCTTCTGTTGCTGCTGCTCAGGTTCCGCATGCACAGGTGGCACGAGCTTCTTCATTGCGGCTTCGAATAGCTGATCGTCTTCTTTCCTAAGCACATTCTTGACTACCTCCATGATCAAACTCATTTGGGTCTTCAGCTGACTGTTCTCCTCCTTGAGAATCTTCTGCTCTAGACGCATCTCTTGCATGTCTCTCATCATCTGCTCCAGCTGGCTTCGGACTTCGATCAATTCAAACTGATTCTGTTCCATATCTCTGAGGGAATTCCTGCAACAAACTGGATGATGAGGAAATAAGGCCCACAGTTCTGATATACCTGCTAAATGATAATGCAGCGCAGCAAACAAACACATATTCATAACGAGATAAAGAGAAACTCAAACTATAAGCACACAGATGAACATCTCCAACACATGTACAACCAACAAAATCAGCAGGTAAGCACAAATGAGTCTGAATATAACGACCCCATCCAACAATCCTGGTGGTGATCGACAAATACTGATGCACAAAAGCTAAACGGGTTAGGCAGAGAAACAGATGCGACACCCGGCATAGAAACCTCTAGAAACTTCCCCCATATTCAACTGAACTCTCTGATTGACAATCTTCAGAGCACACACTTCCTGTGGAGTCTTCCATGATATTAACTGACGAACCCGCACAACTGGAGGACGGAAAATCATTAATCTGAACACAACCCTGAGAAGTGATGCAGATACGGCTGGAGTCTAACAGATCTTGAATCTGGCTTCTAAGCACCTTACAATCATTTGTTGAATGCCCCTGTGCCCCAACATGGTACTCACAGCGGGCGCTGGCATCAAAACCCGGAGGATACGGTGGAATCACCGGCTTAGTCTCTTTCGGCACTATCAATCCACTTTTGACCAGATCTGGCAACAACTGGCTGTACGACACCGGTAGCTGAGTAAACTGCCTTTCAGGCTTCCTTGGTCTTCGTGGAGCATGCTGACGCGATCGGCGATAGGATGATCGTTGACTTGAAGTGTCTGAAAACTGATCCTGAGATGCTAGAGATTCTGAGGTGGCATCATCTCCTTCCCACTCTTCTTGAGAACTGACAACTGACTCAATCTTATCAACTGGGACGTACGGAACACCTCGAAACTTTCCACTCCTGAGTCCTCGCTCAACAATCTCTCCCAGCCTCATCAGGCCCACAAAGTTTGTGCAGCTGAACAATTTGTCAAAATAATGGCTTTTCAGAGTACCCAAGAAGATGTCAACCAGTTCTCTTTCCGGAAGCGGTGGTTGAACGCTAGCAGACAATTCTTTCCACCTTCGCAAATACGCTCTGAATGATTCATTCTCCGCTTGAGACAATTCTTGCAGATCTACAAGACTTGGAGTCAAATCCAGGTTGTAATCGTACTGCTTTATGAAAGCTCTGGCTAAATCCACCCATGATCGAATCTGATTACTTTCTAGTTGCACATACCATCTCAACGATGCCCCAGTCAGGCTATACTGAAAGCAATGGATCATTAGTTTGTCATTTCGCACAAACGAAGTCATCCTTCGACAAAACATCATCAAATGCAGCTTTGGGCAGCTATCTCCTGTGTATTTTTCAAATTCCGGCATTTTGAACTTGTACGGCAACACGAGGTCAGGGACCAAGCACATGGCTACAGCATCCAGGTTAACAACATCTTTCGCTTCCAAGGCTTTCATTTGCTCTTCCAACACTCGGAGTCTTCTACCATCGTCAAGAGCTCTTGGATCTACTAACTCGGTCACTGGAATATCCCTCCGGTAATTCATCCCAGGGAAAGCAACACATTGATTGTTAACGGGAGGATAATGTTCATTTTGGGCAAGAAACTGCTCATGCCGATCTTGGTTCTCAACAGCAGGCTGCACCACTTGGTCTGCAGTTAGATTGTTCGCTTGCGGGAAGCCTTCCACAGAATCATACTGATGGTTGGACGCCATAGTAAACCCTGCCTGGGTGTCGGGAACCTGGAAATTGCCTTCAGACATAGCCACCAATTACCGGTAACTGATTACGCTGCTTGATTCTGCTCAAATCTGCTTCAGCCCCTTGGTCGTCTTCAACACTCCACTCTTGCCTCAAACAATTCCCCGAGAATCACTTTCTGGTGAAAACAAAGGCTGGATAAGTGCTCTGACCTGCTAAATGCCATGCAATATGATTTATGCAAACAGGAATACAAAAATGCTAACGTGCATGTGTGCATTGGAGATATTTTCCCTCCAATTCCAGTGTCAGTGGTAGCAAGACGAGATAAACCATAAAGACAATATTTGGAAAATCCCTCATATATTGATTAGAATAACAGTCTTGTCAAGAAGTTACATAACTATGCTCCATACAGCTGATATGGTAAGGAGGATCCCAGCCAACATGCCTGGTGGTGATCTCAACATACAGAATACAAGAGAGAAATCAAGTACGGGTACGGTTGCGGAAGTCCTCGACCATCTTCTTTGTCTCTGCGTGATCTGGTTGATAAATCAAACCTTCTATCAGTCGATCCCTCTTCCTGACTGTCCCCTGGATGTCTCTGACAAAGTCTTCCCAAGCCTTATCATTGGCACTGCCCCCCGGTTTGGGTCTCTTGGCATCTGCTCTATGCTGAAAATCTTCCAAACTCTTCATGGCATCTGCTAACTTGCGCTCGGCCTCGTATCGGCGACAGGCTTCTTCTTCAAGCTCTTCGCTCTTCACCTTGACCTGTTCTTCTAACTGAGCAATCTGTGTCTTCAGCTCTCCTTCTCGCTCCTTGCGCTTGGTCATAGTGAGATCCCAGTGCTCTCTGAACTTGGCTAGCTTTGTGTAGGCCCTTTCCAGCTCTTGCTTCTTGGTGGCCAACACACTACTAACTGAGTCTACATCTAACTCCAGACGCTTCTTAGTTTCAGTCAATTCCAATAGCGTAGCCTTCAGATGTTTCAGAGTTTCAGCCTGTTGCTTAGAAATATATCCTGTTTCAATATTTTCATGCCGAAGCTGGGCATTCTCCTGCTCTAAAGCCTCTTTAGCCCTCGCTAGCTCTTCTTTCTCCGCCATTAGCTGCTTGTAAACCTGAATGTCCACGGTGGTAGGCTCCTCTACCGGAGGAGGATGCAATGGCTGAACTGCTGGATATGGCATAAGGAACTTCACAGCGCGTTCACGAATCCATTCTACATATGGGCTAGGAACTCGAGTATCCCCTCTGTTACCTGAAAGCTTCCCTCTCTTGTGCAAGTTTTTCCAGGCTTTCTCAAGTTTAGTCAGCATCTCTTTCCCTATTGCCCCGGTGAGATACAGAGATTCCTGTATCTCCTCGGGCTTTGGCGCTCCATGAGGTATGTACCCAAATTGCTTGATCAATAAGGAAGGGTTATAGTTGACACAACCTTTCCTTCCTATTAACGGAACATTCGGGAATCCTTCGCCTTTGAGTATGACTTCAGCTCCGAATACCTCTTTATTGGTCCATACCACGTTCTCAGCAGTTAATCCCATTAAGCGCTCGGGCCATCCTAGAGAATTGATAGATGTAACAAACGGGCCTGACTTAGGCAAATGACTGGTGAACCACCTGCATAGGAGAGGTACACAACAAGACACATTCCTTCCTCGTCGCTTTTCATTCTGATAATGAGTCGAATGGTGGATATCTCCCAGCAAAGTAGGAACTGGGTTTCCCGCAGCCAAGATATAGAAGGCGTCAGAATCAACGAAATCAGGAATATTCGGGAATAACACGATGCCATACACACATACAGCAAGGATGACGTCAAAAACATCCCATTTACCCTTCTGGGCATACTCTCGAGCCTTATCCACTAAGACATCCAACGGAAACCCCCATACATCTCCTCTTCTGATCATCTTTCCAGACAGCTCAGACTCTTTCAAGCACAGGATGGCAGAAAGCTCAGCCAGCTTAGGCTCAGCGTCCGGACGATAAAAAGGCATCTGCTCACGGATCGGTACATCCAGAAGTGCAGAGTACTCCTCCAGGGTAGGAGCCAAAACGAAGTCGGGAAATACAAAACACCTGAGCTCCGCGTCGTAAAACTGTAACAGAGTATAGATGCCGCTGGTCTCGTAGACAGATGGCTGATAAACGTAGGTCAGAATCCTCCCATATCTCTTTCTGAAGTCACCCATTCCTCTCTTCTTAGCAATAGCAATCAACTCTAACAATAGACTGATATTCGGCGACGGGAACTTATAGGGCAATACTCTCTTCAGGTTTTCCATGTCTTGCTAGGAACGAACACCAGAACTGGAAGGGAAAATATGTACCTGCAATACACACACGTTAGTTGAATGCAGATGGTAATGCAATGATGCAATATGATAAATAATGCAATCTGCGAACACAGGGGCTATGCTGTAGCCTGAAGAGGAATATCTCTGTGATCAAGAACAGAAAACCAACACGGTCACCAGAATCTCATGCCAATAACTACCATCTGATACTCAAAATATCAATCCCCTGGTAAGAAAACCATCTGACCCTCTGTATCTGACGAGAATACCATCTGATAATAGCCTCAACCTCAGATAAGAAACCCATCTGACCCAGACAACACACCTGGAGATGAATCAAGAACACCATCTGATAAAGGTACTGAATCATGGTTTCTGAAGGCCAGTTTTCCTGCAACAACCCAGTCCCTCTCACAGGTAGGATAAACCTAATCCACGGACAAAGGTACGGCATCCTATGCGGTTATCAGCGTCACAGACTTTCATGAGTGACGATACGATTCCCAGAAGGAGTGGCATCATCAAGTCATGAAGAGGCCTCACTTAGCTGACTTCCAATTGATCGGTCCCCAGAGTCGACAATCCTCACGTCTGGACTCCCTTCAGATCCTCAGGACCGGAAAGGAGCACCTCTGCAAGAATCTCGTCTGAGCGCAGATTTTCGTAGGGAACTGTGCCTGCTCGGCAGACAGGTTCGTCTACTACTTCTCCACAACTATATCTAGGTGTGTACTCAAGCCCAGGTCCGGCTTTCACTCACAGTAACCTCCCTTTGCCCACAGCAATAATCATGATAATATAATGCTGGAAAATAAATGCGGAAAGGTAAAGGTACAAAAAAGTAAAGTGCAGAAAAGTAAAACACAATATGCACAACACCCAACAAATAAACACCCAAGCGCTAGGATTGACTCGCGTAGGGGATGGGAAACGGTCCCAGCATAAGGGATGGGAAAAGTCCCTAGATGCTATATATCCCCAGCAGAGTCGCCAGCTGTCGCTACTGCGAAAATCGGCGCCGGCTTGACAGGAGAGTCGCCACCGTGCGTTATTTATCCCTCAGAGCGGGAAAGGAAACGCTCGAAGTAAACCTCGCAAAAACGGGAAAAGGTATGGTCATCGCAACCATAGCCTGGATTCGGGAGTCGGTTACGCAAGGGGAAGGTATTAGCACCCCTCACGTCCATCGTACTCGATGGGATCCACGCTTGGTGTTTATGGGTAAAAGGGTGTATTATCTATCTACGCTAATGGCTGGTCTGAAAAGAAAATAAAAGGACAGGACTCGACAGAACATACGGTGTTCTGGGCCTACGTATTCCCTCGTGCAATGGGAAAGTCAGAGTCAACGTAGTTCGACTGCCTACGTCTAAACGGGGGAAAGGTTGCTCGCCAGGACATCGCATCCTGTGCCTACGTACTTTCATCTGGAATGAAAGATCAGAGCAAACGTAGTTCGGCTAACTACGGGTAAACAGGAGCTCTCACACAGCAGTGAGAAAACAAACTGGTCCTAAAGGCTCGGGAACCTACAAATACGATCTGGTCTCAAATGCGCTCGGGCAAGAGAAAAAGGGGGTAACAATTAGTCGTTAGCGGGAAAGTCTCGATCGCACGGCCGCGAGAGAACAAAGGTTAGTCGTTAGGGTGCTCGCTAGGATATCGCATCCTATGCCTACATATCTTCGTCTGGAACGAAGAATCAGAGCAGCTGTAGTTCAGCTAACTACGGATCAAGCTACTCAAAAGCTCCTACAGAAAGGAAAAGGAAACCCTAGAACTATACCTGAGAAACAGGGGGATCTACCTACTGCTATCACACCTGGTTGACCATCCTAATGTCTATCATAACAACTCCGCAGCGGAGAAGTCAGAGCTCCTAAGGGATCATGGCAACGGGATTAAACCACAAACGAGAAAATGCAACGTAAAGGAATACTGAAAATATGCATGAATGCAACAACTAAACAAACAAGGCACAGAGGCCACAAACCACAAAGGCAAGGGAGCTCAGCTCTACCGAATACCAACAAGCAAAGCCACGCAATAACAAACAAGCAGAAGGAGGACCACCTCAACTTCTTATGCATACAAAGTCTACTTCTAAGATGCACCTATTCAGAACTATCTAGATGAATACCTAAGTCTAATGCAACATAACATCATACAAGTCAAACAACACAAAGAGACTAACCCTGAGCAGGGCCTCTAACAAACCTGAGACAACTCCTAATCTATCTCTAAACAGAACTCTATACAATACCCTAAGCAGGGACCTAAACAAAACTCCTAGGCAAGAGGAAACAATCCCAGTCTCCAAGCTTCAGAACAAGCCTACCAGAGAAAGGAAGCTAAGCAGACAAGCTCATAGTGCTTTCCTCAGGAAAGTACCAGGAGGTTACTACTCAGGAGTCATATCCTATGCGGCTCGACAACTGTGATCAGTTTATATTCCTCCTCAGGAGAAATTAAACTCACATGAAGGCTCCGGCATCACGGGATACTTGAGAAATACCTATATGCACTAAGGGAACTAAGTGAGCAGACTCATAGGACCTTCCTCAGGAAAGTACTAGGAGGCTGACACTTAGGAATCGTACCCTACGTGGCTCAACAACTGTGATCAGTTTACATTTCTCCTCAGGAGAAATTAAACTCACAAGTTGGCTCCAACATCACTGGATACTTACGAAACCCTAGATAAACTAATGGAGCTAAGTGAATAGACCCATAGGACCTTCCTCAGGAAAGTGCTAAGGGGCTTCCACTTAGGAATCGTATCCCATGTGGCTCAACAACAAGTGATCAGTTTATATTCCTCCTCAGGAGGAATTAAACTCACAAGTCGGCTCCGACATCATTGGATACTTACGAAAGAGGTGAGAAGGAAAGAATGAAAGTCATTCATAGTGCCTTCCTCAGGAAAGTACCATAAACTCCCTTCAAACTTCAGGATCTCGAACCTCACAAACAGACAACAAGCTTCTAGACTAAGCCTCAATCCAATGCATCTCTGCAAGCTCCAACAGGACTTCCATCAGCTCCCACCTTAAGAAGAAACCACAGGCCAGCAAACCACAGGAGACTATCTCTGAAGTTCAACCACAGTTGAACTTCAAAGTCAGAAGTCATCAAGACTTCTCCTATCTTCAGGCTCAGACAAATCCTATCAGAATACCCTACAAAAATCTAATAAAAATCTAACGGGAGACCTACATGGCTCTAAAACAATATACTGAAAAATCAGAACAAAATTCAACACCAGATGAAAGAAATAAAATCAGCAACACAGACATATCCACAGACCAATTTATTCAACATCAATAACAGTGAAAAAATGCAATTAAAATAAAAATGCATGATTGAGCTAATGCTTTTTGCTATAAAATTCTACACTGAATCAGGAGTCTACAGGAAAAAGAACGGAATTATTTGACCAAGTCTACCATTTTTTATGAATTTTTTAATGATATGCATGCATTGAAAATATTAAAAAAAACACATCAATTAAAATGGAAAATATGCAAAAAAATAGCAAAACAAAAATAAAGTGTCACTTTTATTTTTCTTTAATTTTCCTAACAATTTCATGAAATGGATGAAAAAAGAATCATAAAAAAAAACAATTATATTCAATTTATTATGATTTATTTACAAATATGAAAATAAAAGAAATTGAAATAAACTTGAAATAAAGCTGGGGGTACTATTAGCAAAGCAATCAGGTTATTTCTACATTGGGCCCTGATTCTGGGGGTGCAACTAGCAAATTGGGCGCAGGGCCCATGCTTGATAACTAAAAGAAAAACAACAAACTGAAATGAATACAGGGGGGGGTGCAACACTAGTAAATTCCAGTTAATATTATTACTGGGCTTACTCCCAGGGGGCGCAGTTAGCAATTTGGGCATAGGGCCCAATCTAATCACTCAGACTCACACGCCAGGCTGGGGGGTGGGAAAGCAATTGAGGGTGTAGCGCAGCAACTACGTTTGGGCTTAAGCCCAGTCCACCCTAGTCCAAACGAAACCCTAGCGAACAAAACTAAATCTCCTCACACTCTTCTGGCACTGTTCATCCAACACCTAGCGCCGTCTTCCTCTCGTCTTCATCCTCTATTCACTCTCTCTTCTCTGCAACCCAATCAAACAAACCCTAAACTAAGCAAATCCTCACCCAAACACTTCAATCCCTCACACGAAATCACTACTCAAGATCTAACTCAACTATTCACTAAATCAGTTAATCAATTAAAACCCTAATCGTTGAAGGCACGATCTAATCTGAAGAAGAACATGCAAGGAGTTTTAGCAAGCATACCTGGAGATATTTGAGCGAACGGGATCTTAGTCGCGTACGAAGATGGAGCGAAGATGACGTTCTGGAAAAGTTTGCTTGAAGATTGGACGCGGTTCGAAACTTCTGGAAACCTGCTTAAGAAGGATGAACGCCTTAGGATGATTTCTGGAGATATTGCTTGAGGATTGATCGTCTGAGATGCTTTCTGGAAAAGTTGCTTGAGAATGGATGAAGATCTGGTGGTGTTCTGGAAAGTTCTTGCAGATTGAACTCAGCGTGAAGTTTCTGGGAAAACATGAACGAAGATAGATGTATTTCTGAGAAATTTGATGGAGGAGGATGAACGTTTGAGTGTTCTGGAAAAATTGTTGTATGAAGGTTTGAAGGTTTAGTGTTCTGGAAATTTTGGTAGGAGGTGGATGAATGATGAAGGTTGATTTCTGGAAAAATTTAGATGAAGACGATGGCGTTTCTGGAGAATTTGGATGAAGGTATGAAGGTTTCTGGAAGAATTGATGGAGGAGGATGATGATTCCGGCGAGGGACCGATGAAGGTGGACGGAGGTGATCGAGGAAGAAGATGAAGATCTGGGTTTTCTGGTGGTTAGGTGGTGGCCGGAGTTGGTTGAGGTGGCCGGCGGTATGCAGTTAGGGCGTTTGCATGGACGCCGGTGGTGTTCTGGTGAATCTCCGGTGAGGGATGTCTGAGTGCCAAGTGGCGCACATGCGCTGAGAGAGAGAGGGAGTGGGGGACAGGTGGGGCCACGTGTGGGAGTCTGGGAGTGGGTGGTGGCGCGATGATTGAGAAACGCGTGGTGGTGCTGCATGGCCAACACGTGGCGCTATTTATTGCTCTGAAGTTGCTGGAATTCTCTAGAATATTCCAGGCTGCGCTGGACTTTTTGGACGAATTCTGGACCATTTTTGGACTTGCTGAGTCAATTGGGCTTTACCAAAAACACCTCCCTTGGGCCCAGACGAAAAAATGAATAAAAAACCCAAAAAAAAGAATTGATTAATATCCTGATTAAACTAATGACCACTAAACAAAACATTAACCCTAATTAACTCTATAAAAATCAATTAATCCTAATTAATTCTAAAAAATGATTAAACTCATATTATCCTAATTAAACCTAAAAAGTCAATTAAACCTAATTAAACTCTAAAAAGTGATTAAACTCATATTATCCTAATTAAACCTAAAAAGTCAATTAAACCTAATTAAACTCTAAAAAGTCAATTAAAGTCCAATTAATTCTATATTAATCTAATCAAATCTAAAAACAATTAAGATCTAATTATTAAAATCCTATTATCATTTAATATCTATCAAAATCTATAAAAGAAAACTATATTATTTTCTACATTATCTGAAAACAATTAAACCTATTTAAAATCTATAGAAAATTCTAAAATTGATTTAAAAATTCTTATAAAATCCTAAAAAGAGAATTAAACCATTAAAAAATTCAAAAGCCCTATTTAAATTCCAGAAAAATCCTATAAAGCCTGTTAAAAATTCACAAAAGTCTATAAAAATCCTAAAAATGCAGATGAGTGCAAATGACCCCCATAAAAGCGCACGAGACCAGATCGAATCGAACAGAGATCCCCGGGCATCAGAATATCCCCAAAATTACTGAAAAATCACCGAGGAGCGCACAATTTCCCGAAAATAAAACCCTGGTGATCTGGACTGGGTCTGCCATGTCTGATAGACAAAAACCGAGCTGTAAACTCTGATATCCCCTGCTTGTGCACAAAAATCATACGTCTGAGCTGTGAATATGAAATTAAACCATGAGTCAGATAGGAGAACCGGTTGGTCAAATTTTAGGGTGCAACAACTGGTAATTGTACATGGTGAAGAAGAACTAATGGTTAGCAATCTGTCATCATTTCGGTACATTGAAGCAGATGAAGGCGCGTTAGAAACCTCCTTTCAGGCACTCGAGATAGCTAATGTGGTGATGTTGGAAGAAACAGTGGCTAAGAGTGGTCCGTCTTTTGCATCCGCTCAGAGCATCAAGTCTACGCTAGAGGAAGGCATTCCTGCAGGCTGGGGAGAGGTCATTAAGGTAAAACCAAAGATGGATCGCCAAGGGTTGGGTTACAAACCAACTCATGATGAAGCACCAGCACATGACAAAGGACGTCTAAAGACTATACAAGAAGTATTCATCAGCGGAGGTTTCCAAGTCAGTGCTGTGGAAGAAGATTTTAAAGATGAAGACCTGGAGCAGCTAGTGTATCATTGCAACACTGCCTTAAGCAACTGGGAAGCTATTGAGATTCCTTTGGTTTTTCCTGAGTCAAAGTAATTTTATTTGTCCTTCTTTTCTTGTTTTTGTTTTAAATCTCCATAGCCATGCCCAAGGTTATAGGAATGTTTTGTAAGGGCCCCGAGCTTTCAAGAAAATCAATGAAAATGAACTATTTTGTTAAATTCCTTGTGTTATTTCCTTTACTGCTTTTGCTTTCATTTTAAAAAAAGAAAAATGGCAATCTTAAAAAATCAAGACATTCTTTCTCTGTTATATGCTGCATTTGTCTTTGTATGTTTTAATAAAATAAGCCATTCCAACGTGCAGTGATGTCGTAAAACCCATTGAATCCTGTGACTTTGCTTTCCCTCCTGACTTTGATTCACCAATATACCAAGCTAAAGATGAGGATGAAGATTTTGAAATACCTGATGAACTGGTAAAGTTGGCACACCATGAGTATGCAGAGCTTCAACCCTACAAAGAACTGGTAGAAGTCATTAATCTTAGCACTGAAGAAAACAAAAAAGAAGTCAAGATTGGGGCAGCTCTAGGGGCAGAAGTCAAGCAGCAACTAAAGGAACTTTTGAAAGAATATGTTGACGTATTTGCTTGGTCATACCAGGATATGCCGGGTCTAGACACTGACATAGTAGTTCACAAATTACCGCTTCGACCAGAATGCCCACCGGTTAAGCAAAAGCTCCGAAGAACAAGACCTGATATGGCTCTCAAGATTCAAGATGAGATGAAAAAACATATTGATGCGGGTTTCTTAGCAGTGTCCAAATACCCTGAATGGGTGGCCAACATTGTACCTGTACCGAAAAAAGATGGAAAAGTCAGAATGTGTGTGGATTACAGGGACCTAAACAAGGCCAGTCCGAAGGATGATTTCCCTTTGCCGCATATCGACACATTGGTAGATAATACAGCTCGTTTTGCAGTTTTCTCATTTATGGATGGGTTCTCCAGTTACAATCAGATTAAGATGGATCCTGATGACATGGAAAAAACTACTTTCATTACTCCGTGGGGGACTTACTGTTACAAAGTTATGCCTTTCGGTCTAAAGAACGCAGGTGCTACTTATCAAAGGGCCATGGTAACTTTATTTCATGATATGATGCACAAGGAGATAGAGGTATATGTTGATGACATGATAGCCAAATCTCAAAGCGAGGAGGACCATTTGGAACATCTTTTGAAATTGTTTAAGAGACTCAGAAAATATCAGTTGAGACTGAATCCAGCCAAGTGTACCTTTGGGGTAAGATCTGGGAAATTACTCGGTTTCATTGTCAGCCATCGAGGGATTGAAGTAGATCCAGACAAAGTCCGAGCCATATAAGAAATGCCAGCTCCACAAACAGAGAAGCAAGTCAGAGGTTTTCTTGGAAGACTGAACTACATATCCAGATTTATTTCCAATATGACTCTCACTTGTGAGCCCATCTTCAAATTATTACGCAAGGACCAGACGGTTGTTTGGAATTCAGATTGTCAACAAGCATTTGATAAGATCAAGGGTTACCTACAAAAGCCTCCGATCTTAATACCTCCGGTTCCAGGAAGACCTCTCTTCATGTATTTAACAGTCTTGAGAATTCAATGGGTTGTGTATTAGGCTAGCAGGACGAATCTGGATGAAAAGAACATGTTATCTATTATTTGAGTAAGAAGTTTACTAATTGTGAAAGCAGATATTCACTTCTGGAGAAAACTTGTTGTGCTTTGGCATGGGCTGCTAAACGTTTGAGGCAGTACATGATTTGTCATACCACTCTGTTGATTTCAAAAATGGACCCAATAAAGTATATTTTTGAGAAGCCTGTTCAGGCTGGAAGGCTCGCCCGTTGGCATATGTTATTATCAGAATACGACATCCAGTACGTGGCCCAGAAGTCTATCAAGGGTAGTGTTTTGTCAGAATGTCTTGCGGATCAACCAGTGGAAGATTATGAGCCTCTCAAATTTGATTTTCCAGATGAAGACATTATGTTGGTAAAAGATTGTGAAGAACCAAGTCTGGATAAAGGTCTACAGGAAGGTCTTTGGTGGAAAATGATGTTCGATGGCTCCTCCAACTACAATGGGCATGGCATAGGCGCCATTTTAATGAATCCGGAAGGTGGTTACACTCCATTCACAGCCAGGTTGGATTTTGACTGTATAAACAATATCGCTGAATATGAAGCTTGCATTCTCGGCCTCGAGGCAGCTATTGACCTCAAAACCAAAATTCTTGAAGTCAGTGGGGATTCAGCTTTGGTTATTTATCAGGTTACTGGAGAATGGGAAACTAGACATGAAAACTTGATTCCTTATAGAGCCTATATTGTCAAAATGATGGAGTATTTTGATGAAATCACTTTCAAGCATGTCCCGAGATCTGAAAATCACATTGCCGATGCCCTAGCCATGCTAGCCTCAATGTGGAAAGTCAGGGATGTCAATGATGCCACTCTCATCAGAATTGAACGCAAGACTGAGCCCGCCTACTGTCAAATGATTGAAGAAGAGACTGATGATAAACCATGGTTCTATGACATAAAGAATTACCTGTTGAAACAAGAGTACCCAGCAGATGCTACGTCACTTGACAAGAAAACTCTGAGACGATTAGCATCCAAGTTCTTTCTCAGCAATGATGTGCTTTATAAAAGAAATCATGATATGGTCCTGCTTAGATGTGTTGACCGACGAGAAGCAGAGTTGTTAATGCAAGATGTTCACGAAGGAATGTTTGGTACTCATTGTTGCGGTTAGAATATGATATCAAATTATTAATTAATTTGAATCGCATCTTTGGTTCACAACCGCTCTTTGATTTATCCGAAGGAAAAGGTCAAAAGAGGAAAACCTAATTTTGCATCGTAAAGACAATGCGGCGAGAGACCTAGGTAAGGGGTTGATTAAGCTTAGGGAAGGTATTAGCACCCTAAACTTCTGTAGTACTCTACAGGAACCTTTTGTTTATTGTATGCTTTCTTATTTTATTTTATTATCTGTTTGAAATATATTGCTAAAGGGATAGAGTGACCTAAAGACCTAAGGGTTAGTCCTAAGTTTACTCGGCAAGACGTTGCATCTTGTGCCTACATATCCTGACGAGAATGGAATCAGAGTAATTGTAGTTCCCCTCGAAAGGGAGGTTAGAAACGTCTTGACTATGGTCAAGGTTTCATTGGGGAGTAAGCGTTCATAGGGAAGTGCCTACGTGGAGTCTTGAAACTCTTATTTCTACGTTGAAATTATTAATTGAAATTATGGTTAAATTTAATAATCCACGGCGAGAAACCCTAAAACAGAGTACGACGACTCTTTGACCTAATGCTAGGGTAAGGGGTATTTTCGTCCACGTCAGGACACATAGGCGATTAGGGTTTTGAAATGGTCAAACGTTAGGGTTATTGACTCGGCGGTCAAACGGCTAGACCTAATCCTTCGGAAGGAATCCTAACGGTAACAACATGCAAACAGACAAAATATCGTACGACCGAATTAAAATGCGGAAAAATAAAGAAAGCGGTAAAAGAAGCATCGCGACGATCACTCGCGTAAATTACAAATCCCAAAAACAAATGCAAAAATAAAAATAATTGCGATCATGGCCTCGCATAAATTACATCCATGAAACAAAAAAATAGTACGAACAAATGAAATATTGAGGAGCTGCAACGAACAAACTAATGAGGGTTAGACGAAAATGAAGCGGCTAAATCAAAAACTTTATTTTTTTGAATTTTATTTAAAGGGAAGAACTAATTTATGCATTTAAAAGGAGAACTTAATTTGATTTTAATGTTTTTATTTAAAAATTAGTTTTAATTTGATTAAAAAAATGATTTAATTTTAAGGTTTTTGATGAAAAAAAGTTAGTTTTAATTTTTGTAAAATGTTTTAATTTTAATGTTTAAACAATGTTTTAAATTTTAAAGCAAAAAAAAATGTTTTATTTTTTAAAGTTAAAAAATATTTTTTAAAATTTATTTTTAAGAATTATTTTTAATTTTAAGTTTTAAATATGAGTCTTAATTTTAAAAACAAGGTTTAATTTTAATTTTATGATTTTAGCTTAAAAAATGGTTTAATTTTTGTTTATATTTTAATTAACTTAAGTAAACTAAGTTAATGAGATTAACAATTAGAAATATTTTTATTTTAACAGTTTTCATTAACCTGCATTATGAAAATTATATACCACAACAATAATAAAATACTAATAACAATATAATAATAACAAAATAAATAAAAAGAATAGGAGGAAGAAAATTGGAAATAAATGGGGGATTCGTAGCGGTGGCGGCTCCCTCATTGATGAAGTTTTGAAGCTTTTTCTTTTTCTTTTGCATGGCTATTCTTGCATCTTCTTCTTCCTCGCTTCGCCATAATCTTCTCGTTTTCCTATAAAAAAAAAGAATAACAGAAACCAAATGTGATATTGATGAAATCTTACGAGTTACGGTTTGTTGGTGATTCCGCCGGTGATGAAGCTTTGAAGGTTTTTCCAAAAATCTTCCCTCTTCTGATAAATCGTGAGAACGGCCGCCGTTTTTTCTTTTGTCTCCTTCTCCTTTTATCAAATGCAACTCATGTTTATATAGGTAACAAATTAGGGTTAACTCTAACCTAATGCCTATTTTAAAGCCCAACTTAAATAATTAGTCAAAACTAAAAAAACAAACTAGAACAAACTTAAAAGAATAAAATCTTTTCTAATATTTTAAATTTTATGATTTTTGGATGTTTTTATGAATAATATGGAAAAAGTGAAAAAATAATATTTTTTAAAAAATAATTTAAATAAAATACGAAAATAATTATTAAAAAATAAAAAAACAATTTTTGTTATTTTTTTTTTTGAAAATAGAAAAGTTAGAATAAAAATAAAAGAAAAACAAAAAGTAAAGAAGATGGGATTCGAACTCTTGACCTCTCACACTCACAACTCCTTACACACGGTCTTTTGCCAATTGTGCCATTTTACTCATTCAAAATAAAGTGGCACTAGAAACTATGTAAAGGTAGGGCAAATTTGGGGTGCAACAGATGCCCCTATTTAAATAGCTTCACCGGATGATTTGAGCAGCGGAGACTCGAGAAATCGCGGTGAAAGGGATTTAAATACAGATAACCGGAAATTTGGCCCCTAGATGCAGTGATATGCAATGATATGGACAAAATAACACGAACTATAATGCTGACAATGCCATGAATCTAATATGATGCGTATGATGGAATGATGAATGCAAGGATGCAGACGACACGACGTCATAGGGGACAGCGCAGCGAAGAATTGCACTGGGGAAGAAGACACGCGGTGGTGACAAGGTAACATAGGATCCACACGGAGGCAGGACCAGGTAAACGACAGACGCTAGAGTTTTCGGGACATTCCTTGAAAAGATCGAGCGGGATCTTCAGGACTCACCAGAAAACATATAGGGAGAGACAAACATCAGAACATTTCGGAAGAACATCGAAAAGGAGACACATCGTATCTGGAAGAACGTCAGATAGACATGACACGAAATAGTCGATGGGTGCCAAGTAAACTGGACTTTGTCCACAAGGTAAGACGCGGATAAAACACGACCTCGGGGAGAAAAATGCAAATGGGGATAAAACACCCATGCTGCCAAGTAACTAAATTCGTCCACAAGGTAAGACGCGGATAAAACACGACCTCGGGGAGAAAAATGCAAATGGGGATAAAGCACCCATGATGCTAAGTAAATAAATTCGTCCACGAGGTAATACGCGGGTAAAACACGACCTCGGGGAGAAAAATGCAAATGGGGATAAAGCACCCATGATGCCAAGTAAATAAATTTGTCCACAAGGTAAGACGCGGGTAAAACACGACCTCGGGAGAAAAAGCAAATGGGGATAAAACACCCATGATGCCAGGTAAATTGGACTTCGTCCACGAGGTAATACGCGGGTAAAACACGACCTCGGGAGAAGAAGCAAATGGGGATAAAACACCCATGATGCCAGGTAAATTGGACTTCGTCCACGAGGTAATACGCGGGTAAAACACGACCTCGAGAGAAAAAGCAAATGGGGATAAAACACCCATGATATGCACATGTGTATAAATCATGCTATGATAGATGATCAAATGACAATGCAGATGTCGACGACAAGGCTCGAATCTGTTGGTAAGATGACAAGACTGGAAAACTGATTCCTCAACCCGGAGATCACTGCCACTTGCTAAATTGTAATCAGGTTAATGGTCCTCGTAGGAAGGATGGAAAGCCGCTTGGAGATCTTTCAAGTAAACTGCCCCAGATTAAATTGTCCATTACAGATGAACTGATAATTGCTTCAGCTTGTCTGATTCTGAAAATGACTGTTTTATTGTACCCTCGGAAGGTTTGCCCCAGTGTGAGTCTTGGAGAAAAAAAACTTTGGATAAACCAAATCTGAGAAGATCTTGTCTTGAACAAATCTTGAACTGATTCTTTGACAGGATGTAAAAGGAACTTGCCCCTGATAAGATCACTTGACCAAGTTTCTCATTGTTTAAAAATTCCTTAGAGGAAAGCCAGTTTGCAAACAAAAATATTCATACAAACATGGTAATGCAAAGTTCATGCGACTTTTGAAATCAAAATTATTTTTGAAAAATGAAAAATAAGTCGTTGGTCAGAACACGGTGGTTCAAAACGCTCAAAATTTAAAACAAAAGTGTATTGCCAAAATAAATGATTCACAAAGATCTTTTGGAGTCAGGTTACGCAACCTTGTTGTAGTATACTTTCAAAATAACCTTGCTTCAATTAGGTCTTTTGAGGGTTGTAACGTGGTCTGGTTCATGGTTTATGAAATAAAGGATAAAGGCTCAAAATTTATTTATACCCACCCCATATACATGATGATCTCCAGTCCTATGCTCAGTTAACTCCTATTATGCATTCATGTTCGTATAGATTAGGAATTGCACTGGTGGTAGCAATGATGGTTAAGAAGTCAATGGACCTATGAAAAGCAGCCACTACCTCCTTATGATATTTGGTCATTTTGACATTGAGGATTTTCAGGGTAAAGATTTAAAACTCCTCTTTGTGTTATCCCTAAATTTTGCCTGAACTGCTTATTTTGAAAGTTATAGTCAGCGGGATGCCCTAGTTTTTCCTAAGTCTCCTTCATAGGTTTTGACTTACCGGGCTCTTTCTTTTGATTTTTTATTTTGAAACATGACTGCCTGGTTTAATGATTACGGTGAACCATCATCGGTTTTTTTTGGCTTAAAAAAATCCTCGACACTTGTTTGTTGTGTGTGAAGGAAAATTGTAAGTGCGACCTTTATATGAAAGGTATATTGCATAAACACATAATCGAGTTAATTGAGAAATACCCATCCCTAGGTTAAAATTGCGGGGTTTTTTTTGTAAAGAAAGGAACTCCAACTTCTAGGCTCGAAGGGGGTGACAAGGGGATAACTTCCTTATTTCTTCAGTGTTTGGGAGTTGAAACAATGCCTCACATCGTCAACAAGGATTGATTGAAAGGATACTGACAACAGTTATGGGTATAACGTTATCATCATCCTCCCTCCAATCTTAGCATACCAAAAATTTGGACAAAAAGTAAATATTTGAAAATAAAGCATAAAGATGCAAATAGTAGGCAAAATGAATTGAATCAAAAGTCGCAATGCTCATTTCATTAATGTAAAAGTACAAACATAATTTGAAAGAAAACAACTAATACGAAATAAGGAAAATGCAAACAATAAGGAATAAAAGGCCTAGTGATAAAACTTCATTTTTGATGCACTGGCAAGGGATCCTTCTGAACATTCGGATGACTGTATGTAAAATCAAGTATTCCGGTTCTAACCAATCCACGCATTCTAGCCTTCAGCGCAAAACAATGTTCCAAGTCGTGGCCTGGGGCACCCTCATGAAAAGCACAATGGAGATCGGTCCTGAACCCAACCGGAAGGGGATTAGGAGGAGGTGGCGATGCCTTTTTGGTGATCAGTCCTCGTCGAACCAAGTCAAGATATAGCTCGATGTAAGTCATGGGAATAAGATCAAAGTGGCTTCTGTTCCATTTCTGGTTTTGTCTGATAACTGGGCGTTCAGGAGTCTGAGCTGGTTGTCCTCTGGAAATCAGTATTTGAAGCATTTCAGTGAGCTTAGTCATATATGACTTCAACTCATCGATTTCCATTCAGATCTCTGCATTGTATGTCTCTTGCTCTGACATCTTATGTCTATAGTTAGCCCTGGTTTGATATCTGTGTCGAAGAATCAACTTGACGACTCAAAGGTATACTGGAAGACGAGAGAACCGAGAATGAGAAACCGGGGGAAAAATGCAATGCAAAAATGTGATGCTAATGCCATGTAATAGTTCCAAGAATTTCAACGGTCGATTGCAAATATTTCCTTTTAGGAAAGTTGGAAAGAAATTTTTTTTTTTGACTCTAAAATGTAGGACCTTTTTGAATTTGCAAAGGACTGTTGAATTCCTTGAAACTGGAAATAATATGATGCTTTATGGATGCAAAGCACAAATACACATACAAAGGTCCTAGGTTAGAGGACAACGAATGGAGTTAAGGTCTACCCTTCCAAAAAGGTAAGTACTATAGGTTAATTGTACCTGCAGAACAAGGTTCTAAAGCGGTGCCCAAAGTCATCAGTCCATCCTTCGGATATTACAAATTTTCCAACTAACTCGGAGGTCGATAATATTCTAGAGAGAACCTCTTTTGAGTGTAGTATCGCGTAGCAACTATTGTAGGACTACTCCCACATAGTTCCCGCACTACGTCCTATATAAGGCCAAGGTGGTGTTAAGGTACTACAGTCCCCAGTATCACAGACTCCAATTGAAAATAGTAAAAGTTTTCACGACTGCACTCGATCAACCGAACCATTTTCGAAAGGGTCTCAACTGAGTGGTGATTCTCGAGTCGACTTGGTCGGGACTCACTCCCGGCAAGCCTCGTCGAATATCTCACCTTCCTATCATAAGGTCACTCAAGTCCGGGTTAGGACTTATCTCACAATAACAGGTATCCCCAAAAGGTACAATGATATATAAAAATAATTAATAAAATATCATACAATAAACAAAATAGGGGTAACCCTTAAAAATTAGGAGGATCCCCAGTGAAGTCGCCATTTTCTGTTGCGGTTAGAATATGATATCAAATTATTAATTAATTTGAATCGCATCTTTGGTTCACAACCGCTCTTTGATTTATCCGAAGGAAAAGGTCAAAAGAGGAAAACCTAATTTTGCATCGTAAAGACAATGCGGGGAGAGACCTAGGTAAGGGGTTGATTAAGCTTAGGGAAGGTATTAGCACCCTAAACTTCTGTAGTACTCTACAGGAACCTTTTGTTTATTGTATGCTTTCTTATTTTATTTTATTATCTGTTTGAAATATATTGCTAAAGGGATAGAGTGACCTAAAGACCTAAGGGTTAGTCCTAAGTTTACTCGGCAAGACGTCGCATCTTGTGCCTACATATCCTGACGGGAATGGAATCAGAGTAATTGTAGTTCCCCTCGAAAGGGAGGTTAGAAACGTCTTGACTATGGTCAAGGTTTCATTGGGGAGTAAGCGTTCATAGGGAAGTGCCTACGTGGAGTCTTGAAACTCCTATTTCTACGTTGAAATTGTTAATTGAAATTATGGTTAAATTAAATATTCCACGGCGGGAAACCCTAAAACAGAGTACGGCGACTCTTTGACCTAATGCTAGGGTAAGGGGTATTTTCGTCCACGTCAGGACACATAGGCGATTAGGGTTTTGAAATGGTCAAACGTTAGGGTTATTGACTCGGCGGTCAAACGGCTAGACCTAATCCTTCGGAAGGAATCCTAACGGTAAAAACATGCAAACAGACAAAATATCGTACGACCGAATTAAAATGCAGAAAAATAAAGAAAGCGGTAAAAGAAGCATCGCGACGATCACTCGCGTAAATTACAAATCCCAAAAACAAATGCAAAAATAAAAATAATTGCGATCATGGCCTCGCATAAATTACATCCATGAAACAAAAAAATAGTACGAACAAATGAAATATTGAGGAGCTGCAACGAACAAACTAATGAGGGTTAGACGAAAATGAAGCGGCTAAATCAAAAACTTTATTTTTTTGAATTTTATTTAAAGGGAAGAACTAATTTATGCATTTAAAAGGAGAACTTAATTTGATTTTAATGTTTTTATTTAAAAATTAGTTTTAATTTGATTAAAAAAATGATTTAATTTTAAGGTTTTTGATGAAAAAAAGTTAGTTTTAATTTTTGTAAAATGTTTTAATTTTAATGTTTAAACAATGTTTTAAATTTTAAAGCAAAAAAAATGTTTTATTTTTTAAAGTTAAAAAATGTTTTTTAAAATTTATTTTTAAGAATTATTTTTAATTTTAAGTTTTAAATATGAGTCTTAATTTTAAAAACAAGGTTTAATTTTAATTTTATGATTTTAGCTTAAAAAATGGTTTAATTTTTTTTTATATTTTAATTAACTTAAGTAAACTAAGTTAATGAGATTAACAATTAGAAATATTTTTATTTTAACAGTTTTCATTAACCTGCATTATGAAAATTATATACCACAGCAATAATAAAATACTAATAACAATATAATAATAACAAAATAAATAAAAAGAATAGGAGGAAGAAAATTGGAAATAAATGGGGGATTCGTAGCGGTGGCGGCTCCCTCATTGATGAAGTTTTGAAGCTTTTTCTTTTTCTTTTGCATGGCTATTCTTGCATCTTCTTATTCCTCGCTTCGCCATAATCTTCTCTTTTTCCTATAAAAAAAAGAATAACAGAAACCAAATGTGATATTGATGAAATCTTACGAGTTACGGTTTGTTGGTGATTCCGCCGGTGATGAAGCTTTGAAGGTTTTTCCAAAAATCTTCCCTCTTCTGATAAATCGTGAGAACGGCCGCCGTTTTTTCTTTTGTCTCCTTCTCCTTTTATCAAATGCAACTCATGTTTATATAGGTAACAAATTAGGGTTAACTCTAACCTAATGCCTATTTTAAAGCCCAACTTAAATAATTAGTCAAAACTAAAAAAACAAACTAAAACAAACTTAAAAGAATAAAATCTTTTCTAATATTTTTAATTTTATGATTTTTGGATGTTTTTATGAATAATATGGAAAAAAGTGAAAAAATAATATTTTTTAAAAAATAATTTAAATAAAATACGGAAATAATAATTAAATAATAAAAAAACTATTTTTTTTTTTTGAAAATAGAAAAGTTAGAATAAAAATAAAAGAAAAACAAAAAGTGAAGAAGGTGGGATTCGAACTCTCGACCTCTCACACTCACAACTCCTTACACACGGTCTTTTGCCAATTGTGCCATTTCACTCATTCAAAATAAAGTGGCACTAGAAACTATGTAAAGGTAGGACAAATTTGGGGTGCAACACTCATGCAAATGGATATGCTATGTCTAAAAAGATTTTGAGGGCTGGTTACTACTGGTTGACCTTGGAAACTGACTGTATTCAATATTCCAGAAAGTGTCACAAGTTTCAGATTTATGTAGACAAGATGCATGTACCTCCGACGTTGCTAAATGTGTTGTCATCACCGTGGTCTTTTTCTATGTGGGGGATCGATATGATTGGGGCAATTGAACCAAAAGCTTCTAACGGACACCGATTTATTCTGGTTGCTATTGACTATTTCACAAAGTGGGTTGAAGCTGTATCCTACACTAATGTTACTCGGCAAGTAGTGGCCCGTTTTATCAAAAAAGAAATTATCTGTCGTTACGGAATCCTGAGCCGAATCATAACGGACAATGGTACTAATTTGAACAAAAAAGTCATGAAAGATTTGTGCGATGACTTAAAAATTGAACATCACAATTCTTCTCCTTATCGTCCCAAAATGAATGGAGCTGCAGAAGCTGCAAATAAAAACATCAAAAAGATTTTGCAAAAGATGGTGAAAACTTACAAAGATTGGCATGAGATGCTGTCGTTCGCCTTGCATGGATACAAAACGTCTGTCCGCACTTCAACAGGGGCAACCCCTTTTTCTTTGGTATATGGAATGGATGTGGTGCTTCCCATGGAGGTCGAGATACCTTCTTTGAGAGTCATAATGGAAACTAAGCTTGAAGAAGCAGAATGGGTGAGAGAAAGGTTTGATCACTTGAATCTTATCGATGAAAAACGCATGTCTGCAATGTGTCATGGTCAGTTATATCAGAAACGGATCAAGAGGGCTTTTGACAAAAAAGTTTGTGTCCGAGAATTCCGCGAAGGGGAACTTGTACTCAAAAAGATTTTACCAGTTCATAAAGACGCACGGGGAAAGTGGATGCCCAACTATGACGGCCCGTTTGTTGTAAAAACAGTCTTCTCAAGAGGCTCATTAATTCTCACAACCATGGATGGAGAACAACTTACCCATCCAGTGAATTCTGATGCAGTACGAAAATATTACGCCTAAAAAGAGCCCGATAAGTCGAAAACTCACAAGAACGACTTATGCAAAAGTTAGGGTTGAAGAAAAAGAAAAGAAAAGAGAAAAAAAAAGAAAAAAAGAAGCTCGCTAAGTTGAAAACCCGAAAGGGCGGCTTAGGAAAAAAAGAGCGTCCCGGTGGATTGAAAACCCGAAAGGGCGGTCCAGGAAAAAGTTAGGGACAAAGGCGTTTCACTGCATCAGAAGAGTTGTCACTACTTCAAAAGGTTGTCACCATCGTGGAAGATTGTACAGGAGATCCACTTCCAACTGCTCTCGTCAGAAGCAAGGATTTGGGGGATTTTAGTCTTTAGGAATGGATGGTCATGGGATTCAATGTAACCTTATCCACATTGCCATTTTTCACTTGTAAAAATTTCTATGAAATTTTGTCATTTGCAAGATTTCATTCTTGAATAAAATCAGTTTTGAGCCATTCTTTCCTTTGCAAATTGTCATTTCCTGAATTTTTCTTTGTTATGCAAAATATTGTTCGTTGATCAACGATAATTTTGAAAGCATTAGGGTCAAATTATTTGAATAAAACTTGAAAAGATTGATAAACGTAAAAACTCCAGCTCATGGAAAGTCGAGGAAAATCATACTTCCCCGAAACCTCAGGGTAGCGAAAGCTTTGATATGCGATCCGATTACATTCCCCATTAAAATGTAAACAGGTCGAACTGCCAATTCTCCTTTGGTCATGTGTAGGTGTCAAACCTGGAAGACTGTTTTCTCAAGGAACCTCTTATGATGATATAAGGACTGGTCCCCAGTAGAAGATTTCTGAGCATTGTGTTTTGAATTTACTTTGTCATCTCTGAATAGCCTGTTTAAAAGTTCTGTTCCCCTATTGAGAGTGGATCTAGTTGTCAAAGACTGCATACACCTTTTCATCCAGGGTTCAGTGTGATTCATTCGTAACTGGCATTGTCTTAAATTCCACTCGCCGGTATCCCTGTTTCGGTCGTCACCACCTTTTTTCTTTAATTCCCCAGTCGTAACTGGTAGTGTTCGAAATCCAATCGTCATTGGTATTCTTTTGGTCGCCACCATATTTTCCTTTAAACCCCGTCGTAACTGGCGTTATCTTATCTCCACTCGTTATTACCTTTTGGTTTGGTTGTTACCAACCCTTCCCTCTGAAGTCTAGTCGTCACTAGCAAATCCCCTGTGAAATCTAGTCGTTACTAAATGATTTCCGTTAAAGTCCGGTCGTAACTGGCAGATGTTCAAAATCCAATTGTCATTGGTATCTTGTTTGGTCGTTACCAACCGTCCTCATGAAAGTCCAGTCGTAACTGGCATCACTTGGAATCCAATCGTTATTGGTACTTTTTTGGTTCGGTCGTTACCAACCTCCCCAGCTAAAGCCTAGTAGCTTGCTAGCATTCTCGTAACCACATGTGTTGGTATACCCTGATTTGGTCGTTACCATGTATTTCTTCCGAATTCCATTCGTAATTGGAATTTCATGAAATCCAATCATCATTGGTACCCTGACTTGGTCGTTACCAATCTCCTTTAAGTCCAGTAGTTACTGGCATTACTTGAAATTTGGTCGTCACCAATTTCCCCAGTCGAAGTCCTGTATTACCGATTGGATTTGAAATTTCATTTGCTGTTATCTCAGGTTGGTCGTTACCATTACCTCCAGGAAGTCTAGTGGTTACTAGCACTGCCTGAGCCACCTGTTAAAACTGGGTGACATCATTATCCCTAGTAAAACCTTTCCCCCGGACGAGTATCGGAGATCTAGTCGTCACTAGTATTTCCCATTGTATTTTGTCTTTGTTTCTAGTCCATTCCTGAAGATCCCGTTTGAACTCTTCACTATAGGAAGTTCCTCATCTGATCATCCCCAGTGAGGTTCAAGTTTTAATTCCCCAGTAAAAAGTCGCTCGTGTCCCTAGGTAGAAATTTACCTTGTTCCCCGGTGAAGTGTTTGCCTTTCCCAGTAAGACTATCATCTTCATTAGACTTTGCGCACCCTCATTTTTCTCTCCGTTATCACTAGTCATGTTTGAACTATTGATTGTTATACCTCGGTATTCCCCAGTGACGGACCCACAATGCCAGGTCCCCGCGAGTAGTTACTCGTTGTTTGGTTTTTCTATCTGCCGCATATGTCTTGCATCCAAGCATCATGAAGCATCATTTAGAATTCATGACATATCATGACCTATCCTTTTGCATATCATCGGATCTAAGGGACAAAATTTTTGGTTTTCTATATTTAAATACCTTTCACTGCGATTCTACGAGGATCATCATCCCTCAGTTCCATCTAGTGAAGATATTTCAATAGGGGCAACTGTTGCACCCCAAATTTTGACCCCTTAGATTCTCATTATCATTTTAGGAGCATGCTCATGAAATTTCTAACCTTAACCCAGTGCAAGACTGTCTTTGTCAAATTGCAGATGAATCAGGGTTTTGTGCAGTCAAAATCAAAGTTTCAGGGTTTGTGATTAGTCAATGTTTTGGGCTCGTCCAAATAGGAAACAAGGTCAAGGATATTATATAATGTCAATCAAGAAGCCAATGTGAGGTTGTTACCCCAGAGTTCAGAGCAGTACATTTCAGAGCACCCGATTAGGGTTTTGGACCAGTAAAAGTCAACCGTAGTTTGACTTTGATGTTGGAAGGTGTTTAAATGGTGGGATTGTGATTCATGAAGTTCATATAGCCTAATAAAGTTCATCCAAGAAGTTTCAAGGACTCAGGAGGCCCAGAATGTCAACAGGCGACTCGGTAATCATCGATCGGTCGTACGGTTGACTGAAAAGTCAACTCTCCAAATTTTATGAATTGGACTTCAAGTTGTGAAACAAAGTTGTTCCTTATGTCATATTGGACTTGCATATCAATTTTAATGACCATTGGATCAAGGAGGAAGGAGTAATCGAAAAATCGGGAAATTAGGGTTTTAAAAAGGGCTAAACCATAACTCCTTAACCACACATCCAATTTAGTTGGTTCAAAGCTCATTTGGAAGCTCTTGGCAAGTCCTACAAAAGTCCCTAAGTGGTCCATGATCAGAAAATGCATAGATTTTGAGTTATGATCAAATTCATTTCAAGAGGGGGAAAAGACTTGGGAAAATTTCATTTTTAAGCTCATTTTAGCAACTTTGGAGGGCTTTTTGGCCAAGTTACTTTGGGAAATTGAAACTCATGAAAACATGAATGTTTTATAGCTATGTGAGGGCTTTCTAAAAAGTACTAGCACATCTCAAAATGATTTGTGAGCTGAAAGTTATGGTCATGGCAAGTTAGTGGTTTCACACTTTAGTCCCACATTGTCCATTTTGCAAAATACCTTCTTTCATCAAATTTGCCAAATTCAGTTGATCAAACATGTTGTATATGATATGGGAAGAGTATGTAGCATGAGAAACCAAGGAGTTATGCAGAAAAAATCAGAGAAACAAGCTTCACACATTGCCTTGCAAGTGGATGTGCAACTTGCATCAAAAAGTAAAAAGTGAAGCATGAGGTGTAAAGCCAAGTTCTGAACCAGCCACAAGTCTATGCTCTTAGCCTGAAATTAGCCTCAGAAATCCATCAATTTTCTTGACTAATGAGCTTGGATTATCAGCAAAGAAAACCCTCCTAGGGAGGTTTTCTCCAAAATATCCAAAACCTTTCTTCAAAATGAAGAAAGCTTCAAACCAGCCCCTCACTCTCACTTGCCTATAAAAGGAGGCCTTCCTCACTTCATTTCTATCATCAACAACATTCTAAAAACCAGAAAAAACCTCTGCCCTTTCTCTTGCATTCAAAACCACAAAATCACCAAATCTCACTTTTCACTAAAAGCTCAAAAATCTGTCTTGGCACAAGGGCTGCCAAAATCATTTCTCTACATTCCAACACCCTAACAAGCATTCATACAATCCCTAAATATGGTATAGAAGGTGTCTAGACCATTAAACCACCCAAAAACTTCACCAATCAAAAAGTCAACTCTTACACCAAGATACTTTGACCAAAAGCTACAAATTCCACCAAATCTTGTTCTAAGCACTTGCCTGGTGTTTTAATCATCCTAACACCTCTTATATATTGTTTCTCGACTGTCCAAACTGTTAGAATGCATTGGTAAGACCTATTTCTCCAATTGTCCTCGTGTTTGCATATTACTTCAAAGAGAAGAAAACTTCAAAAAAGCAAGAAAGTGATTAAAGATCTCTGGGTTTCTTAGCTTATTTGCTTCTTCAAATCTGTCTACAAGAGGTATGCATCATTGACTTTCATCTCATACATCCCATTGCCCTGATTTTGCATAATTTAAAGTTATAATCTTGAAAAGTGTTCATTACTGTCAACTTGCTACTCATGTTTGTAAACTAAATGCTCACAAGTTTCAAACTGTTTTGTGATTCAAAATTGCTCTGCCATGTATTTTAGAATTGCTAGTTAATGTGGCTGTCCAGATAAACTAGGAGGTATGAGTTGGTTGAATTTTAGTAGGTGTAAAACATTGCAGAAAGATTCATAGTGTGTGGCTGTGTGAAATCTTGATCTGGTTGCTATGTAACTTTGTGGTCCAAGTTTGTTTCAAGACTATGTAACCCCTTTTGCTGTCAAATTCCATGTGTGCCTTAAAAATTCATACATATGTCATAGCTTGCTACATTTTATGATGGCATTGTAGTGCCATCTGCTTTGGTTTTGATTCAGCCACATCTCAAACTGTTTCTCATTATAAAAGGTTTGTTGTTAAAACTTTCCATATGTTAACTAACAGCTGTTCCAATTTGTGCATCTCCATCTAACCTCTGCACTTTTCTTATGTTCATAATCTTTTGCATCTGAATTGATAAAACTGATGACTACCAACTCCTTGCTTCTAACATCATGAGAATATAGGATCACCATTTCATTTAGTTGCTTTTAGCAGTCACTTAATGGTTTGTGGTGAAATTGAGCCTATCCTTTTTAACCTGGCCATAAGGAATACATCTCAATTTGGTGCAGGCTACTGCTGAACTTTAAACTCAATAGTCTTTGGTTGATAAATCTCCCAAAAATACATGTTTTCAAAACTGCCAACTCAGTCTTATTTGCTTTGACTTGTTCATTGTTCATGTGGGCATACTATGATTATCATTTAGAATTGAACAAAACCAAGAGGCAATTTGCTGTTAGGAAGCCATCAGAACCAGGATGTGTGTGTGCTGTTACTGTGGTGAGAGTAAGCTGTTGAAGCTCTTAGGGCATTTTGATTTTGGCCTCATCATACAGTAGGGCCTTATTCAGTGAGCAAGTGTGAGGGGTTCTTTTGATTGCAGTTTGGATTTTAAGTATGGTACTGTCATTAGGTATGAGCTGTTGTGAAGTGTGCTGAATTTTGGAGTCAAGCTCAAAAGAAAAAGCCTTTTTTCACTGCATTGATCTTAAGTATTTACCTCTGATAGAGTTCACTCCATAGCATGTTTGATTTTAAGCTGTCTTGAAATTCACCAAGTATTAGGCCCTAAAACTCAGATTATCAGTTGGCACCATATCACCATCACAAACCCTGCAGATTGATGTTACATTTCAAACTCACTAAACCCAGTTGCTAGGTCCATTAGATTAAGCCAACAACTGATTGTTTGGCACACAGCAGGGTTACTTTGGGTTGTTCAAGTCACGATAGAATTAGCTAGAGTTTATGAACTCTTGTGGTTAAGTTGCTCCACCTAGTATTGTGTTTGGTCTATCTTCATAGGATATTTTCCCCACTGTCACAGCCTGATGAGGGAATGTAGAGTGTAGGTGAGGACTGTTTGCTACCAGTTTATGCATTAATGCTTGTCTGGCCTACTGCTTTTCTTTTCATCTAATCATTGTAGCCAGACCATTATGTGTCTGTTTGAGAATTGGATGATACTTTGATTTGTAGCTACCTTACTCTAAACTCAGTGGTGTGTGAATCATATTGTCAACTGTGTGTGTGTATGGTTTGACTTAACATATTTGCACTAATTTGATCTCCTTCACATACCACAAAGCACAAAATTGCAACTTACCACCACAGCTATCCTAGACCAGTTTAGATGCTCAAAAACTGTTTGTTGATATACATGTAACTTGTGTGTATGTGTGTTTTCAACCTATATGTGCACAAAACTGTTTTAAGCCTCATCATGTCCAAATTCATGTTAATTTGCAATCTGTGAACCAACTGTCATAGCAACCATTCCAAATCATCATATGTTGCCTTAATTTGCTCATTGTAACATTGCTGTCAAAAAAATCAAAACATATTGAAAAATTATTTTGAGCATAGGCTGTGGAAAGTTGGTTTTCACTACTTCGACATATTTGATTTCATATTTGAAAGATGTATGAATGCTTACTTTGTGCATAAAGGTTGATTTACATATTTTTCATGTATGCATCAAAATTTCATTAAGCATCTCATATGTCATTTTTCCACATAAGCTTGTTTACATCAAAATCATTTTTGGAACACCTTACCTTGATCATTTATGAAGTGTTTACATAATCATTTGGCATCAAAATTAGTTGTCATGAGATACTCATTCAAAAATGCATTTTTCCAACAAACACTGCACTTGACATATCAATCTCACAATCTGTTTGTATCAAGCTTGTTTGAAGTGTGGAAATCATTCATCACCATTTATATGATCTGTATGTACGCTTGGTTTGGATGGAAAATGTTTGAGTTAAGTTGTTCATGTCAAATTGCATTTCACAACAATCAAAAGCATGAACCATTGAATTTTAAAATAGAGGAAGAATTTCAGAAAAATAATTGCACTATCATGATCCTCATGTCTTTCTGGTTGAGATACATATAAAGTTTGTCGCGATTGGTTAAGAAACGAGAGAGTTATGACATAAAACGTAAATCATTTTGAGTGTGTTTGTTTTTGCCCAGAAATTCAAGTAAACTACCCTTATTAATTAAAGGGGTGGCTTATACAAACGGATGTATAGCCACCCCAGTGGTAAGCCTCTTATGCCAAACGCGCCTTTCAGCCCATGATCCTGAGTTCGACCCCTGAGGAGGGCAACTCTTTTGGCATTTTTTTTCATTTTTCACCAAAACTTATGCCAAAACTTTCATTTTTCATTTTTCATTTTTTTCCATTTTTTTTCATCTTTGCATCTAATTTCATGCCATGTATTTTATTTTCACGTTTGCCTATTTTATCACCTCTTTTGACTGGGTGCAAATTAAGTGCGTTTCGCGTCTGTTTACGCATTTGCAGATGAATTTTTATGTGGTTCCACTTGGATTTGTTTGTGAAATTTGTTTGTACTCATGTCCATACATGTTAGTTAACATGCTAGGATTTTCATTTTGAGTTATAACTATGTTTATTTCGTCCCACCTGTTGACTGTATTTGAATGCGATCTGTCGTTACAGTTCTCGTTATTTTCATCTGTGTTGATTATTATCAATGTGCTTTCATCCTTATCATTTCACATGTTTGTTCAATTGGTTGTGACCATGAAAATGTTTTATTATGTTGTTACCTTTCCCTTTTATTTTTCTTTCTCCAAGTGATGAGGCTTGTTAGCTTTCATCCAGTTGCCTCCCCTGTATACTTCCAAAGGAAAGTCTGTCAGTTTAACTCTTATGTTATGGATAATTCATTCACACATTCCCTCGACTTTGTTAAGTCATTTTAACCTTAGTCTAGAAACCCTTATACTTTTCTTTAAGTCTAAAAGACCCACCTGTACTAGGAGTGTTCTTCAACTAGAACCCTAGGAAAGAGTTTGTCAACTCTGTGTAAGAATCATCGTCATGATTTCATACTTCCCCTTTCGAATATTACAATTTAGATTAGGGAGTTTTGTCAAACTCCATACAAACATCGTCATGTTTGTTTCCCTTTGAACCTTGATCATAATCAAGCGTTCTTTATACCTTGTGAGGTGAACTACGATTGCTCTGATTCTATCGTAGTCAGGATACGTAGGCAGAAGATGTGACGTCTTTGCGAGCAAACTTAGTGTATATAACTTTAGGTTTCAACTCATATCTTTTCCCAATCCCAAATCCATAGTACATATCACAAAATTAGCAAGCAATCAAACAAAAGGTTCTTGTAGAGTACTACAGATATTTAGGGTGCTAACACCTTCCCTAGGTATAACCAACCCCCGATCCCCGAATCTCTTAAAGCGTTGTCGTTACATCGCGAAAAAGGTTTTTCTTTCTTTAGACCTTTCCTTTGGATAAAATAAAGTCCGTTTGTAAAAGAAATAAGGTTCAAGTTAATTTAATAGCTTGATATCCAATTTTCACCGTAACACTGAGTATGAGAAAATAACAAATAGAGATACTGCATTTGATATGTTTGAATCTTTAAAAATGACGCTTGAAGGAAACTCCCAAGTAAAAGAGACAAAAGACTTGGCGCTCATTCAGAAATACGAGGCCTTCAAGATGGAGGAATCTGAATCTGTAGAAGATATGTTCTAAAGGTTTCAGATTCTAACTGTTGGTCTGAAGGTTCTGGATAAAGGTTACTCTACTGCTGATCACGTCAAGAAGATAATCAGAAGCTTTCCAACAAGGTGGAGACCAATGGTGACAGCGCTGAAGCTTGCAAAGGATCTGAATAAGATCACTCTAGAGGAACTGATCAGTTCCTTAAGGAGTCATGAGATTGAGCTGGAAGAAGAAGAACCTCATAAGAAAGGTAAGTCTGTTGCGCTAAAATCTAACAAATCTGCTAAAGCTTTGCAGGTTATTGAAGAAAGCTCTGAAGAATCTTCCTCTGAAGAAGATGAACTGTCTTTGCTGTTCAGAAGGATAAACCAACTCTGGAAGCACAAATAAAAGAAGTTCATAAACTTCCAGAGATCTGATCAACGTGGCGAATCTTCTGGACATAAGAAATCTGGAAAGAAAGATATAGTGTGCTACGAGTGCAAGGAGCCAGGCCACTATAAAAATGAATGTCCCAAACTTCTGAAGGAGAAACCCAGAAAGAAGTTTGAAAAGAAGAAGAAAGTGCTAATGGCCACGTGGGACAATTCAGATGCTTCTGAATCTTCATCAGAGTCAGAAGATGAATGTGCTAATGTAGCACTGATGGTTGACATGGAAGATCATGAAGAAACTGCTGAATCTGGATCAGAATCAAATTCAGAAGAGGTATTTTCTGAACTTTCTAGAGCTGAACTTACTGAAAGTTTATCTGAAATTCTTGAAAGCTACAGCAAGATCAAACTCAAATACAAGAAGCTTCAGAGCTGTCTTGCATCTGAAAATGATCAACTGAGATCAGAAGTTGTTGAGCTTAAAGCAAACAATACTAAAATGAAAAATGATTTAGAAAAAGCTCAAAAATCTGACTCAGATCCTATATCATGCTCTAAAAACATTTTAGAAGAGTATGATTATAGCTTTCAAAAGTTTCTGGCCAGAGGCCTAGATAAAAGCAAGATGGCTTCAATGATCTATGGCATAAGCAGAAACAACAGAAAGGGAATTGGATATGAATCACCTTCTGGGAAAGATTTAAATCCAAAACCTGTTGATAAACTGATCATTAAGTATTCTCCTCTATATACTCACCTCAAATATGGTCATTTAAATGATATTAAGCACACACGTTCTGATCAGAATAAACTTGTGTTTAATAAACCAAAACCTCAGGAGAACAAAGATACCTTTAAGGGAAATAAATTCAGAAAGAATTTCAAACCTACTAACCCCAGAGGACCCAAGAAAATATGGGTACCTAAGGACAAAATAATTTTTGTTGCAGATGTCCTTAGCAGCAAAGTTGAGACACCAATCATGGTACCTGGACTCTGGCTGCTCGTGACACATGACGGGAAGAAGGTCTATGTTCCAAAGCCTGGAACTTAGATCTGGAGGTGACGTGAAATTTGGAGGGAACCAGAAGGGAAAAATCATTGGCTCTGGAACTATTGGCAATGGTAACCTTCCTTCCATATCTAATGTCTTACTTGTTGAAGGATTAACACATAATCTATTGTCCATAAGTCAATTAAGTGACAATGGTTATGATATAATCTTCAATCAAAAATGTTGTAAAGCTGTGAGTCAAAAAGATGGCTCAATCCTCTTTAATGGAAAAAGGAAGAACAACATTTACAAAATCAATCTTTTAGAACTTAAAGTTCAGAATGTAAAATGCCTTCTGTCTGTTAACGATGAGCAACGGGTCTGGCACAGAAGATTGGGTCATATTAGTATGAGACGTATATCTCAGATTAATAAGCTCAATCTGTTCAGAGGACTTCCTCAGTTGAAGTTCAACTCAAATGCTTTTTATGAAGCATGTCAAAAAGGAAAAATTTCAAAATCTTCTTTCAAAGCTAAAAATGTTGTTTCTACCTCTAGACCATTAGAGTTGCTTCATATTGAACTGTTTGGACCAGTGAAAACTGCATCCATCAGAGGCAAGAAGTATGGATTAGTCATTGTTGATGACTACAGCAGATGGACATGGGTAAAATTTCTGAAACACAAGGATGAGTCACATTCTAAATTCATTGACTTCTACAAACAAGTCCAAAACGAAAAAGAATTTAAAATTGTTAAAGTCAGAAGTGATCATGATGGAGAGTTTGAAAATAAATTCTTTGAATTTTTTTTAAAGAAAATGGCATTGCACATGATTTTTCTTGTCCTAGAACTCCTCAACAGGAGTTGTAGAAAGGAAAAATAGAACATTGTAAGAAATGGCCAGAACCATGATCAACGAGACTAACATGACAAAATATTTTTGGGCAGAAGCAGTGAATACAACTTGTTAAATTCAGAACAGAGTGTCTGTAAGACCTCTTATAGAAAAGACTCCTTATGAATTATGGAGGAATAGAAAACCCAACATTTCTTATTTCCATCCGTTTGGATGTGTCTGTTTTATGTTGAATACTAAGGAAAATCTGAACAAGTTTGATTCTAAAGCTCAGAAGTGTTTCATGCTTGGATATTCTAAACGCTCTAAAGGCTATAGAGTATGCAATACCGAGACACAGATTGTAGAGGAGTCAATTCATGTTAGATTTGATGATAAGCTTGGCAATCAAAAGCCAAAGCAGCTTGAAATTTCTGCAAATAGAGAAGTCCTTCTCACAGACTCTGAAGAATCAGAGGCAGACAAACCTCAAGCAAAAGCACCAGAAGCAACGTCAGATGCTACTCCCTTGAATGCTCAGATGGATAGCTTGACAATTTCTGAAGAACCAAATGTTAAAGGATCATCCAGAATCAAAGCCTCTCATCCAGAGGAAATGATAATTGGAAAGAATGATGACCCTATCAGAACAAGGTCATTTCTCAGATCTTCTGGAACGTCATTGTTTGGCTTGGTATCTATCATTGATCCTACTTCTGTGGATGAGGCTCTGAACGATAATGATTGGATACTTGTTATGGAAGAAGAGCTTAACCAATTCACAAGGAATGATGTTTGGGATATGGTTCCAAGACCAAATGGATTCAACATCATTGGGACTAAATGGATCTTCAGAAACAAGCTGAACGAGCAAGGAGAAGTTATCAGAAACAAGGCTAGGTTGGTTTCTCAAGGATACAGTCAGCAAGAAGGTATAGATTACACAAAGACACATGCTCATGTGGCAAGGTTAGAATCTATTCGCTTGCTTATTTCCTTTGCTGCACAGAATAACATCACTATGTATCAGATGGATGTTAAAAGTGCTTTCTTAAATGGTTTCATAGAAGAGGAAGTTTATGTTTATCAACCTCCTGGTTTTAAAAATGAAAAATTTCCAAAACATGTTTTCAAACTTAAGAAATCACTCTATGGCTTAAAACAACCTCCCAGAGCTTGGTATGAGAGGCTGAGTAATTTCCTTCTGGAAAATAATTTTATCAGAGGAAAAGTGGACACTACTCTCTTCCATAAATCAATTAAGAAAGACATTTTAGTCTGTCAGATTTATGTTGATGATATTATATTTGGAACTACCAATATTACGCTTGGAAAGGAGTTTTCTCAATCTATGCAGGAAGAATTCGAGATGAGCATGATGGGAGAACTCAGATTCTTTCTGGGAATTCAAGTGAATCAGACTCCAGAAGGAACCTACATACATCAGACAAAGTATGTAAAGGAGCTTCTGAAGAAATTCAACATGACAGAAAGCAAGCTAGCAAAGACTCCAATGCATCCTACAAGCACTTTAGGTAAAGAAGAGGTAAGTAAAAAGGTAGATCAGAAGCTCTACAGAGGAATGATTGGTTCTCTTCTATACTTGACTGCTTCTAGACCTGATATCTTCTTTAGTGTTTGTCTATGTGCTAGATTCCAATCAGATCCTAGAGAGTCCCACTTAACAGATGTTAAGAGGATTCTGAGGTATCTGAAAGGTACTACTAACGTGGGTTTGTGTTACAGAAGATCTAATGAATACAGATTAGTTGGATTCTGTGATGCTGACTATGCTGGAGACAAAGTAGAGCGTAAGAGTACTTCTGGAAGTTGTCAGTTTCTGGGAAGTCATCTGATCTCTTGGTTCAGCAAGAAGCAACCCACAATAGCGCTATCAACAACAGAAGCAGAATACATTGATGCTGCTGGTTGTAGCACACAGATGCTCTGGATGAAGAGTCAACTAGAAGACTATCATATTCATGAGAGTAACATTTCTATTTTTTGTGATAATACTTCTACTATTTGCCTTTCTAAGAATCCTATTTTACATTCTAAGGCAAAGCATATAGAAATTAAGCATCATTTTATCAGAGACTATGTTCAGAAGGGAATTATTAGTTTGAACTTTGTTGATACAGACCATCAATGGGCTGATATCTTCACAAAACCCCTTGCTGAAGATAGGTTTAAATTTATTCTGAAGAATATTAGTATGGATTTTTGTCCAAAATAAAACTATTATTCAGAAGAAAATTTATTCTGATGAAATATGAATAATGTCTATATTCTAAATTAATTCTTCTGATTATTTCTTTTGGTACATTATTTTTTTGTGAAACTCTGATCTAACAAGTCTCAGAAGATCTGAGCATTGTTTAACGTTTCTTATTCTCAAGAGATTCAGAGGCACATCAACATCAAACATGTATCACGTGATATCTGAAAAGGTGGAGTGTACTCAATGAGACGTCGTTTTGAGGTACTGTTTGAATTCTCAATTTCTCGTTTTCCTCCCCACACTTGTCAGTATCATTTAATGCTTTTAAATCATTATTCTTTCTGATGTGACTTGTTGAATTAAATTAATTGAATTAAATGTTGATCGTGTGAATGTGTGCCCTAATTTGTTGCCCCTATAAATTCCACAACACAACACCTTCTCACACTTTTCACTCTCTCTCTCACACATTTTATGCATTTCTGTTTGCTCCATTGCTTCTTCATCTCCTCCATACCTAAAACCCAAAGAAGAATTTGTTATCTCACTAGATCAGAAATGGCAACTTCATCTTCAACCTCTCAAGAGTTTGAATCAACAATGGTTGTTGTTTCATCTTCTACAATGGGTCCTACTCCGTTCCAAGAACCAGAAAGAACTCTCCTCACACCCGTTGATCAACTGGAAGTTCTATGTGAGTTCTTGATAGATTTTGAAAGCATTGCTGAAAATGGATTTGATTTATGTCCAACTATGTCATCACAAGGATGGACAAAGTATTTTGACAGATTGGTTGGTCCAGTTTATCCTTGCTTGGTCAAAGAGTTTTGGATTCATGCAAGCGTTTTCCCCAAATTCATTGTGTCTTTAGTTTTGGGTAAAGAGATCATTATCACTGAAGATCTGATTCGCAAGCTGATAGGATATCAAGAATCAGATGGTGTTACTAATCTGCCAACAAGTCGTATGGATATGGATGAGGTGTACAGTGAAGTCTTCACTTCTGGGGAAGCTTCAAGCAAGATAAAGGATTTGAAGGTTCAATACAAGATATGGGCTAAGATCTTCTTAGGTTGCATACATCATAGGAAATCTACAAATTCTCCTGATTACATCAACTCTGATCAGATGTATTTCATGTATTGTCTGGGTAAAGGCATCAAAGTGGATCTGCCTTACTTGCTCTTCACTCATCTGTGGGGACATGTAGAAAAGTCCAGAGAATCTGTCAAGACAAAGCATCAGAAGGTGAGAAACTGGATTCCTATGGGAAGACTAATCTCAGATATTCTGACTGAGAATGGACTAGTTGGTCATCTGACAGAAGCTGGTATGAAAGAAGAGTTAGCTTCAGTTGTTGGAAAACCTCTGAATGGCAAAAGTCTGCAGAGGATGAGGATAGTGGAAAAACTTACTTTTTCATCAGGTCAAATCAACACAGAAGAAGTTAGCAAGAGAAGGATCCTGTTAGATGATTTTCCTCTCTTCTATGCTAACGAACCAAAGGAAATAATTCTGGCTTACATAGCAGAATGCTTAGCAGATGGAACTCCTTTGCAAGAACATATGATTCAACGGGCAGATGAACCTGGATTTGATTTCCATGGGGAGAGACAGAGGAAGAAAAGAAAGGTCTCAGAAGAAGAATCTTCTAAGCCCAAGAGGAAAGCTTCTGGCGAAGCATCTTCTACAAAGCCAAAGCGCGTCAAGAAGCAAAAAGGTAACCTTGCTGCTAGTTTATCTTCTATTTTAGAAACAGTAAGAGAAGTACTAACATCTGAACCTCCTCCTTATGAACCAATTCCCTCACCTTCTCCTCCTCACGACTCTGAACCCATTCCATCTGAACCACACAAATCTCAACCACTTCCTTCTACACCTAAACCAAATAAAACTTCTGAACACCAACAACCACAACCATCTGAACCAAAATCTTCTGTACCATCCACACCTTCCTTCAATATCCATCAGAAAGCTACCCTTGATAAAACCCCAACTTCTATTCCTCAAACTTCTGAACCAACACCTTCTGTAAACCAAACTTCTAAAATTCCCTCATCTGAAAAACAAACTTCTAAACAACAATAACCAGAAATCGTCCCATCTGATCCTGAACTAGTCGTTCTTGATCTTCAACCTCTCATGACTGTCTATCCAGTTCCATCTGGATCATCTGAATCTTCTGATTCTTCTGATTCATTTGATTCCACTGATTCTAATAGATCAGATGTCATTTCATCTCTTCTCAAACCCTTTGTTTCCATCCCATCTGACCCTGATAATGATACTTTCTCATCTGAACCAACCCCATCTGAACCTCATATTGCTAAACCTTTATCTGTCCATACTCCTTCTCCATCATATCCACCTGCTATATTTATCCCTTCTTTTTCCATACCTTCAACTTCTGAACCCATCAAAACACCATCATTAGAAGCCTACCTAAAACCCAAACCTAGGCTGGATGTTGGTACTTTATTTGCTGGTTTTGAAAAAGAAATACACATGTAGTTATCTTCTATCAAGAAGGAATGTCTTTCAAGTATGAATCCTGATGATTCTGAAGCTATCTGGAAGAGATTCAAGAATAGATTCAGTTATGTTGCTTCAAATCTTCAAGAGATTTGTTCTGATGATGCAAAGGTCAGATTTTCTGAAGCTGTCAGACTCACTCTTCTGATTGTTAGCAGAAATCTAACCTTGCTTCTGGAAAACACACCTGCAAAGGATGTGTGTCTTCCTTCTGAAGAGTTTGCTGCATCTGAGACTGCTGAATCGTCTAGACCTGAAGTAGTCATTCCAGAAATTTCTGCTCCTGGTCCTTCTGAGACTCTTGACACTGCTCAACCTTTTGACATGATTGTCCAGAATGCTTCTGCATCTCTGGTTATTCATGATGCCTTTGCTTCTGCATCTGCTCCTGAGTCATCTGAAGTGAAGAAAGAAGACGAAGACCTGCATGCTCAGCTTGCTGAACTCAAGGCTAGCAACACTAAGATAAAATCTTAGATGGTTAAGCAGGAAAAGACAACTGAAGAAATCAAGACATGGATGGCGAAACAAGACGAATCCACATATGAGATAACAAATCTTCTAAGGATTTTGACTTCTCGTCCTTCTTAGATTTCTTTATTGTTTGTGCACTTTTGTATTATCTGTCTGTTTGTTTCTGTTCTTGGATTATCTTTATCAATGCATCTGGATGTTACGTTTTTCTGACTGAATTTATCTTATGCTTTATTGTTTTTCCTCTGTTATTTTTTTCTGTCTTAAAGATTTTCTTTTTGATATGACAAAAAGGGGGAGAAAATGGTGATTTTGATAATTCACATAAACAATTACCAAAGGCAACTCATACATGATAAATTTCATCTAATCATATTTTTAAGTGTTTCAAAGCTAACAATTCTCATCTAACAAAATTCTAAGAATTAACTCTGAACTAAAAGTTTGAGAATCTACAAGTTTCCTCTGATGCTGAAAAGAATACAGAAGCTGAAAGGGAAGTATTTAATCTTTTCAGAAGTGTTCATTTCAAGGGGAGATTAATATTCTCAGGGGGAGTAATATTTCTTTTCTATTTTAAACAAAATTTCCCATAGTTTTTTTGTCATCATCAAAAAGGGGGAGATTGTTAGAACACAGATTGATGTTCAATATATCTCATTGTTTTGATGATAACATTAATGAAATTTTGTATAGAGAATTTATATACTCTAATTTTTTTCAAGTGTTTATTTGTTTCATATATCAAAATTAATATTATTATAGAAGCAAGAACGCCTCTGAACATTACAGAACAAAAAAGCTCTTAGCGTCAGAAGCAACTCATCAGAAGACTCTGATCTGCTACAAATGACTCTGAGCGAAGCTGAGAAGAATCTGAGTAAAGAACATACGTAAAGCTTCAGAAGACATTGGAAGTACTTAACGCTGCAAGTACAAAAGCTCTGATAAGCAAGTATGCTCTGATAAAGGAGTTCACGCTTAAAGCACTTTGCTGCAAACTCTGATAGAGAAACTCTGATTGAGTTAACTCTGATCTGAACAACTAGGAACATCATCAGAAGTTCTGATGCAAGACGTTCCAAAGTTATTGAAGAAGATGTTGTTCAAATAAAGATCCGTTGGCATATTCCTTGTCCTTATTCTAAACGGCTCTTTCCTCATTCGTGCATGACACAGGATTTCAGACAAAAAGGATTTGTCAGAACATTCCTCTTCTGAGAAAGGAAAAGTCAATAGAAGACAAAAAGAACAGAATGCACAGATTGCACAGTCTTTGAGAAATGGATTTCAAAGTACTATAAATGCAAGTCTAAGCATCACTTCAAAGGTTAACGAATTATTGACAAATTATTCAACAAGCAACTCATACAACGTTCTTCAAAAGCTAAATAATTTATTTTCGTTCTTTAACTTGTGTAAAAATCACTGTTGTGATATAGCTTTTAGAAGCACATCTTAAACACATTTGTTAGTTTATCTTTGTAAAAGATTCCTTAAGAGACCAAGTGTGGTCAGAATTCTTGAGAAGACTAAGACAGTTGTCTTAGTGGTTTACACTGTAATCAGTTTGATTTAGTAGATTAAGTCCTTGTTGAGAAAGGCAAATCACCTTGGTAGGGTGGACTGGATTAGTTTGAGTTCAAATGAACCAAGATAAAAATACTGTGTTATTTTGCTATCATCTTAATTGTTTTAAAACCCTTATTCAACCCCCCCTTCTAAGTGTTTTTCCCACCTTCATGTTGTACCGACAGATGATCTCTTTCTTGATGAAACGGGCGACCACTTGTTTGGTTACGTTTGCATATGATGCCGCTTCTACCCACTTGGTGAAATAATCAATTGCAACGAGGATAAAATGATGACCGTTGGAAGCTTTTGGCTCTATCACCTCAATCATGTTTATGCCCCACATTGTGAATGGCCACGGTGATGTTATCACATTAAGAAGATGCATAGGAGCATGCACTTTATTGGCATAGACTTGACATTTGTGACATTTTCGAGCGAAGAGAATGCAATCTGTCTTTAAGGTCAACAAAAAATATCCCGCTCTCAAAATCTTTTTCGCCATAGCATGGCTACTGTCATGAGTGTTGAACGTCCCTTCGTACATTTCAGTAATTAGTAAATCCGCTTCTTTTCCGTCAACACATCTGAGTAGAACCATATTGTGGTTTCTCTTGTACAGAATGCCATTGTTGATGAAAAATTTGGATGACAATCTTCGTATGGCTCTCTCGTCGATTCTAGAGGCGTCCGTCGGATATTCTTGATTTTGAAGAAAATTTTTGATGTCATGAAACCAAGGCTTCTCATCACACTCTTCTTCTGTCATCATGACATATGCTGGTACAATCATTCTTTCAATGCAAATTAGAGGTGCTTCGTTGACAAACTAGACCTTCCACATCGACGCTAGCATGGCTAAAGCATCCACAATGTGACTCTCGGCTCTTGGAACATGTTTGACGGTAATTTCGTCAAAGTATTCAATCATCTCCATAATGTAATCTTTGTAGGGGATCAATTTTTCATTTCAAGTCTCCCATTCTTCTTTGAGTTGGTAGCTCACTAAGGCAGAGTCACCGATTACTTTCAAGATTTTGATACGGAGATCAATAGCAGCTTCTAATCCCAGGATGTAGGCTTCATACTCGACTATGTTGTTGGTATAGGAGAAACAAAGTCTGATGGTGACGGCTAACACCCATTTTATTTATTTAGTCATTTTGGTGTTAATTTAATTATTTTATGTTGGTGTGCCCTTAGGTGGGGTGTGTTGGCATGTGATTGGTGAGTATCCTTGATATATAAGGATCATTGGTGGTGTGGAGATAATAATATAATAGTTAATAGTAATATTGGTGGTATTATTATTATTATTATTATTATTATTATTATCATTATTATTATTATTATTATCATCGGTATGAATATTATTATTGGTGGGTGTCCCTGATATGGGAGGATTATTGGTGGTGTTTTGGTGAATATAATAATATAGTGTATAATATTGATATTGGTGGGAATATTATTATTATTATTATATTTATTATAGTTACTATTGTTATTAACATTATTATTATTTTGGTGAGATAATAATAGGATTATTATTACTATTATTATTATTATTATTTTATTAAGTTATTAACATTATTATTATTTTGGTGAGATAATAATAGGATTATTATTACTATTATTATTATTATTATTATTATTATTATTATTATTATTATTTTATTAAGTTATTAACATTATTATTATTTTGGTGAGATAATAATAGGATTATTATTACTATTATTATTATTATTATTATTTATTATTATTATTATTAAGTTATTATTATTATTGGGATTAGAGAATTAAAATAGAAACGTGAGGGATTAGTAGTTTTACGATACTTTGTGAGAAGTTAGAGAAAGTGGAAAAAGAACGATAGAAAGGAGAGAACGGAAAAGGGAACGGAAAAGGGAGCAAAGAACGAAGGATACAGGGGAAAATCAGAATTGGCCAAACCTTGGAGGGTTCTTTCATCGATCAACCGATTAACAAGGTAAGGGGGGAGAAACTTGATTTGGGATGGTATATACATGTATAGGGTAGAGGGGATTCCTTAACCCCGTAGGAAAATTCCGATCTATGAAGTTTTATATTGGCATGCTTGTTATTATTGTTGCTGATGATAAATTGATGCTTGACATTGATGAATTGTTGATTAGTATTGGTGAATTTGGTGTATATATATTATGGTGATGTTAGTGAGATTATATGTTGTTACTGCAGTGTTGATAGTAACTATAAATAGAGTTTTGGTGAGATTCTGTGTTGTTACTGTAGTGTGGGTAATGACCATGATTATAGCTTTGGGGAAAATTATATGTTGTTACTGCAGTGTTGATAGTAACTATAAATAGAGTTTTGGTGAGATTTTGTGTTGTTACTGTAGTGTGGGTAATGACCATGATTATAGCTTTGGGGAAAATTATATGTTGTTACTGCAGTGTTGATAGTAAATATAAATAGAGTTTTGGTGAGATTCTGTGTTGTTACTGTAGTGTGGGTAATGACCATGATTATAGCTTTGGGGAAAATTATATGTTGTTACTGCAGTGTTGATAGTAACTATAAATAGAGTATTGGTGAGATTTTGTGTTGTTACTGTAGTGTGGGTAATGACCATGATTATAGCTTTGGGGAAAATTATATGTTGTTACTGCAGTGTTGATAGTAAATATAAATAGAGTTTTGGTGAGATTCTGTGTTGTTACTGTGGTGTGGGTAATGACCATGATTATGGCTTTGGGGAAAATTATGTGTTGTTTCCCTATAGTGTCGTTAATGACTATGGTTAGGACCTTGGTGAGATTCAGAGTGACTCTGAAGTGTCGGTAATGTACCGTAATGTTGGTTCTAGAGTAGGAAGTATAGGATAATTGGTAAGTATAATGTTTATTGGTGTGTTTGTGTTTGATGATAACTAGTAATTGATAGTGATGGAGTATAAGTCAATGTTAATGAATTGGTGTTTTGGGATGATTTGGCATATAGGGTGTTTTACAGTTTTTAGGGAAAATTCTGTATGACTTTTGAGGTATCGATAGAGTGTGTAGGTGATGATTTTGGGAATAGGAATTAGAAGCCTATTGGTTACGGTAATGTGCAAGATTGGTACTAGAATAGACTGAAGATCTGAGTTGAGATGATAGGTACAGTTTGGCCTTGATGCACTGTAAGAATGATGAGTGTGGGAACTAACTTGTGTACTTGGTGATAGTGCATGTTCCCCGTAATAATGACTGGTGGACAATTAGTTGATGTATATGTATGTAGTGATCAGTAGGATCGCGTACCCCTGAGTGGTGGGATATGTTATATCTTGGTGTTAAAGTATGAACTTGTTTACTATCTGGTTGATTTATATGGTGTTGGTGTATGTTATATCTGTACATATGTGCATTGGTGTATGATGATATGATCAGGAGGATCGTGTGCACGTTGAGTGCCTAAATATATTAGTTATGCATTGGTGTGTGCATATCATGGTGTTTTGGTGGGATGAATCATGTCTCAGGAGGAGCGTAAGTGATTCATCCGTACTCCTTTGTGGAGAATGGTGGGGGATAGATCATGTCTCAGGAGGAGCGTAAGTGATGTATCCAGGTTCGATTGAATGAACCAATGAGTCGGTACCGCATGCATGGTGTTGAGTTGCATATTTGCATTATAATATGTTATATTGTAATTTGAACAGTAGGTTTGTCATATGGAGTTGTTGGGGGTGAATATTGGTGTGTTGGTGTGTTTTACTACCTTATTTACATGTATTACATTACCATTATATTCTGATAATTATTTCTCACCCCTTTGTTGTTGTTGTGGTCTGTGCTTCTTCGGAAGTACAGATAATCCAGGTGTTTAGCTAGCTTGGATATTGGTGTGACCGTCGAGTCTAGGATGCTCTGATACGTAACACGGGATATGGGTGTTGTAATTGTTTTATGTCAAACGTGTTGAAATCCTGTGACGTATCATGTTTTGATGTATTTTACTTTATGAAACAAATTCCGCTGTATTATTTTGAAAAGAATGAATAAAGTATTTTTATAAAATTTAGAGATGTGATATCCCACTTTTTGGTGAAAACTCTGATTATTATTATAATATTTATATTTTATTTAATACGGGAAGTGAGGTGTTACAATTGGTATCAGAGCAGGTCGGTCCGTCCGGCCAGTGTTGTTGAGTTGAGTTGAGTCTGTCCTTTGGGATGGAGACTGTGTGTTGTTTAACCTGGTGTTGTGGTTTAAATCCCTAGTATACGGCATGTGTGTGAAAACACTGTCGGTACGTGTTTATTTCCTAACCTTGTCTGCAGAAGCAGGAATGATTCCAGTGGGGGAGAAGTTTGTAATTCTCCGGAATGCTACGGTGTGGTGGCTTAATGTGTTGAGGAATGCTATCATAGTTTGGTAAAGATGGTTTGTACCCCATCATGATTTCGGCTGTCTATTAACAAATTGAGGAACTGATCACCCTTAATCTCTTGTTAATAGTAGACGGGATTGTGTTGGATGGGATAGACGTGTCTTGCAAGCTTGTGTGGCGTGAGCAATGAATTGTCCTGAGTTAAGCTAAGTGCTTAAGGGATTATTTTGAGGAGTTGGCGTAATACGGTGTTGAGACGTTTATTTTGACGGAACCTTCGAATGAGAAGGAAAGTGAGAAAATTGGGATTTGTCAATTTGTTGAAATTGCCGGAGGTTCCCTGAGGAAGTAAGCGATTTACTATCGGAGTGTGAAGTAAAGCTTACACGTTTATTTTGTTTTTGGGACGAGTCTGATATTGATGACTCCATATTGTATGTTTACGTTGGGATTGGAGAAGTTGAAGATTCAACTTGAAGACCCGCTGAGGGAGAGGTCCTTTTGTTTGAGTGTGTTACCGTAAGGTGCCCCAATTTTGTTGGTTAGACAGACAGAAGGTTTTGTGAAGCTTTGGGTGAACTATAGATAAGTGAACAAGGTGACTGTCAAGGATAAGTGTTCGCTTCCAAGAGTTAATGATTTGATGGATCAATTGATTGAAGGACGTGAGTTTCCGTGTTCGTGAGATCGCGAGTAGAATTATTGTGTTGTGGTGTCGAAGGTCGAAGTGGTATCGTAATAGGAGGCTCCACGATCTGTTGTTGAGATTGGAAGTAATCGGGTTTTAAAATATTTAAAGATTGAAAGTATGTTGGACGGCCTCCTAAGTATGAAATTGTGGTTATACGTTGAATTCCGAGATCGCAGCTTTTTACGGAATCGAAATCGGACACTCGGAAGTCAGGTAACGGTCGAAAATAGAATTTCGGGACTGTCATGTTCGCCGAGATTCGCCTGGCGAAGTGCCCTGAGCAGAAAAATGTTGTTGTGGTATTTTTGTCGTAACGGGAGAACCGTAACTCGGAATGACGCCTGGTTCGAAGCGTTGGAAAGCTATTGAAATTATCTATGAGATGGTGAAGTATTGACATAGATTTAATCTATTTATTGATGAAGTGTGTTTGAATGTTGTGGTAAGGACGGGCGGTACGGTATGTGTTCCCGCTATAACTCACAACTTGTTTGTCCACTTGGCATGGGATCTTCTTTAATTATTTATATAAGGCAATGGTTGTGTTGATAAATGATATTTTAAGGTATTCGAAGAGTATAGAGGATTATGTTGAGCATAAGGAACTGGAGTTATCAGTGTTAGAAAAAGAGCGGTGATATACTTCCGTAAGGAAAGTTCTGCCGAATCCGATAGAACTAATTGTGGTGTTTGTGATGCTTGTTGATATAATTAGGGGATTTGCTAAAGACAACTTCAGCGAGTTTCAGTTATGCAAAAGGCAACTCGAAGTGTGTAAGAGAAACCATCCGACCAGTGATTTAGAGTTGGTTGCTATTGTGGTTGTACCGGAGTCGGAGGCTTCGAAAGTTCAGACTGAGATCGGAGATGTTTGGTGATCTTAAGAGTTTAAGGTGTTTGTTTGATTTGAAAAAGTTGAAAATGAGGCAGAGGAAATAATTAGGATTTCTGAAGGATTACGACTTTGAGTGTAATTACCCTTTGGGTAAAGTGGATGTGGTAGATGATGCGGTGAGTTGGAAATGTTTGTGCATACCGAAGATGATGGTGAAAAGAGGTAGAACTAATTGAGAAATTTCATAATATGCGCTTTGTGAGTAAGGATACTTCTTATGGAGTTAAGCTTTTATTATTAAGATCTGACTAGTGATATCCTTGAGAAGAACCGAGAAAGTCAGAAATCTGGGTCGAGTAGTGAATTAGTTGAAGTTGATAAATTAGAGTCGAGGAGTGGATTGTCGGGTTTGTGGAAATAATACCACGAGGTGTTATGATAGAGTATGTGTACCAGATGTTGTTGAGGGGAGTAGAAGTACTCGTGAAGAAATACATTGGGGTAGATGGAATATCCACCCCAGTGCTATGAAGAAGTAACCGAATTTGAGTAGATTGTTTTGGTGACCATAGATAAGGAGAGAAGTGGTTGAGGTTGAATATGCTGGTTAGAATCGCCGAAATTCGAAGAGTGAACATCAGAGACTGTTGAGTCTGATGCAGCCGTGAATATTCCAGAGTGGGAATCGGGTAGTATTTTCGTGGAGTTGGTGTTGAGATTTCCAAAGAATTGGGAAGATATAATTTTAAGTTGGATTATTGTTAGTGGATTAACTATTCTACGTTGAGGATATATGAGATGCAGATTGGGTAAGTGGCGAAGTTAGAGGAGATACTGACGAATATTGTGTCAGATGGGAATTTGAGGTTTATATTGAGATTTTGGAGGGGCTTACAGGAAGCATCGGGTACTAAGTTGAAGTTGAGTTCGACTTACCATCCGCAAACTGATGGTCAGTCAGAGAGGACTATTGAGTCTGTAGAGAATTGGTGAGAGCTTGGGTGTTGGATCGAGGTGGATTGTGGGATGATTAATTACCGTTGATTGAGTTACCTATAATAACGGTTACCATCCTAGTGTCGGAATGGCACTATATGTGGCTTGGTGAAATAGGGAGTGTAGGACTCTAATGTGTTGGAATGGGTCGAGTGAGAGTGTTGTGCTCAGACCTGAAAATTATGTGGAGATGGCTGAAAAGATCAAGAGGATCCAAGGAAAGATATGTTTGGAGAGTCACGCCGGTGACTGATGTTGGTCGAGCTTCGAAGTCTCAGAAGTTCGCACCGTGTTCTGTGGTTTGTATCAGGGTGGCGCAGCAGAGGCATGGGAGGAGTAACATGTTAGACCGTTTTTCCCACTGTCGCTATGAATTTGCATGATATGTTTCATGTGTCGTAGTTGAGAAAGTACATTGAACCAGGTGGATGATGTACAAGTGAAAATAATTTGATCGTTGAGGCATTGCTATTTCGTTTGGACGAGCGAGAAACAACTCCGAAGGGAGGAGATACCTTTGGTGAAGGTAACTTGGGGAGGCGCTGCAGAAGGCAGTGTGACCTGTTAGTTGGAATGAAGGATGCGGAAAGCGTATCCGGAAGTGTTCCATCAGGTAATTTTCGAGGACGAAAATACTTAAAGTGGGGGAGAGTTGTAACACCCATTTTATTTATTTAGTCATTTTGGTGTTAATTTAATTATTTTATGTTGGTGTGCCCTTAGGTGGGGTGTGTTGGCATGTGATTGGTGAGTATCCTTGATATATAAGGATCATTGGTGGTGTGGAGATAATAATATAATAGTTAATAGTAATATTGGTGGTATTATTATTATTATTATTATTATCATTATTATTATTATTATTATTATCATCGGTATGAATATTATTATTGGTGGGTGTCCCTGATATGGGAGGATTATTGGTGGTGTTTTGGTGAATATAATAATATAGTGTATAATATTGATATTGGTGGGAATATTATTATTATTATTATTATATTTATTATAGTTACTATTGTTATTAATATTATTATTTTGGTGAGATAATAATAGGATTATTATTATTATTATTATTATTATTATTATTATTATTATTATTATTATTATTATTATTATTATTATTATTTTATTAAGTTATTAACATTATTATTATTTTGGTGAGATAATAATAGGATTATTATTATTATTATTATTATTATTATTATTTTATTAAGTTATTAACATTATTATTATTTTGGTGAGATAATAATAGGATTATTATTACTATTATTATTATTATTATTATTATTTATTATTATTATTATTATTAAGTTATTATTATTATTGGGATTAGAGAATTAAAATAGAAACGTGAGGGATTAGTAGTTTTACGATACATTGTGAGAAGTTAGAGAAAGTGGAAAAAGAACGATAGAAAGGAGAGAACGGAAAAGGGAACGGAAAAGGGAGCAAAGAACGAAGGATACAGGGGAAAATCAGAATTGGCCAAACCTTGGAGGGTTCTTTCATCGATCAACCGATTAACAAGGTAAGGGGGGAGAAACTTGATTTGGGATGGTATATACATGTATAGGGTAGAGGGGATTCCTTAACCCCGTAGGAAAATTCCGATCTATGAAGTTTTATATTGGCATGCTTGTTATTATTGTTGCTGATGATAAATTGATGCTTGACATTGATGAGTTGTTGATTGGTATTGGTGAATTTGGTGTATATATATTATGGTGATGTTAGTGAGATTATATGTTGTTACTGCAGTGTTGATAGTAACTATAAATAGAGTTTTGGTGAGATTCTGTGTTGTTACTGTAGTGTGGGTAATGACCATGATTATAGCTTTGGGGAAAATTATATGTTGTTACTGCAGTGTTGATAGTAACTATAAATAGAGTTTTGGTGAGATTTTGTGTTGTTACTGTAGTGTGGGTAATGACCATGATTATAGCTTTGGGGAAAATTATATGTTGTTACTGCAGTGTTGATAGTAAATATAAATAGAGTTTTGGTGAGATTCTGTGTTGTTACTGTAGTGTGGGTAATGACCATGATTATAGCTTTGGGGAAAATTATATGTTGTTACTGCAGTGTTGATAGTAACTATAAATAGAGTATTGGTGAGATTTTGTGTTGTTACTGTAGTGTGGGTAATGACCATGATTATAGCTTTGGGGAAAATTATATGTTGTTACTGCAGTGTTGATAGTAAATATAAATAGAGTTTTGGTGAGATTCTGTGTTGTTACTGTGGTGTGGGTAATGACCATGATTATGGCTTTGGGGAAAATTATGTGTTGTTTCCCTATAGTGTCGTTAATGACTATGGTTAGGACCTTGGTGAGATTCAGAGTGACTCTGAAGTGTCGGTAATGTACCGTAATGTTGGTTCTAGAGTAGGAAGTATAGGATAATTGGTAAGTATAATGTTTATTGGTGTGTTTGTGTTTGATGATAACTAGTAATTGATAGTGATGGAGTATAAGTCAATGTTAATGAATTGGTGTTTTGGGATGATTTGGCATATAGGGTGTTTTACAGTTTTTAGGGAAAATTCTGTATGACTTTTGAGGTATCGATAGAGTGTGTAGGTGATGATTTTGGGAATAGGAATTAGAAGCCTATTGGTTACGGTAATGTGCAAGATTGGTACTAGAATAGACTGAGGATCTGAGTTGAGATGATAGGTACAGTTTGGCCTTGATGCACTGTAAGAATGATGAGTGTGGGAACTAACTTGTGTACTTGGTGATAGTGCATGTTCCCCGTAATAATGACTGGTGGACAATTAGTTGATGTATATGTATGTAGTGATCAGTAGGATCGCGTACCCCCGAGTGGTGGGATATGTTATATCTTGGTGTTAAAGTATGAACTTGTTTACTATCTGGTTGATTTATATGGTGTTGGTGTATGTTATATCTGTACATATGTGCATTGGTGTATGATGATATGATCAGGAGGATCGTGTGCACGTTGAGTGCCTAAATATATTAGTTATGCATTGGTGTGTGCATATCATGGTGTTTTGGTGGGATGAATCATGTCTCAGGAGGAGCGTAAGTGATTCATCCGTACTCCTTTGTGGAGAATGGTGGGGGATAGATCATGTCTCAGGAGGAGCGTAAGTGATGTATCCAGGTTCGATTGAATGAACCAATGAGTCGGTACCGCATGCATGGTGTTGAGTTGCATATTTGCATTATAATATGTTATATTGTAATTTGAACAGTAGGTTCGTCATATGGAGTTGTTGGGGGTGAATATTGGTGTGTTGGTGTGTTTTATTACCTTATTTACATGTATTACATTACCATTATATTCTGATCATTATTTCTCACCCCTTTGTTGTTGTTGTGGTCTGTGCTTCTTCGGAAGTACAGATAATCCAGGTGTTTAGCTAGCTTGGATATTGGTGTGACCGTCGAGTCTAGGATGCTCTGATACGTAACACGGGATATGGGTGTTGTAATTGTTTTATGTCAAACGTGTTGAAATCCTGTGACGTATCATGTTTTGATGTATTTTACTTTATGAAACAAATTCCGCTGTATTATTTTGAAAAGAATGAATAAAGTATTTTTATAAAATTTGGAGATGTGATATCCCACTTTTTGGTGAAAATTCAGATTATTATTATAATATTTATATTTTATTTAATACGGGAAGTGGGGTGTTACATTATACCCTCTAGTTGGATTTTTCAAGACAACTTTGATACCATGTCCATTCTTGTTAGACACTCCATCAAACATCATTTCCCAGCAGGACCCAGGTTCGGGACCTCCCTCGAGACCGGGTTCTGGCTTTAAACGTTGAATGTACATTACGTCTTCATCGGGAAACTCAAACTTGAGCGGTTGATAATCATCCACAGGATGCTCAGCTAGATGTTCTGACAAGACACTGCCTTTGACAGATTTTTGAGCGACGTATTGAATATCATACTCTGACATGAGTGTGTGCCATCTGGCCAACCCTCCTGTTTGAGATGGCTTTTCGAAGATGTATTTTATTGGGTCCATCTTGGAGATTAATAGAGTAGTGTTGCAAATCATGTACTGTCTTAGACGCTTGGCCATCCAGGCTAGGGCACATTAGGCTTTCTCCAGAGGTGAGTAACGAATCTCGCAATCTGTGAACTTCTTGCTCATATAGTAGATTGCATGCTCTTTTTTTCTTGACTTGTTAGTTTGGCCCAGGACACAACCCATTAAATCTTCCAATACTGTCATGTACATGAATAGCAACTTTCCTAGCACCGGAGGAATTAACACTGGAGGCTCTTGTAGATACTTCTTGATATTCTCGAATGTTGACTGGCAGTTCTCATTCCATACCACCGTTTGATCTTTTCGTAATAACTTAAAGATCGATGTACATGTAGGCGTCAGGTTAGAAATAAATTTGGAGAGGTAATTTAGTCGTCCAAGGAAGCCTCTAACCTGTTTTTCTATTTGAGGAGCGGACATTTCTTGAATTTCTCTAACTTTATCGGGATCTGCTTCAATTCCTCGTTGGCTAACAATGAATCCGAGTAGCTTGCCAGAACGAACTCCGAACGTGCACTTAGCTGGATTTAGCCTTAACTGATACTTTCGAAGTCTCTCGAATAACTTCAACAAATGACCCAGGTGGTCCTCTTCATTTCGAGACTTTGCAATCATGTCATCTACGTACACTTCAATCTCCTGATGCATCATATCATGGAAGAGTGTGACCATCGCCCGTTGATATGTTACTCCTGCGTTCTTCAAACCAAAAGGCATGACCTTATAATAATAGGTTCCCCAAGGTGTAATGAAGGTTGTTTTCTCCATGTCGGCTGGATCCATCTTTATTTGATTGGAGGTGGAAAATCTGCCCATGAATGAAAATACTGCAAAACTAGTTGTGTTACCTACCAGTGTCAATATGTGGGAGGGGAAGTCATCCTTCAGAATAGCTTTGTTTAGATCCCTGTAGTCTACACACATTCTGACTTTACCATCCTTTTTTGGGACAGGTACAATGTTGGCCACCCATTCTGGGTATTTTGATAATGCTAAAAAGCCCGCATCAATTTGCTTCTTGACTTCGTCTCTGATTTTGAGAGCCATGTCAGGTCTGGATCTTTGGAGCTTCTGCTTGATTGGAGGATACTCTGGCTTCAAAGGGAGCTTGTACATAACAATGTCGGTATCCAACCCTGACATGTCTTGATAGGACCAAGCGAATACATCGGCTTAATCTTTGAGAAGTGCGATTAGTCTGCTATTGACTTCTGATCCTAACGATACTCCAATTTTGACTTCTTTCTTTTCTTCCTCAGAGCCCAAGTTGATGACGTCAATCTGCTCTTTGTATGGATGAAGATAGGCATCTTCGTATTCAGTCATCCTCGTCAATTCTTTAGGGATCTTAGAATCTTCATCATTCTCTTCTTTGGCTTGAAAGACAAATGGACCACTACTAGAAGGAACCGAATGATCAATGGATTCTTTGGGTGATGGAGGCGTTCTGCATGGTTTTACAAGTTTGAGAATGATCAGACACACACAGACAAACTTGCAGATGATGGGTTGATTTTAAGTTTTCAAAAAAGTTGCCATTTTTCCTTTTGGACAAAAAGTGAAAATGATAAGAAAACAAAACAAGAGTTTTAACAAAAACACTTTTTCATTCATAGATCTTTTCAAATTGCAAAGTGGCCCATACAAAATGATTCACTTGCCTTGGGAAATACCATGAATTTTAAAGAAAACTAAGCTAACAAGCAAATGTATTACTCTAAAGGTAAAAAGACAGGGATTTCCACTGTTTCCCAATTGCATAAAGCTGCTCCGCCTTGGATCACCAGGCTGTCAAGGTCACTTTCTTCTTCTTCAACTATGACGACACTCACTTGTACTCCGCCGCTCACGAATATCTCTTTCAAGGTTTTCCTCTTCATGACGCTTTCCTCAGGTGCATCTTCTAGAGTTGGTTTGTAACCCAACCCTTGTCTTTCATTTTTTGCACAAGCGTTGACTTCTATGACTTCCCCCATCCCAATGGGAGTCCTGTCTTTATTGCAGCCTTTATACTTTGAAAGGAAGCAAAAGATGGACCACGGGTTATAGCTAAATCATCAACCAGTACAGCGTGAGCAATTTCTAAGGCTTGGAAAGCAGTTTCAAGCGCGTCTTCATCAACTTCTATGTATCTAAAGGAGGACAAATTGTTCACAATCAGATCCTCCTCTCCATGCACTATGACCAACTGGTCATTAACAACAAACTTTTGGTGTAGGGTGGATGTGACAGCGCCTGTTGTGTGTATCCATGGTCTTCCCAGTAAAAAACTGTAAGTCGGATTGATATACATCACCTGAAAAGTGATTTTGAATATTTGAGAACCTACCATGATTGGCAAGTCGACCTCCCATATCACAGTTCTTCTTGACCCATCAAAAGCTTTTACGACTAGAGAGGTAGGCCTTATTTCTGCTCCTTGGTAGGCCAATTTGGCTAAAGTCCTCTTGGGTATCACGTTGAGCGCAGACCCTGTATCAACAAGCACTCTGGCGAGTGTGTCCTCTTCACATTTGATGGATACATACAAGGCAAGGTTGTGCTTGCGTTTCTCAGCTGTTAGATCACTATCATCAAAGCTTAATGTGTTGCATGTCGTGATATTTGCAACAATTAAGTCAAACTGTCCCACTATAATATCTTTTTTTATGTGAGCTTGCGTCAGTATCTTCATCAGGGCTTGACGATGCGCATGGGAGCTCAGCAACAGTGACATGATTGAAATTTTAGATGGCGTTTGGTTAATTTGATCCACCACTCGGTAATCACTTCGACGGATTATTATCAAGAACTCTTCCTCGTCATCTTTGAGGACCTCTTTCCATTTTCCAGTGGGTTCTTTGGAAATCACACCTTTTGGAGCGACTTCTTTAGGAACAATGATAGTAGCTTTAGGAATGGCAGTGGTTGACTGAGAAACTGTAGGATTTGCTTTGGACTGATATATTCGACCACTCCGGGTCATTCTGCTTGCCCCAGTGATGTTGGTGACATCCCCTTGCTTCCTTCCAGCGTTCATGTCATACCAAGAGTAATCATACTTGGGAGTTATAGCTCTAAGATGAGGACCGAGTCCTCTCCTCGAATTGAGCCTGGGTTGGTCCCTTCCAAATTTAGGCACAGGATCATTGTGAAATACTAGCCTAACAGCTTTGGTGCGAGTTGTGTTATTGTTGTTATTCTTGAAAACTGCCCTCTTGTTGGATTCTCCAGGCATGTTGAACATTGGCTCAATTACTGCCACATCTTCTTTCTTCTTTCGGCTACTGATCTGCAGCATTCCCTGATTGATTAATGATCAAACATCTTTTTTCACAAGGTCACAACCTTGTGGATTTAGTCTGCATCCCTTACAGTCTTCATGAGAACTTTTGAGTACCCATGCTCGAGCAAGCCTTTTATGCAATTCTACCCATGGTATCTTTACTTCAGAGGCCGTTGTGACTATCTTCATCGCAGGCTCTTCCCCTTCTTCGGTTATGGCATTTACTCCACCATGATTTGGTAGAGGATTATCCTTCACGTTTGGGTGATTATCCTCGAACGACAATATTTTCTTCTTTATTAATTCTCGAACGATGTGCTGAAGTGCAAAGCAACCTTTCAGATCATGCCCCACGGCATTCTCATGAAAAGGACAATGCGCATTAGGATTATAGTAATGGGGTAAAGGGTTAGGCGGAGCACCTAGTTTCCTTGTCCTGGAGAGCCCTCTTTCTACCAGCATAGGATACAATTCAGTATAACTCATAGGTATGGGTTGTATCCTTGGCTTCCCACTTTGATAGTTTGACCTGGGAGCCTGAGTTTGAGGTTTCTGCATTTTTTGATTATTGTATGGTTGCCAATTATATTGTTGATACTGATCGGGTGCCCCTTGCTGAGGACCTTGCTAAACCTGTTGATGTTGGAAGACCGGTGTCACCGCTGCTATATACGGTGATTGTTGATACCGTTGTCATTGATTTCTTTGATTTTGTGCTCTTTCTCCATGTGTCATGACGCTTACTTCACCTTCTTTCTTTTTATGAAAGTTGCTGGTGGGTTTCTTGGTTGCACTGGTGCTAGAGCTAGCAGTTGAATTTGATACTTTGCTACTCTTCAACCCTGCCTCAACTTTTACTCCCACGGCCACAATGTCGGAGAAATCCGCTGTCACACTGCTGATTAGTCTCTCATAGAATTTAGGTCTGACTGTATCTACAAACCAGTCAACTAATTCTTTTTCAGTCAGAGGGGGCTCAACCTGAGCAGCTGTCCCGCACCATCTCTGTGTATATTCCTTGAAGGATTCAATATTCTTTTGCGTCATGCTAAGAAGCTGACGGCGATCTAGGGCCAGATCTATGTTGTACTTATACTGTTGGATAAATGTATCAGACAGGTCCTGAAAACAGTGTATCTTTTCTTGGTCTAAACCCAGATACCACTTGGCAGATGCTCCCTTGAGGTTGTCCTGAAAATAGTGTATTAGAAGTTTATCATTTTTGATGTGCAGAGCCATTCGTCTGCAATACATAATCAAATGACCTTTCAGACAAATGGATCCCTCGTACTTTTTGAACACTTGCATCTTGAACTTCGGCAGAAATACCAAACCTGACACTAGACACATGTCTTTGGCATCTGATCCAAAGACGTTGCTTCCTTCAATGGCTCTCATCCTCTTGGCCATTATGTCCATCTCTACTCTCAACTTCTCGTGTTTTTCATCTTCGATTTCGGAACCATCGGGTATATTAAATATTGGTTGATGGTTGTTGAAGATAGGTCAGGCATGTTTCGGACCTCCCGCTTGAGTGAAAAGAGGATCTGTCGTTAGTGGGACGACTTGTGGTTGGAAATTGAATGGTTGAGGATTGCTGAGTGGAGGCAGAAAATCCCTGGATATGTCGAACATAAACTCAATTGTTGAAGTTGTCACAGTAGGAGGATTTACCGCTGATGTAGTGATTTCAAAGATCACAGTAGTCTGTGAATCCATCTTTGCTTTTATTCCATGGAGAACTTCCATGATTTGGCTGACATTGTCTTTGATTCCTTCAATATCATTGTCGATCTGGTCGATTCTCTAGTCGTGATCAGTCATCTTCCTTTGAGCGTGGGCTCGAGTGTTGTATCTGTGGGAACTCAGTGTGACTTCTTTCCTCCCTCTGGGGGAAAAGAACAACAGATAAGCTGCGGAACCCATGCAAGACTATGCAGATGATATGCAAATGCAAATGCGGATGCAAAAATAACCATTCAAGGAAAAACAACAATTTTGTTTACAAACAAAATTAGAAACACACATAACGACGTGTTTTAAAAGCATATTTTCATTGATAAGTTGAGATCCATTACAATAGATGGCTCTTGCCAACAAGAAATACCTCTTTTACAACAAAAGCAAATAAAACATAAGATTACAATCTTAAGGAAAAAGAAGGAAATAGGGAAGTTTTGATCGTTCTAACTAGACGATCCTTCTCCTTCTTGAGGCTTGGGCTAGAGTTGATTCTGACAAATCATCTCCCACAATTCAGCATTCTCACGTTCCGCCTTGACCAAAGCGTACTTCAGCTCATCCCTAGGCGTAAGAACCACTGGCTCCATGGTGATCTCATAGGTATGAGTGTAGAAAATTCTCAAAGCTATCTCCTTTGACCAAAGTAGATAGGATCTTGTGGTTAAACAACTCTCATTTTCCTCTGCGGTCATCCCTTGTATGTGAGGACGGGACCAAGCAAAACGAGCTTGGGTTTCAAGTTCATCATTGCTGCCTTTTTCACAAAAACAGGCTCTTAGCATATCTGGCTCTGGCTCTAGCCCTGTTGAATATCCATGCTGGCGGCGAGCAAGGATTGGGTTGTAGCTAATAACTCCTCTAGTACCGATGAGGGGTATGTTCGGGAAATCCCCGCAGCTTTGGATCATAGCAACACTATTGATCTTGGTATCATATCAGTTGATATCATAGTGCCTGAGGGTTATTAATTTTTCAACCCATGCTTCTTTGTTGGGGAGGTTCCAAAGAAATTGAGTTCTAGGCAAGTGAGAAATAAACCACTTTCTAAGCAAAGTTGTACAGCATGAGAATAGCCCAAGATCATACACCTTTCAGCGATGGATTAGGTGTTGTACCCCAAAATTTGCCCAACCTTTTCTTTACTTGGCTTATGTTTTCACTGCATCGTTCTAGCATTTGCATTCGCATATCATTGTTTATTTGCAAGAGATCAAGAGGTGAGAATATCTAGAGAAGGTTTGTCAAGGGTTCCAAGCAAGCATGAGTGCTCATCAAGTCATCAGAAGCTGGTTAGAGCTCTTTGAGAAAGTGAATGGATGTATATTGCTTATCTCCTATCTTGGAGGCCAACTGAGGGTCATATATGGATCAAAAGTTCATGAATATGGATATGAGATGTTGTGAAGCTCATTGAGTGCTTTAAGAGACATTTTGGAGCTTAGGCAAGTTGTTATATCATGTGCAAGAGGTTGCAGTCAAAGGATTGCACACCTAGGGTTTCGGCTGCCTAGTGCAAGACCCATTGTGGATTTGAAGGAGATTAAGACTTAGTTCTAAGCCTTTGGAGTCATGGATAGTTGTGTTAAGGCATCTAAGATGTTATTTCAAGATCAATTCAAGAAGAATCAAGAGTGTGAGAAGTTACTAAATTAGGGTTTTAGAGGTTTGTCAGTGTAAAATCCCTTATTTAGTGCCTAACTTTAAGACCACATACTTCAAGATACAAGTGTAATCTCACTTTGACATAAACATGAAACTTGTAGATCATGTTCTTAGCTTTCTTTTGAGTACTATAACTCATTCATTGGGTTTCTAGAACTCAAGTTATGATGTTGGCAAGTTAGAGGTCTCAGATGAATCATATTTTCAGTCAACAAAAGTCAACCAACTTCCAAGGCACTTTTGACCTAGAATCATGTTTCTCCTCAACTTTTTATAAACATGAAAGTTGTTCCTCATGATCTTATCTTTCCAAAAAGTCCTATAAATCCTTCATCTCATTTGTAGAACTCAAGTTATGAAGCTTGCAAGGCAGGGGTATTTTGGGAAAGTGAGATTATAGGCCATTTTGATTATAGATCCTTTTCATGATCTTGTGCACTTCAAATGAAACTTTCTCCAACATGAAAGTTACTCCAAATGGTCTCAATTCCATCATGGAACACCAAATTGTCATTAATTTGGCAAAGTTTTGGAGATTGGTGAAGAAATTCAATAGAAAAATGAACTTGAAGTCATGAATTAAATTGAAGTAGTTTTAATTCATTCACATGCCATATTTGTGCTCATTTTGATTCACATTTGTCCAAAAAGCAAGATGCACAAATTGGATTTGAGGTATGAGAGCTATAACATGTGCAATTCAATTTTACTTCAAGAAGAAGTCTCACATCAAATTTCCACCATTGGATCAAATTAAGGACAAATTTCAATCCACATGATTCATACACATTGCCAGCAGTGGATTCAAATGAAATTCAGGTATAATTGGAGGGAAATACACGTATGCATGAAGCTACATTTCCAAATTGGGAATTTTGAAATTACACTCCAATAAGGCTTCACTGGGCCTCCAAATCATTCTAGATCCATTACATAAAAGCTTCGGATGAAATTTGAAGCTTCATTCATTGAGTCATTTTCGTGGAGAGAGAGCCAAATCACAGTTGGAAATTTCAAGAGCAAAGTGAAAAGTGGAAACTGAGATTCAAGCAAATTTCAACTCAAATCAATGCAAGCAACATCTTCAGTGAACTTCATTGAGTGATTCTGCACGTTTTTGCTCAAGCTCAACTGCATTAGAAGCTCCAACGGAGAGGCTCCGTTAGGTATTCTTCTTTTTCGAAATTCTCTCATAATATGCATCAATTCCATGCCATTTTTGTTGCAATCTGAAGATCTACACGTGTAGGCAAATTCTGGATAGTTTATTGTGATGATTTCAGTTTTGAGCTTGAATCTTTGATCGTTTGCTCTAATTATGCATGATTAATGAAATCTAAGCCTGGATCCATGATCCACTTGAGTTCCTCTTCAATTTGGTGTATAATTTCGCACGTTTTAGTTGAGATTTGAATCTGCAACTCCGGCCGCGTTGCCGGAGAAGATGACCGGAGACTGTTGCTCTGTCGTCTGGTTTTTGTGTAGGCGAGCTGACCTAGCTTGCCATGTGTGCGCTTTGAATCTTTGACTGATTGAGATCAACGGTTGTGATTTGTGCTGACCAGCCAGCATGTGCATTGACCTGCCACACGTATTAGTGAAACGGTGTGTTTCACTTTGGATTCTGATTGTTTGTGGTTTGGGCCAAAGGCGCTATTGGCACCCCCTCTCACTGAAACCCATTGGATTTGAACTGCAACCCTTGCTATTTGCACCGTGGGTTCATTTAATTGTTTTTTATTTTATTTTCATTCTAGTTTGATTTTAAATCATTTAAAATACCTCCAATGATGATAAAATTCCCCAAAAATATTTTTGAGACACTTTAATGTGCTAAATAATTTTTGACATTTTGTATTTTTATTTTTGGTGTATTTTTCAATTAAAAAGGAATTTATCATTTGGAGGTGTTTTAATTGAATTTTTTCTTGCTCCTTTTGGTTTCATGCCTTGTTCTTGATCCAATCTTTTTCTCCAATGATTGAGACCTTTTTCTCATGTGAATGATGAATTGAAGAGTCTCATAGGATGATTTTGGCCTTGGTTTAGTTACTTTTTTCTTGACTTTTAAGTCATTTTTGTTGACCCTCGACAACCCTCCTTCAAAGTGGAGCATCCTTGTGAATCAAATTCTTTGATGATTCTTTGAAGTGACTTTGGTTGTGATCTTTTGGCCTCTGGTTTCCAACTCTTTGATGTTCATTTGAGATTTTATTTGGTTATTTTTTAGCCTTTTTCCTATTTTTGAAGCAACTTGCAAGTCAAGTTACTTCTAAGGGTGGTTCATACAAGTACTTGACCTAGTTTGATTTGGATATGACACTTGTGGATCCTTTTAGATCTCAACTATTCTTGGTTCATTTTGTTAACATGTTGAGCGTTCTGGTTATCAATTTGTATATCATATAGATGCTTGCTTCTTGTGCTTGAGTTGCATTCTTTTAGGCTTTCCATTTGAACTTCAAATGTTGAAGGTGTTTAAGACCTAGGTCTTTCTCTATGCCTATTATTGCAATTCTCTTGTGTGTGATTGGTTCTTTCTTTGTGCATTCTCTCCTCTCCTCCCTACTTCTGTCCAAGGATCCTTGAGTCTCATTCAAGATGGTTTGGTCCCTCCTTTTGAGGTACTTTGAACATGTCATGAATAATGATTCTTTTGAGGACTTTTGTATGCTTTCTTGCTTGATTTCTCTTGTGTGCATTCTTTTCTTTGCTTGCATCTTCTTGCACCTATCATATGCATGCTTGAGTTTGAGATGTGCTTGTGGAGGCTAATTCCCCACACTTTGTTCCTCCCTCACTTTCATTCTATTTGTGCATTACATGTTTGCATACTTGCATTTTCTTATGCTTCCTTCTTCTTCTTCTTTCTTCTTTGCCATGTTCCCTAGGACCTCTAATCTTTCTTATTCAAGAGAGATTATGGTAGACCTTATGCTTGAATCCATGTATGATAACATTAGGTAGCATTCCCTTTTATCCCAATCATAGGTACACTTTGCATGAGAACATTAGGGTGAGTCTTAGTCTCCCTTTAAAGTGTCTCTCTTCTCATCTTCAAACTTTCTCAAAACATCTAATAAAGGTTAAGGATTGTTGTACGTTATTAGCCTTAAGTACTTGGGAAATGGTGATTGGGGGGCCTCCTCTCAATTCTCTAGAGTGTTTAGTGTATGTCCTTTGGACAATATGCGACGCATTCGCTCCTAGGTTAAAGTCTTTAGTGCAACATGAATTACAAACAATAATCAATGCACTTCTTCTCTAAAAAACACAAAAACAAACTTCAAGCTTTTTATCCTTCGGGATCTTAATTTGGAAAACCTTTTCATAAGGAGAGTTTTGTTAACTCTTAGTTCTACCGCAAACAGATAACGCCTAAGTCTCCAATGGTCGAGTTGCATACACCTAACTGCTAGAACTAAGTTTTAACCCTACTCGGGCCTAAAACATTTTGAACCAACTGGTGTTCTTGTTAGCCCGAACTACTTTTTCTCTGATTTCTCATACCAAATGAGGATACGTAGGCACAAGACGGTGATGTCTTGGCGAACAACCTTCCCACTTTCACCCGTAGTTAGCCGAACTACGTTGACTCTGACTTTCCCATTGCACGAGGGAGTACGTAGGCATAGAGCGACGATGCTCTATCGAGTCTCTTTTCTTTTCTTTTGTCCCTGAGCCTGTAGCTAGATAGTAAACACCCTTTTAGCTAGACAACAAATCATGGATCCCGTCGAGTACGACGGACGTGAGGGGTGCTCATACCTTCCCCTTACGTAACCGACTCCTGAACCCGAGATATGGTTGTGATGACCTGTCTTTTCCCGTTTTTGTTAGGTTTTCTCTGATCGTTTCCTTTCCCTCTTATGGGATAAATAACGAATGGTGGTGACTCTTCTGTCCTTGCCGACCCCTCTTCGTAGCGATGCGACATTACAATATAGGTATCTGCCAGCAGTGTGGGAACAGGATTCTTGATGATGAAGAGTCGAATGGCCTCTTCACTGATGAATTCGTCATAACATGGAAAAAGGTACAATCCATAGATTAAGAAGGCCATAATTTCCTCAAAAATCCCCAAGTTTTTGTTATCATAATGAAACTCGGCCATCTCCATGAATGGTCTCGCCTCCATACCGGAGAAACCACTCCTATTCACCAATTCAGCAGGCAGCTCTATTTGTCTGATATATAACGCCTTGGCGAGGTCTCTCCTTCTTGGTTACCCATAAGGAGCTTTGAAGGTCAGAGGAATCCTTAAGTAAGTAGAGTATTCTTCTATAGTTGGGAGCAATTGGAAGTCCAGGAAGATAAAACAGTGATATACCGGATCATAGAACTCGATGAGTGCTTACAGCATGTCCTTGTTGACTCGAGTGTTGAGTAGCGGTAGAAGATCTTCGTACTTGGCAATAAAAGCAGCGGGGTTCCTGACAAGGCCTACCAGGATCCTGAGGTTATCCAGTCTTAGAAATGGAAACATGCTCCGTCATTCCATATCAATGTCTGCAAAAGAAATTTTTTTGAATTTCCTTGAATGGTTAGCAAAATGCAAACATGCGATGCAAAATGCAACTGGTTTTACAAAACTCAGAAGATCAATCATGCTAACTCTCATTTCATTCATTACTGGGAAAAGTTACAACTTTTGAAATACAATACAAAAAGCCTAAGTTTACATCGAGAAACTAAGAACTTCAGTTGCGAGGCCTCTTCAACTTCTTTAGTATTGCATTTTCCATTACCAACTTATCCATTATTCCTTTCCAGGCTCCAGAGGTTGGAGGGACACTTGAGTATTCATGAATGCTTTGAGTGGGTTTGATACTAGAGAAAAATAAATTATCCTTTGTTGCTTCCCCAGTGCATGATACTTTCCTTCCCTCTATTCGTTGTTCGAGCCAATTTATCAATTCGTCTTTTTCTTGTACTTCTCTGATGAGCTTTGTTGTTTCGGAGGAAAGTGCATGATACTTTCCTTCCCAAGTGTCCCTCTCAAATTGAGCTCTTGCAAGCAACTCTTGGTATTCTTCCATCTTTTCAATGGGAATGGCAGAGGATGACGACGCGATGACAAAGTGCGTGTTCTTTTCTGGGAGATATGGCATCTTCAAATCTCTTGCTCTGGATTGGACCCATTGAATAAATGGTTCAAAAACTACACAGTTTCTTTTCCCTAGGTCTACTTTTGTCTTTTTATGGATATCCTCCCAAGCATCAACTGTGTTGTTTCTCATGCTTTTCGTTGCTTCGGTGTTGAGATAAAAGAAACCTGATAAGAGCACATTGGTGGGTTTGTCTTTCATTGGAAAACCAAACTAACGTCTAGCCAAGGTTGGGTTGTAGTTGATCCCTCCTCTTACTCCAATGAGTGGTATATTTGGGAAGCTTCTGCATCGGTCAAAATAGACTCCTCTATTGTAGGTAGGATTCTACCAATGAATATCAGATTGTGTTAAGGATATTATCCTTTGAGACCATCTCCATCCATTGGGATTTTCTTTGAAAGCGTCGGTTCTTGGTAAATGGTTGACGAACCATTTGTACAGCAGAGGTGCACAATAAAGAATAGTTCCTTTTCCTTGAAATGTCCAATGATGAATAAAATGATAAGCATCTCCTAACAAGGTAGGCACAGGGTTGCCACTTAAAAATATGGTAATAGAAGAGAAATTGACAAATTCCTCAACTTCTGGAAACAATACTAATCCATAGATCAATAGAGCAAATACTACTTCAAATGCATCCATGCTCCCTTCTTTGGCAAGGTAGGAAGCTTTCTTGACCAAGAAATCTGAATGGAAACCTTTGACTCCTCCTTTGCTGGCACGGTTAGCTTTAATTTCAGACACTTTGATATGAAGAGCATCTGCTATCTCTTGTGGTGAAGATAAGCTTTCTAATCCATTGTACGGTTTCTGATCTTTCACAGGGACTCCCACGTAGTAGGCATACTCTTCCAAAGTCGGCATCAACTGATAGTCGGGAAAAGTAAAGCAATGACATAATGGATCATAGAACTGAACCAAAGTGTTGAGGATCCCTTCATCCATCCCTGTCTTGACTAGGCTCAAAATCTTCCCATATCTTTTTCCAAACTCTTCTGACACCATCGTCCCTAGTTTTCTTAACTCAGATGTGTCAGGCTTCTTGAAACTGTATTTCTTGGTGTTCCTTGTTCCAATATCCATGATATATCTAGTATTTTGCACAAAGAGATCAACTGAGCTTTACAAAACCAGTTGCAACATGAAATTACATGATGAGATGATGAGATGATGCACACATAACACAAAGGAAAATATTCACAAATATAATGCACATGCACACATAAGGCTTCCTAAGCTCAAGGTCAAAGCATGGAGTTAAAAGGTATACCCATCCCCAAGGATTTGTACTATGAGTTATTTGTACCTGCCAAACGGGTTCTATCAAAGTTCCCAGAGTCATAGTAAATTCTCAAGATAAACTCGTCTGAGTGTAGCATCGCGTGACAACTATTTTGGGACTACACCCTAACAGTTTCCGCACTACGTCCTAAAAAGGCTTAGTGGGGTGAAAGTGTTACTAAAGGTCCTCAGCTTCGCGGACTCTCAAGTTGAAACAATTAATGAATGCACATCTACTCATACATCATCAATCATCTCAAGGAGGTCTCCACTGAGAGTGATTACATCATATGTCAAACTTGTTAGGACTACTCCCAACAGTCAAGTATTGATCATATCATAATCCTATCTCATGTGTCACTCAAATTCGGGCTATGATTTATCTCACCACTCATGATACCTAATGTTCACAACACACAAACAGATATATTTATAAATATACATGTAAGAAAATATTTACAAATATAGCATACAATCAAACAAAATAGGCTAAACCCTCAAGTTTAAGCATTGTTCCCCAGTGAAGTCGCCATTTCTGTTTCGGTGAGAATCGTGATGTCAAGCTATTGGTTAACTTGAATCTTAATTCATTAAATTCACAATCGGGCTTTCATTTATCCAAAGGAAAGGTTAAAGAAAGACATACCTTTTGCGCGATGTAACAACAACGCTAAGAGATTCGGAGATCAGGGGCTGGTTATGCCTAGGGTAGATATTTCACATCCTAAACATCTGCAGTACTCTACATGAACCTTTTGTATGTTTGTATGCTAAACTTGCTAAATGTTTGCTATGGCTTGGGATTTGGGTATAAGGTTAGGTAAAGACCTAAGGATAGTTTCTAAGTTTGCTCGCAAAGATATTGCACTCTCTGGTTACGTGTCCTAACTAGGATAGAATCAGAGCAACCGTAGTTCACCTCACTGAGGGTGGATGAACACTAAATTATGATCAAGGTTCAAAGCGGAACAAACATAACAATGCTTGTATAGAGTTTAACAAAACTCTCTATTTCTAAATTGCACACTCAAGGGAAATTGACTTTCACAAAAGCCAAGGGGGAAGGTAAGCAATCATCACCATGATTCTTACAGAGTTAACAAACTCTATCTTAAAATTCTAGTTGAAAGACATTCCTAACAAGGGGTGGGTTTTTTAGACTTAAAGCAAAAGTATAATGGTTACAACCAAGGAAGTTATGCAAGCATGTGACAACATCAAGAAAAGATTACAATCAAGTCAAATGTTTACAACCAATAAAGCACAAAGATGTTACAATATCTAGAAAGGGAACATGGTAGAGGTTCTTACAAGACCAGTCATATGAGGTAAAATCAACTTGAGGCATCTTAACAAAGATGAAGAGCAATGAGGTAACAACCATCAAGACAACAACATGTAATGTAAATAAGTTTAAATGCAAGCAAGTAACAACTTGAGGCAAGCATATCATATGGTTCAAAGGATGTCAAATGTAACAACATAAGACTAACAATCATGCATTAATGACAATCAAGTACAAGTAAGCATACAAGAAGTGTTTACAAAAGTTCAAGTAATGGATTCATAGCTTCATGGGGAAACATACAAGTTCATGGTGACAACCAAAGTAAATCAAATCCCATCATATTAGAGTTCTAGCAAGACTTCTAAACAAGTAGAGGATACATGAAGAACACACTCAAGAGATTACAACATCAAGAGGTAGCATGATTCACAAACATAGTCCACAATGACAATCAATTAGATGCATCAAAAGCAAGGATCAAATATGATTATTCTTTGAGTAAAGAAAAACTCAAACAATCAAACAAATTAACAAACATGTGTAAATCAAGTATAAAACAATCTCACAAGATTAAATTGAGAAGAAGTTTGAGAGAAGTTTCAACGAGAAGCAAGGTAAAAACCCTAAAAGAAAATGCGACTTTCAAGCGGATTGAAGTATTTCTAGGAAGAATATCCTTGAATTATTTTCTCACTATGTGAAAGTATATATAATAAGGAACATTTTGTAAAAAGAATGGATCAAAAATGTTGAAGAATGGCAAAGTTACGAGGTTTTCAAAATTTTGAAGAAAACATAAAAATTCAAGTGATAAAAAGAATAACATGCACATGGTGGGTGTTGAACCCACAACCCTTGGGTTACCAGTCTAAAACTTTGCCAGTTCAACCACTCCACACATGTGAAAACTCATGGATAGAGAAGAATAAATGCCAAAACAAGAGAAATAATGTGAAAAAACAAAAGAGTTGATCTCCACACGGATCGAATTCAAGACAATGGGCAAGGCAAGTACGTGAGCGCATAGGTCACGACCACTGGGGTGGTGATACATACATTATATCAAACCACCCTAGTGCAATGTATACCTTAAAGTGTGGAAATCTGGGCAACATTGGCAAGCCAAAACAAATAAAACATGTCAAAAACGTGAAGCTTCAAAATAGGTCAAAACATCATCAGTTTTAGCAAATCTTAGATCTATCTCACGTGAATTTTGACAAGGAACAAAATGGCATACTTGGTTTTCTCAAATTGTGTGTAACTCAAAAAAACGATGGCAACTGCATAATGGTGGTTTTAAAAGCATTTTCAAAGTTTGAGTTTGATGTGAACATATTTGAACCAAATAAAAGATGTGCACACATACCAAACATGTGTTGCACCCCAAAATTTGACCAACATTTATTTATCCATCAAGTGTTTGAAGGTTGATACCTTCATCAGAGATTTCAAGAGATCCTCAGAGAAATTGGTTGAAACCAAGGTTGTGTGTCTCATAACTTGAGAGTTGTGGGTGCTCCCCAGATGATTCTGAGACTATGGGAGTGAACTTGATGCTTTGAGAAAGTTTATGAGATGTCTTGAAAGCCATCATGAAGCCCAGAGAGGTCATTATGCAAGAATTCAGAAGATTCAACCATGAATGGTAGAATTAGGGTTTTGACTGGGTCAACCCTAGGTCAACTGATGATTTGGAGAAGGTTGAGACCTAATCCAAGGGCCATGTGATCATGGAGTGATGTATTGAGATACTATAAGGATGATTCCTATACCAACTCATCATGATTGAAGAGTTTGAGAAGTTTTAAGCTAGGGTTTCTAAGGATTGACAGTGTAAAATCCCCTAGTTTGATCCCTATCTTCCAGGCAGTTTTAGCTCAAGATGTGATTGTCATATCATCTTCCCCACAACATGAATGTTGTAGAGCTTGTTCTTAGCTTTAATTTTAGTGGTAGAAGTCCTTGATAGGATTTGCAGAGCTCAAGTTATGGTTTTGACAAATTACAGGTCATCTGAGGAATGTGAATCTGGGTCCTTGAAAATCACCCAACTTGCAGACAACGTTTTCCCTAGTAGGATGATTCCTATGATCTCTTGGTTAACATGAATGTTGAATAGCATCTTCTTAGCTTTCTATAGAGTACTAGAAGTCCTTGATAGGATTTGTAGAACTCAAGTTATGGCTTTGACAAGCCAAGGGTATTTTGGTCATTTTGAAGTTATAGGTCATTTTAAGCATATGGCCATATCTCCTACTTCCAAGCTTCAAATGGAAAAACTTTCAACATCAAAGTTGCTTATAATGATGTTTTAAGTCTAGTAGGGTGGTCATGAGATGTTGGAAAGGCTCATAGCAAAAAGTGATAAAAATGGCCTAAAAAAGGGACATAAGTTAATTCAAGTGAAATGGAAAATCCCAAAATCCAAGCTATAAACCCTAACCATGGCATATGATAGGTCATTTTGACTCCCAAGGGCATTTTAAGAACAATGGTTCAGCCACAATTTTGATTTGGGGCTTAAATTTTGGAGTTGCTTTGTAAAAGTCATACTTGCATAATGGGGTACCTAGCCAAATCAAAGAAAAGCTTAATAAACAAGGTGTTTAAGCATTGTATATTGTCCAAAATACCACCTAAGAAGAAAATGAATATAATTACTCAAGTTATGGGGTTTTTGTCATGATATCTCATGTGGTGGGAAGTGAAATGCAAATACCATATCCTAGAAACTTCAAGTTCTTTCTAGATTGATCTAGATGATTCTAGACCCTTCTAAACACCTCTATACATTGATTACACTCTCCATTGGTGAAAGGTTGGTGATGGTTGATGTTCATGGTGGTAGAAAAAAGAGTTTGAACCAAAACTTTCCATTTTGCAAATTGTATTGAAACTCCATTTTTCTCTTCATCACCCTTCCATATTTTCACACAAATCATCTCCATAAACATCCCTGAACATGTTCATGCTGGAGTGAGCCACCATTGTTGAAGAATTGGAGCTTTTCAAGTGAAGTTGCAAGAGAGCAAAAAGGATTGAATCTGAAGATACAAGCCATTTCCATCAAATCTTGTGCAAGAAGAGTATTGTTCATCACCTAGGGACCATTTGTGAAGATCTACAAGGATTGATTCGAAGCCTTTCAACATCCACCATTGCAAGAGGCAAGGTATGCAAAACTGTTCTTAGCTCTCACTTTAGGCATGGCTAGGATTAGTTCTTGTTGGAAAACCATTAGTGACCATTAGGTGATTAATCATGGGAAGTTATAGAGCCATTGGTGAAGATTGAAAATTGGACATGATTCTTTAATGGTCAAGAACTCATTGGATAGAGAGTATTATTTCGTGTGCTATAGCTTAGGATGATGAGCATAACATGGAGGTCATTTATATACAAAGATTGTTGAGTTTTGTGATGGTGGAAAATTGAAGAAAGTTTGGATTCTTGATGTTGTACTGTTCGGGTAGGATGATAGAGAGAGTTTTAATGCAATCTAATGGCATGGTTGGATTCTACATAAAATTCTAGTCAAAATTGGTTCTTGGATCATGAAATTTGATGGAGAAATGAGAGAGAACAAAGGTGATAAAGTTTCATGCATGGAGTTTATGTTTTCATGGATTCTAAAACCCTAGGTGTTCAAAGGAAGAAGACATAATCTAGGTCATTGATTGTGTGCAAGACTTGTTGACTTGGAAGACCATCCTGCGGCCGAGATTGATTCACGAAAATGGATTAGTATATCAGCAATGGGCTTAGCACGAATTGCTCTCCCCACCCCCCATTTCCAAGCCCATCATGATATCAACTAAATATATTTGCTTTTCATACCCCATCATCATTTCCATATTATAATTCACTCCAAATTTCTTTAAACTTCAAAAAATCATATAAAAATGAAAAATCATTATTTTTTAATGAAACGTTTTTTTTTTTTCATTTTTCATTTTCTGTCTAGAAAAATATAAAATCATAAAATAGTCATTTTATTTCAGTTTTATATTTTTTGTGCATTTTTACTTTTAATAGCTTTTTTAATTCTTTTAGTTGGTATGCTAACTTGTAGAATTTAATTAGGGTAGTTCCCTTAGGATTTTGGATTCAATTTTTTTAGGATAATTAGATGAATGGTTTAGGGTCCCCCTGATTTAATTTCATAATTTTGTGATAATTTTTAGGGTAGTTTTAATTAGGTAGTTCTAAGTAGTGTAGAATTTGATTAAAACTTTAGCATAGGATCATAACAATTTTAGATTTAGGTTTTATAGGGCAATTTAGTCTATGCGGAATATATGGGACTTAAGGGTAGTTATGTAGGGTCCCCTAGCATTTATATTAGGATTTAATAGAATAATATACTATTTTTAGTGTATTTTTGAATTGAATGATTGTTTGTATGGCCTTTAGGGCAAGTTTTGTTTAGTTTGTTTTGCTTTGGAGTTTCCCTTTGGTTTGAGGAGCTTGGCATCTCTTTGTGGAGCATGATGGAGCATCCTAGAAGATTGGAAGAGGCTTGAAGGAGCTTGAGGAGCTTGTTCTTCTTCTTTTTGTTTTGTTTTAGGGATAGGATTAGGAAGAGCTTAGATGTAGATCATTTCTTTCTTAAACATGGATAGTATTCTTCACATCCATTCCTCCCTGTGATTCAAAGTCCTTCCAGGGCATACACCTCTCTCCTTTGGAGGGATTAGTGTTATACCCAGGAGGTAGAACTTTTGAGGGAACCCTTCACTTGATATTGAACCCTTATAGGTCACCTTTGGTGATCAAATAAGCAGTTCAATATCCCCCAGCTTATCCAGAAGTGATTTTTCTCTGTTTGATTTGTCTTGAGAGCTGTCAGAGCCTGAGCATGAAGATGAAGACTTCATTGAAGATTGTTGAAGAGGATGAATCCTTGAAGACTGCCATTCCAGCTGAAGCTTGGAGAGTATGAAGATCAAGTTGATACTTGAAGATCCCTGAAGATGGTGAAGCCTGAAGGTGGAGCTGATCAAGAAGCTGAAGCTTAAGGGAGAGGATGAGTTGATACTCATATTGTAGGGTTGGTACCTGGAAAGCAATTGATGATTGAAGTCTGAAGACTGAGTTGCTGCTGGAGGAGCTGAGACTTTCTTCTGTTTATCTTTTCTGTATTGTGTGTTTTGTCTGACTTGTCTGTTGCATTAGATTAAGTCCATCTAGAATAAGTAGAATCTAGGAGCATGATTGCATTAGAGGTTAAGTTGCTCCCTCTGCTTGTATTGTTATTGCGTGGCTTTGCTTGCGGGTATTCGGTAGAGCCTAGCTCCCTTGCCCATGTGTTTTGTTTGCCCGATGGCATTTTCATTTCTTTCTTTTGTATGATTGCAGTTTACTGTTTATTGCTTGATAGCATGTTGTTTATTTTTCAGTATGATTACTGTTATTTCATGACTGGCTTGAGGTTGAGACGAGCTTGTGGAGGCTGAAGCCCCACACACATTTCCTCCCTCACTTGCATTGCATGCATTTTACTGTTAAGCTGATGCTTTGTCTGTTTTGGTGTATCATTGACATGATCCCTTAGGACTCTCATTTCCTTTGATAAGGATTTGATGATAGACTTTTAGGTTGAAACCTATGCATGACAACTTCTAGGAGTTCCCTGTTCAAACCTTAACCATAGGATGAATCCATGGCATGATAACAGTAGGACTTGATAGTCTCCCTCCTAGTTGGGCTTGTTCTCTTCTCATCTCAAAACAGTTTAAGATACAGTAATCATGAATGATTTCTTTCGTACGTTACGAGCCTTAAGCTATCTGAGAAAGGATCGTGGAAGAGTTTCTTTTCCACAGTCTGGATGTTTAGTATGGTACCCTTTGGGTGACATGCGACGCATTCACTCTCAGGTCATAGTCTCTAGTGCGGTTGAAATCGCAAACACAATAAAAAACACTTCTTTCGTAAAACAGGAAATAAACCGTAGTTTCCCGAACTACGTTTGCTCTGATCTTCCATACAGTGTGGAAGTACGTAGGCATAGGATGCGACGTCCTAGCGAGCAACCTTCAACCTTTCCCCCATAACCCTTCGTAGGTCGAACTACATTGACTCTGATTTCTCATTCTCTGATGAGAATATGTAGGCATAAAGTGCGACGCTTTGCCGAGTCATTTTTCTTTTCTTTTTCAGCCAGCCTTGATAGGTAGATAGAATAAAACCAACCCGTCCAAGTAAACAAACAAGCGTGGATCCCGTCGAGTACGACGGACGTGAGGGGTGCTAATACCTTCCCCTTACGTAACCGACTCCCGAACCCAGACAATGGTTGCGATGACCTTGTCTTACCCTTTTTTCGTCAGGTTTTTCCGATCGTTTCCTTTCCCGCTCTGAGGGATAAATAACGAAAGGTGGCGACTCTTCTGTCATGCCGGCACCTTATTTTCGCGAAAGCGACAACATGTTATAGACAAAGTTCAAAAGCAAAGTTGCATCAAAATTATGCTAGAAGTGAAAATGGTGTGTGAGTTGCAAAGTGCATTTTGGATTGAAAGTGCAAATGGCCAAAACAGAAAGTTGCAGATTCAAAACCAAACATAGTTTTAAATAACACAATGTGAAACACCACATGAATCAAACATAGGACCTCTAACCTAAACTGTCAGCAAAAGATTTAAAGTTATGATGTTGTTATGACATTCTCAAAATTGTTGCAGCATAATCAAACAATAAAACCTTATCAACATTTACAGCTAATGCAAAATGACTTGTGATGACACTCAAACAATCAGCTCATGGCAGAACTCCAATCATAATCAAACATAAGACATAGGCACATACAAGACATGGTCAAAGCAGTAGGCACATACAAGACATAATTAAAGCAGTAGGCACATACAAGATATAATCAAAGCAGTAGGCACATACAAGACATGAAAAAATGTATATGATTTCAAGTAAAACTAGGAGCTGGTCTAAACTGAGCTCAAATGGAAAATGCCAAGCAATCCAAGAGTAGGGTTAAGCATGATCTAACAAGATCCTCAAATGAAAACTGACCTAACACTAAATCCAAGCATGAAACCTAGACTAACAGAACCAGCAACAAAATCCAAAATGGAACAGCTTAACATTCAAATCCAACACCATCCATAACAGTTGCAAACCAACCTTCTCAATGTTCATACATGACATGGAGCAACATTTTAAGAGAGTTTCAAAAGCACAAACACATAAACAACACCACATTATATAGTGATTAAAAGAGTGCTACATATGTTGATGAGCAAAACAAACAAAGCAAAAACAGATTCATACATGAGCTGCATTTACTTTTAAAACACATTTCAACCAAAGCAAACTAGACATGTTCATGACAATCCATGAATGGGGTAGTTACTACTAATGTCTTGTAGACCTCTAAGCAAACTATGTAGCAGGGAAAACCTTGAAGAGTTGTTCCAGCTGATATCAAATAGCTCTTGGTGAACTAGCAGATTTCTTGTACTTGAAGAAAATGAAGGAAACCTTGTGACAGATCTAAGAACTAGTGATGCAGAATTTCCTTGATGTTTTTGACAATTGATATACTTCAAACTAAAGGTGTTTGGAGTGTTGATATAGTTGAAATAGGCTTGAGCAAAGTGTTATCCAGTTTGGTATGAAAAGTCAAAGTTTTGCTAGATTGAAGATTGACTTTTGGATATATGAGGTTTTGGACTGGTTTAAAGGTTTGAACACTTTCCAAACATCATTTATGGATTGAGAAGATGGTCTTTGGTGAGTTTTTATGTATGGAAATGGTTTTAGCAAGCAAAGTGCTCAAGACATATTTTGAGGAGTTTTTGGTGAGTTTGCTTGATTTTCAAGAAAAGTGTGTAACTGGTTTCTTGATTAGTTCTCTCTTGTTTTGTGAGCTTGTTCTTGTTTTTTTTTTTCATCTAGAGAAGGTCTCTATTTATAGAGGAAGTGGGAGTCTTGACAGATTTGAAGAATGTGGATGGCTTTGTCTTTTGGAGGGAGAAATAACAAATCTTCAATGAATCTTTGATGCAGTAAGTCTTGAGTGTTTTTTATGCATTGTGATGCATAAAATAGTCTATAAACAAGCCATAATAAGTGATTGAAGTGTGTCAATAGAGTAGGGGCCATGCTATTCCAGATTTTATTCAAAAAGTTTCTCTTTCCTCTTAGATTTCTTTTGAATTAAATAATGCATTTGTACAAAATCTTGATTTTACTCTTTAATTCTTCTGCATTTCTACACATCACACATCCTAGATATTAGATCAATGGCTAAGAAATGGTTGAAAATCAATTAGATAGTTGGCAAGTTGGTTCATGTCAAGTTTGAAGTTGTGAATTTCAAGTGTTTAGACCCCAACTTCCCTCCTTCTAAACTCCTAGCTCAAAATGATATGGAGGAGTTCTTGTACTTTTTGGTAAGCCCTCATCATGATCTTCAACTTTCATGTTTTGAGTTTTTTCAATTTTCAAGTGGAACTAGGTCAAAAACCCTCTTGAAGTTGGCTGGAAACATGACCTAAAAAGTGACAAAATCATAAAATTTCACTAAGTGTTTTTCCCTCTTGACTTGTTTTTGATCATAACTCCAAATCTATCCATTTGTTGCACATAGGTCACTTTTTCACTTTTGTAGGACTCCTCAATACCTTTTCAACAAGCTTTGAACCACTCCATTAGGATGTGTGGTTAGGAAGCTATTGTTTTGCCCCTTTCAAAACCCTAATTTCCCGATTTTTTTGATTACTCTTCAATTCTTGATCCAATGGTCACAAAACTTCATGAATAGATGTGATATAACATTAGGAACATAATTTCCTTCAATTTTTGGGTCAAAACCCTGTTGGTCAATGAGTTGACTTTTCAGTCAAACGAATCGATTGATCGAAAAACTCTGAATCGGCTGTTGGTATTCTGGGCCCCTTGAGGTCTTGAAACTTCTTGAGTGGACTTAAATAAGTCATATAAGTTTCATGGACCATTATTTTATCATTGGAGTACCATTTAAATCAAAAGGCAAACCACAATTGACTTTTCTTGATCAGAAACCCTAATCGGGAGTCTTGGACTGCACTGCTCTTATTCCTGGGGTGACAACCTCAAATTGGATTCATACTTGATCCAATGTAGTATTATTTGATGGTGTGGAGAGTTGCTTCATGGAGAATCAATTTAATACATTGACTGACCAAACCATGGAAAACCCGATTACTGACTGTATGGAACCCTAATTCATCTGCATCTTGACAAAGACAAACTTGAAATAGGTTAAGGTTAGATAAACAAATGATGATGCTCTTAGAATGATGATGAAGACCTAAGGGTAAAAATTTGGGGTACAACAGGTGTCCCTATTTAAATATCTTCACCAGATGGCAATGAGAGATAACAATCTCCATAGAGTCATAGTGAAAGGTATTTAAATATAGCAAACCGAAAATTTTTTCCCTTAGATACAATGGTATGCAAAAGGAAAAATGAAAAAATGAAATGGATTCTAAATGATGACGTATGATGCTTGAATTCAAAACAAAAGCTGACGCACGAGCAAAAATAAAAGAACAGCACAACGAGTAACTACTCACAGGGGAACCGACACACCGGGGAAGGATCTGAAGTGTAACAATCAATGGTTCATACATGACTAATGATGGTACTCCAAATAGCAATGTCGCGACATGTTGTTATGACATCTGCAATCTGCTATGCCAGAATTTCATATAGTTATGTTAGAAAGGAACCAAATAACAAAAGGTTATATTCTCTTAACTTGTATTGTCACTATTGTTGCAAAAAGGGACACACTATTGCAAAGTGCAGATTCAGGAAGCTCTCTGTTCCAAAAGGTGTCTTTGAGTGGATGCCTAAATGCAATCAAAATGTTACTAATCCCCAAGGACCCAATAAATATTGGGTACCTAGCACAATTTGTTAATCATGCAGAAAAAATGTCTTGACTCTATGAAGAGAATATGAGATCTCATTTATGGAGCATCAAGGCACAACACGGTGACATGTCCTTATTATTTTGATATATGTGACTAACAAGGCAGATTGTGTTACCAATTAAGTTAAATCTTTGTGTTTTTTTAAGTGGTAAAAGTGTGTGAATGATTACTAATATGATATCTGAGAAGTGTCAGAAAGGTATTATGTTCAATAATGCAGGTTATCTTCGACTAGACTTGCTCAAGCACATTAAACTAGGAGTGATCAACCTAAGATGATGAAACTTGAGAAGAAGCAAGATTAACATCATAACTGAACACGATGAAAAGTCCACCTGCAACAGAAGATCATTTTTTTGAATTGGAGTACCTCTAATATTCATCAAATGATCTTCTTATATACATTACTAATCGCACTTGTAAATACTTGTACAAGAAGAACAGTGGTAAGAGCGTTTTATGGTATGCATTGTAGTTATTTCAACTTTTGTTCGAAAGTTCTTTATAGAATGCAAGTGCATTCTCCATCTTGTGTAAGGTGAGGTAATATTGTTTCAATCCTATTTCTTGTTATGTATGTAAGTGTTTCTTTTATATGTTTATAGTAACTATACATAAATTCTATCATATTTCATCTTATTTCAAACTAAGTCATGTTTGAATTCTTTTATGTTGCATAAGTCAAGCAAACAAACCATCAAACATAATCAAATGCATGTTAACCTCATCAACTTGTTGTTCATGAGTCACCACAAGTCTCTCAAAGTCAATAAAAACTCACTTTGAGTCAAGATTCCTTTTATTTTTAAGTCTTCAGGTCGACACAACATGGCACAGGCCAACCCATGCTGACGGCTCTAAAGATTTGACTATATTTTGGTAAAACATGGTGTTGAACAAGATGTTCCAACATGATAAAAATTTGCTAAAAGAAGACATGTCAGAGAAGATGTCCTAACGTGTGGACTTGACATCTTGGTCTGATATAGTAGGTTGTTACAGATCTAGTCCAAGATTTAAGGAGCAATTCAAACATGGATCAAAGGATGATTAAACAGATATTTCGAAGCCCATGGACAACTGAAGATTATAAAATGAAGACCAAGACCTAGGGTAGAATAAGAACTCTTCAGACTTTTGTAAAAGTAGAAAATAAGGGTTTAGGGTTTTGAGGGTCATGTACTTTCTTGTGTGTAAGTCACCATTTGTATCGGTTGATACATTGTGGTATACATAGTTTTATATATTCAGAAACCTGTAGGTAATGAACTGTATATTGTTCTTCAATGAAGCTTTTAAGCAAATCCATGCATGATTGTTAGTCAAGAGTCTCGACTGAATTTTGTATTGAAAGGGGTGTCTTTCAATTGAACAGTTCGGTACAGTCACCGGAGGTTGTGACTGTTAGATATCACTGAGGTGATTTAAGAATTGAGATGGGGTTCTTTTATCTAGATGGTGATTTCTAGATAGAATTATACTGGTAGGGATTAAGTGAGGAGTTGTAAACGGGAGAGTTTAGCTCTAAATTAATACTACTGATAGTGAATTCATTCTTGGCTTGGTAGCCCCCAGATGTAGGTGATTTGCACCGAATTGGGCCATCATATCTTGTGTTATTATTTCCATTCTATTATGTTAATTCAATCTGTATCTATACTCTGAAGTACATGTTTTGACAGATGTTGAAACATCTGCCATGATACTGTTTTGACCTTGAAGGTTCAAAGTGTTCTTGATTTTAAGAGAACATAGTATTTTTGTTCTGTCCTTGTTCAGTTTTTAGCAGAGATCAATATCTTGACATCTATAAGGACATTTGTGATATGCTTGCCAGAATTTCACATGCGAATTATTTTTTGCATTTGTCTGAAATGTTCCAGTACAGGCCAACACATGTCATTTTAGGTCGGCTCATGATTAATATTTTTAAATTTCTTGTGTGTTCGCTTCAGTATGTGCTGACTTATAGCTTGGACAGGCCGACACATACACTTTAAGATTGACTCATAAGTTCCTTTTGGGACATTCCTCTTCATTTCTATCCTTGTTCTTGCATGATCAACAACACCCATCTTCCCCAATCCACTCAAATACATCAAATTCACTAAACTTTGTGTTTGATTTCAATCTAAATTCATAAATTCCTCATTGGTCCTCAAATATTTGTCCTATCTTTCACAAATCCATCATTTTCCCACTTTTCTCAAAACCCCCCAAAACTCATCCCATATCATTAAAGAAATTTGAAATTTTCTCGTGTCTTGTGTTTGTTATTGTATATTTAAGCTGGTTTGTAGATATTGCTTGTGTTGGAGTGTGTGGATACTCTTGAGTCTCCCAGTCTCTCCCATTTTTTTGTTCAAGCATTTTCACAAACACCTTGTATGCATATTGTATCTCACCAATCTTATGACTTCCAAGTCTATTCTTCATCCACTCTTGCCTCTAAGAATCCATTTTCATTGGTTTCAAAGAAATTTGCTAAGGGTTTTGAGCTTAAGCACATGACTCGCCTAGTCGTTAAGCAATACATGTGGAAGAAGAATATTGTTGAAGGTTTGGCTCTTCCCGAAGTCATGAATTGTTTTAAGCATTAAAACATTGATTACTTCCTACAGTTACCTCAAGATTACAATGACAATTTCATCCATGTGTTTTATTTAGACGACACAGCCAAGAGGGTGCAAGCTTTAAGTTTTCTATTAACAACAAAGTGTATCATTTCACAAATGAGTTGTGGAGTACTTTATTTGGCATTGTTGTTAGTGATCCAAACATTGATGAGGATATTGATAAAGAAGTAACTGATGAGGTGGTAACCGACTCTGATAGGCACAAGGATTTTGATTAGAATGTTCACTTGAACGAGATGCTTAAGGCTCTTCATCCTTCAAACTATTGCATTCCCATATCCATGGGACAATTGAAGATGTTGCCTCGAATTTTACTATGGATTGTGTCTCATGTCTTGCGTCCGAAGAATGGTGATTTATCAAGAGTTGATTTTCTTAAAATTCATTGGGTGTATATCTTGCTTCACAAATTCAAAATTTGTTGGCCACATTACTTCGTCTATCACATGTTTTTTGTTAGAACATGCAACAAAGGTACATCTTTGTGTTATCCCTCTATGATTGCAAAGATTTTAAATCATTTCAACTTTGGTCTGACAAACCTTGTCTATAAATCACCAAGTGCATTACAATAGTTCTCTCAACCTATTCTTACAGACATGAGCTACTTTTGAAATATTAACCATCGAGCATACTATCTTCGCAAGAACGGAATGAAGATTTTTAACTTTGATGATCCAAATGTTGATGACGATGAGGCTGAAGTGAATCACATGAATAACGAGCATCCTATTGAAATGCCTTATGGTGTTCCAGATGGTGATGCTACTATGCAAGATGCGAATCAAGGAGTTGGTCATAGTGGTCACTTTAATGTTGGTCCTAGTGAAATTGCTTATATTATTAGTATGCTGCAAAACATGAAGGTGCAGCAAGATGAGAGGTATGCTACTCAGACAGAGCAGTTCCGTCTAATGCAGGAGCACATGGCTAACCAAGACACTGATTTTCAATCATTTGCTACGTATACGACGAAAAGCATTATGTCCATACATAACATTGTTAATGAAAATCATGCTGCTAAGATGGAAAGGTTGAACCATGTCATTCAGACTCAAGAAACAAATGGAGATCATTATGATCGCTTCTACTGCGAGTTGTGTGAATTTGGCACATTCGATGCAAGACCAAGGTCGAGAGGATGCGGAAGGCGTTGATTGGTGAGAATATGTTGTTGTCGTGTTTTTCCTGTGTTTGTTGTCTTTTGGCTTGTGTTATTTTGAGTTTCATCTATTGCATTTTCTATGTTATAATGGTTTGCTTGTTGCATTTTGGTCTGTATGAACAACATTTCAAGTTGCTACATTGTTGTACTATGTGTTAACTTCATATCTCTTATGAATATTGTTATTGTTGTTTATTAGGCTTATGTTATTTACATAGTTACTTATGTGAGTGCACATCTTTTCTTTGCAATTGCCTCAGAGTAGTATATGATATATGTGACATGTGCATCTGCGGGAGGCTACTAATAGATTGGTTTTAACTTTTTGATGTTGTCAAAGGGGGAGAAGATATTGAAGAGGATAATGTATAAATTCAGAGGGAGCTATTCAGTGTACTAAAGAAAAATGCAATGGGCTACGACTACATTATTTACATTTGCCATCATCAAAAAGGGGGAGTATATGAGTGTTATCTATAAATTCAATCGGGTTTTGAATGATGTCAAACATGGTAGTATATCATAGCGTTTTTGTATATTTGATGGTATCAACCTACATTTAAATGTTCATTTGTCATTTTAGCCTTAGGATGCATAAAAGAGTCCTTAAACAAGTTTGATAGGTCTTAGGCATGTCATACACATCAAAAACTAAGTTTTTTATGTCAATATAATTGCACAGGCCGACCAATACGTGATCAGGTTGACCTATGGAACCTTTTGCTTCAGTACAGGTCGACACATCCGAATTTCAGGTCGCCACGCTCCAAGAATGAAGCCTGTAGGCTCTGCCTACAGGTCGCCTCACAGGCCGACCTAAACACCTTCATAGGCTGACCTATTGCTTTCATAAGCCAACCTATGCAACTTCAAACTTGAAAATTTCTTTTTGCATCTTATTTTTCTTGCATCCTCTTTGCCTATTTCCATATACACGTATATATACTCATACATGCACCTTTGTCTAGCAAGGTTCTAGAGAGTAAAACCTAAACGAAACCAAATTACAAAGTTTCCCATAATCTTCATCCCTTCTTCTATGCATACACACAATTGAACTACACATAATAATTTTTTGATTGGGTTACCATCTAAATTAAGGTTGATAACGTTCAATTAGATTTGGTGAACTGAGAATATTGGGTTGGGAACTTTGTGTGTTTCATATAAGAAAACTAAGGTGGAGTTTTCCTTCAAAATCAGTGTGATTCGAAGGTTTTGGACAAGATCACGTCAAACAGATTCGACAGAGTGAAGGCCTTGGGACAAGGAGGTTTCCTTGCAAGGGAGTAGCGCGAGATGGTGAATAGTGTTCGGGAATCTTGGGTTTCAACAAGTTGCGTGCTCGGGAAAATTGATGGGTTGTAGTCGTATTGTTAGTCACTTGACCCAACTTTGATCAAGGGTTTGGAGGTGGAAGAATCAATACAAAACAATGGGGTTTTTGAGGTTTGCATTCTTCATCTCTTGTATAAACGATTTTGCAAAGAAAAGGTTAATTGCAATTATCTCAATTCAATTTTAATTAAGGACAGACGTACCCATAGCGAGGCCGATTGAGGAAATTCCTGAACAAATCTTGGTCTCTCTCTCTCTCTCTCTCTCTCTCTCTCTCTCTCTCTCTCTCTCTCTCTCTCTCTCTCTCTTATCTCTTTATCGCTTTAACTGTTGATTTTATAATTTATTGAGTTCATCGTTGTTTAATTAATTCAATTGGAAATTATTTTTTAATTATCTTTTAAAAGTTTTATTGTTAATATAATCATAATCACTTTGATTGTGATTGGATTTTAACATTAACAAAACAAATTGAAATTCCAATTGCTATCGATTGCATATCAAGTGTTCGATAAATTGTTTGTGCATAGTCTTAATTGTGTTTTGGTTCATTGTAAATACAAGTTTCGAATAGCTTTACATTTAACTGATTCGTAGCTTGATCTTTTTTGAACATTTACGTTCATTATCATTATGTTTGGTTTGCGATACGTATATAGCTTTTTGATAGTATGTTCGGTTAGACAATTCGATCCAGGTCGTTTTTCCGCTATGCCATATTTTTTTAAATAGATTTTTGCCAAAGTTTTTGGTTGTGTGATCTATTCACCTCCCCCTTTAGATCAAATCCTATCGTCTAACCGACTTATGGATAATGATGCAAAGACATATGATTGAAAATAGAATGGTTTAAGAATGACTAAGTGTAATGCAATAAGTTCCAACCTGATTCATGCTTAAAAAATTCCAAAGATGCAATACAATAAGTTAAAAAGAATGGATAAATTATGGGATAAATTTGGGGTGTAAAACCATGCCCAGAAGCCAACACTTTCGTTGGTGGGAGTGGTCATTAGAGCATAATGTTATATAAAGGGCGAGGAGAACAACTTTGAAAAGAAGACAGTAGACCTCAAGTAGCATGCTTCTAACGCCGAAGGTTCCCACCACCAGAGGAAGAGTAATTATACTCCCCCATCAAAGACAAAATTGCATTCAAGAGTGTCGTATCCTAATTTTGTCCCATTATTTTTAATTCATCTTGTCATTTTGCAATATTGTCACATTTTTATACTTTTTCATTTTTATTCATATTTTTTGGATTTATTCATCTTTCCCTTTATTTAAAATAGGATTTTTGTTTCTATATTTTAATTATATGCATTTTATTAACAAAATAAATGATTATTTGTCTTTAATGGTCATGTGCATATGCATTCATGTGATTTTTTTTCCACCAAATTTCTAACTTGCATATTAAAAAAAAAAAAAAAAAGTGTATTTTAATTCATTCTAATCATAGTAATCCATGCATTGCATCGTTGCATAATCACCATCATCCTGCATCATAAAACAAAGTCAACAAAAATTTAAGATTTGCCACTAAAAGACAAAATTGAATCACACTTGTTTTGCCTACTAACCTACATGATCATACACCCATACATTGTCTAATCTCTAACCAAATTGCAATGTATCACCTGAAATTTAGATTGCAATAAGATATTTTTATTTCAAATCCAAATTCAATTCAAACTTCACCAAATTACATTCAAATTTCACTCACACTTTGGGCATTTTTACATAATCCCTAGACTAACCTTTAACCTAATTCTTTAATCCTATAAATAAATCCATTTCTATTAGCAAATGAAAACAATGAATCACTATTAGCCTAACCAAAATTCTGCATCAAATTCACACTACAAAAAAGCGCGTAATTGTGATGGTTAGTTCAAGAAAATTGAGGCGGTGTGAACCGACACAATTCCCATATACCACGTTTTTGAAAACATTGAAAAATTGGCTGCCGCAAGGACAATTGTTGTTTGAAATTAGTGATTGTAACAACCGTCGCATTGCTCATAAAATAAACAAATATCTTCACATTTTACTTTGGTTAAAATCGTCGTAATATAAAAAAAAATTACGTCATTTTAAACCGTCCTAATTTACGTATGATATTATCCCAAACAACATCCTATAAACCACCACAATTTTCAAATTAATTTGAAAAAAAATCTCTTTATAATATGCTAAAATAAATTTAAATTTGTTGTCACAATTTACCACCAACACAAAAAATAAATCAAAATTTCTATAATAAATTTACATTTATGCAGTCTTGCAATCTAAATTCCTGAAATATTAAAACATAAAAATGACCAACAATTTTTGTATCCAGTATCTTAAGCTATTCTAAAAAAAAAATAAGTTTTAGAATATAGAAGTGCCATAAAAATCATATGTTTTTTTGAAGGACTCTAATCATTTTCTTCTTGTGTATTGCGTGCATCTGATAATTTTCTTATGTCACAAGGTAATGAAGATTTATTTCATACTTTAAAACCCTACGAAAAATATAACAATTATTATATTAAAATTAATCACTATAGAAATATAGAATTATTAAATGGGATATATCATCAAATAAAAAAAGTATCGAAAAGTATAGAAAACAAAGGAAAAAAGAACAAAATGAGATACTGTCACACAAATTTCATTCTATCGGTACGGATATTTTCTATACACTCAGAGGTTATAAAAAGAGAACAAATAAGAGATTGTTTTCAAAACTAAAAGTAAATAACAGTTTTGTAAAGCAGATAACAACATAACAACCTTCATACACATAGTTATTTATAAATTTTGGAGCACGCCAAAGAATCTCACGTACCTATTGATAAAAAAAACAATGCTCACAATATGAATTTAATTAAAATAGTTCATTAATACTGCTTAATTTTTTTGTTTGTAATAAAAAAAAAAATTTTTTTGAACCAACTATAGATGAGCACCTTCATATTATAGTCATAACCATAAGTGTAGTGAATTATTCACTTGTTGCCAAGTTTTTTGTCCAATGGAGGCTAACACATAACAAACAAAGAAAATGTTCATAATTTATATAGCATCATACTTTTGATGAGTTCACTATTTTAAGACCATGTAAACCTATCTTTTAGTACAATACTAGCATATTGTTTGTGCGTCTGAATGGATAAATTTATTTAATACAATATAGAAATGACTTATTTAATTATAAAATGAATAATGATAATATAAACTCAATTTTGACATTTGAAAATAAGAATTTTGTATCTCAAATAAAAATAATTTTTAATTAAAATAAAATAGGTATTTTGATGATAGTGACTCGTGAGAAAAATAGAAATTTTAACATTTAAAAATAACAATTTCGCTCTTCAAATAAAGACAATTGTTAATTAAAATAATATTGGTATTTTGCTGATAGTGACCCGTGAGAAAAAGATAAATTTTGACATTTGAAAATAAATTTTTTTATCTCAAATTAAAAATATTATTAATTAAAATAAAATAATTATTTTTTCCAATGGTGTTCTGTGAGGTGGAAAGTTAGTAGTGTGTCTGACTATTGAGAATTATCTAATTTTATAAAATAAATTCTTAATTTTTATTAAAATTTAAAAATAAATTGGTTAATATTTTTAATAATAAATAAATAAATAGAATTGATTAAATTTGTCATAAAAACAAAATTAAATGTCAATATTGTATATATTTATACACCAATAAATATTTAATATGATAATCATATACTATAATTATAATGATTGGAATGAGGTCATGTGTAAGTGGAAAAAATTGAGACATTAGTTATTTATTTATTTTAATCTTTTATTAGTGTAAATTGATGTTAAGGAAATAACAGTTTAAGTAGTCTGACGGTAGTTAATTTTAATAGAAAAATAATTGATACTTAGAAAAAAAAATGAAAAGGGAAAAAGATAATGAAGTGTTAAAAAATTAAAAATGAAAGTGAGAAACTGTGGTAAAATGAAATGGAAAGAGATTTGAAATTTGAATTGAAAGAAGAGAATGAAGATGGAGAAAGTTGAAGTTTAAAAATGAATGTTTGGAATAAAGCCATGTGTCACTTTGTAGTAGAGTATATTGGAAAAAATTTGAGACATCAATCATTTACTTTTTTAACCTTTTAGTAGTGTAAATTAATGTAAAGGAAAAGACAATTTAGATAGTTTGATGGTAGTTGATTTTAATAGATAAATAGTTGATTAGAAAATAAAAAAAGTTATCAATACATTATCATTCAAGCCTTATTCTATGTGATCTCTATAGAACAAAGAATCGAAATATGAAACCATATCATAGCATTATATGGAAATGTTTGGAACAAATGTTGCTTCAAGTTGTAATGACATGTCATCTTTACACAGGTTTCTGTGATGTCAACTTTATTTTTAGAGTATATAAGGCAGAAAATTTTATCTATTGAAATTAATTTATTACTCTATGAAATGATAGGTTCAAGAAGCTGCCAGCAGCAGTGTTTCTGTCCAGATGCCTGACATTTGGATAAATCTGGCTCATGTTTATTTTGCTCAAGAGAATTTTGGCGTGGCTATCAAAATGTTGAGCTTGTCTTAATTTTATTTTGGTGTGGTTCATGTTTATCATAACACAGATTCACAAATACTTATATACTTGATAATAATTATGCTGAATTATTGGCTGATTTCACTAAACTTGCCAAACCAAGTTCTGATGGTTCCAAACCATGTAAGGATTTTTGTAACCTGTGTAAAAGACTAGTATTCCCTTGAGAAAAAAAGCTAAATGATTGTAGATATTTTTTCTCGAATCTATCCATTCAGCTAGTGTGTTTAAGACATCGACAAAAAATAGAAATGATAGGTGGAAATTGAAGAGTTGAGAGGGAGAGATGGAGTCATTTCCATATAGTTGAGGGGAAGAAAGTGGTTGTGTTTAAGGGTGTAGCACCCCAAAATTTTCCCTTCTCTCTTCTTGTGTTTTGACTTATGTTTAATTGCATCCTCATATTCATTTTTTCATAGCATTGCTTTAGACAAGGGATCAAGGTATCATGACTTGTTTCTCAGGGGGAGGACATGTTTCTTCAACTTCAAGCAAGGTTTTCTTCTTAACTTTATGGCATTCTCAAACCCCAAAGGTCCCTCATCATTAAGGAAACATTATTTCAAGATCATATGTGGTTCACCATGTCTTAGTTTGCACGAAATAATCAAGAGATTCAAAGTTGGTTCAAGGTGGTTGACCTAATTTAGCAAATTGTGGATGCTATGATCAAATGGGCATAACTTCTTCATTTTTCAACATATTGAGGTGGTTCTTTTTCTAATGAACTCTTCTCATCATCCCCTAAGAGCTCCATTTGCAAGGAAAGATCCAATTATGCTTGAAAAGTCATCAAAAGTTTGAAGATATTATAGGTCACTTTGAGTTTTGTTGATTTTGTCCCTTTTGATGCAAGCCACTTTGAAGAATCATATCTCTCAGCTCAAGTTGCCAAATTAATAATTTCTTTTTACATTGCAAAGATTGTATCACCCTCTATCCAATGCAAGAAGAATCACCCTCCATCATACCACTTGTTATGATCCTTCGTTTTTTCTGCTTTATTTTCTTTTTCTAATTTGTTTTTAATTTCATTTTACTTTCAGAAATTCATAGAAAATTCATTTTTAATCAGAAAAATATCAAAGTATTTTCTACAATTTCCTTTTATTTTCCTCTTTTTGGTTTTCATTTTTGTGCATTCTTATTTTTCAGTTTGCTATTTTTCTTGAACTTTAATTTGCTTGAGTCAATTTTAATTAATTTAAAATTATTTTTAGGCATTTTAAAATTATGATAAAAATATCATATGATCCTATAATGGTCTTTGACCTATGGTGATTTTATTTGATTTTTATTTTTGGGTTTTCTATTTTTCTTGTATTTTTGCTTTATTTGCTTGATTTTAATTAGTTTTAAATTGTTTTTGGGCATTTTTAAATTGTGAGAAAATTAGTACATGATCCTATGATGGTTTCTGACCTATGGTGATTTTCTTGGATTTTTGTTTGTGGTTTAACTAATTTCCATTCTTTTTATGTGATTTATTTAGCTTTTTATTTGTTTTTTATTGACTTTAAAATTGCAAAGTGATGTGATGTTGTTTTTAGTCCATGTTTGGGTGACATTTTGTTTTTCTTTAAGTCATTTAAGACTTTGATGATTGTTTGTTGTTGTTTCCCCTTTGTGGATGTTTTTGGTGCTTGATGTTCTTGATTTCCACTTGTGTGATTCCTCTTGTGTGTTCATAATTGGATGTTTAACTTGTTGATCATGTTAATGTGTGGCTCCACTTTGGTTTCATGTCATGCTCATATGCCTTTCCCTTTAGGGTTGTTTGTGTGCATGCTTGTTTGGTATGGTTTTGACTTGTTTGTGAATGGGATACATGACCTGTTTCTTTGTGCTCTATCTTTGACCATTGATATAATTTGAGTATGTTGTGTTATTCTACTGCCCTACCATGCCTTTTATTTCATTTGATTTCATTTACTCTTGATTTATGATTGATGATGATTATTGAAGATGTTTGGATGTGTGTGGATATTTTGTTCTTCTTGTTTGCATATTCTTCTTTTTTCTTCTTTCTTCTTATTTCTCTTTTTGACACTTGTTTAATTTCATCCTTATTTTCATTTGTGATTGAATTGGATATTGTTTACTTGTGCTTGCTCACATGATCCCTTAGGATTCCTAGTCCCTCTTAATTTATGATTAAGATGGGAGTAGGAGAGACATTAGGCTTTCAATCCTTTGCATGATATCAATTAGGATAGTCCCTTGCACCTCAACTTTAGGTCATCATTTGTATGATAACATTAGGTAGACTTCCTTTTCATCCTAACCTTAGGACCATTTTGTATGATAACATGAGGGTTTTTAGTTTCCCTTTAGTGTTTTCTTTTGTGTCTTCTCTTCTCATATTAAACAACTTTAAGACACTTAATAAAGAATGATGAACGTTGTGCACCACGAGTCTTAAGTATATGGAAAATGATGAGTGGGGGGTTTCTCCTCACTTGTCTAGAGTTTTTAGTGTATGCCCTTTGGGCGATATGCGACGCATTCGCTCCTATATCATAGTCTTTAATGTAACGTGAATCTCAAACAAATTCAATTCACTTCACTAAAACTCTTAAACCAAACTTAAACCTTTTTATCCTTCGGGATTGTCCTTAAGATCATTTTCATAAAAGAGTATGTTGTTTTTCTGTTCTACCGCAAACAGGTATCGATCCTAACTGTTGGAATGTTAACTTAACGTCACTCATAAAAAATATTTAACCAACCTGTGGTTTAGTTTTCCGAACTACGTTTGCTCTGATTTCTCATACCAGACGAGGATATGTGGGCACAAGACGGTGATGTCTTGGCGAGCAACTTTCCCCCCATTACCCGTAGTTTTCCGAACTACGTTGACTCTGACTTTCCCATTGCATGAGGGAATATGTAGGCATAGGGCGACGATGTCCTATCGAGTCTCCTTTTTCTTTCCCCTCCCTGTTTAGCAGTAGCTTTTAGATAACACACCCTTTGATTAGACAACAAGCGTAAATCCCCTTGAGTACAACAGACGTGAGGGGTGCTCATACCTTCCTCTTGCGTAACCGACTCCCGAATCCAAGATTTGGTTGCGATGACCTTGTCTTTTCCCATTCTTTTAGGTTTTCTTTGATCGTTTCCTTTCCCTCTCTTTGGGATAATAACTTTCGGTGACGAGTCTTCTGTTTGTTTCCGCTGGCCCTTTTCGCAGTTGCATATAGTGGAGAGGAAGAGATAGAGCCATTTCCATATAGTGGAGAGGAATGGAGTGGTTGTGGTTAAGGGCATGTGAGAATATTGGGTAGTGATGCTAGATATGACTTTACCTTGGTGAGGATTGCTTTTCCAAGTAAAAAGCAGCCTAGTTGTCTTAGGTTTTACTCCGTAAACGATTCAGTGGTTCAGTAAGAACCATTTCTTCCTTCTTTAACAATTTTATGGAATATGTTTCTTTTACTTTATTTTTATCATTGGCTTTCGCATTACTGCATATAAAATAAAATATTCAATTAAAAAAACATGAATAAGCATAATACAAAAACATAACATGAAGAGTCTGAAAGAAAAGTTTGTAATCCTCCTTAGCTTTGGCATTGCTGCATATAAAATAAAATAAGAAAACATTATATGCTTATATCTGAACATGACATTATATGCTTATATCTTTTAGAATCAGACCATGCTTTACAAACTATGACTTTCAATTTCTGTTTCTTGAGAATGTAGCTTGATAACAACCTTGGTGTAAGCCCATATGTACATCAGTATCAGTATGACATTATTGCCAATATATTGGCATATAAAGCACATAAAATCCATCAACAAAATTTATGTTAGATAACATCTAAATAGAGATATTTATGGGTTAGATACGGTCTAATTTGATTAAATCCAATATCTGACCCGATTAATATTTTTTGGGTTGGATTGAGTGTTCAACTCGTATTTTTAAGACTAAACTCAAACAAATATAACTCGTTTATCAATGGGTTGGGTTCGTGGGTCATCAGCTAAATATAATTTTCAAATTCTAAATAAAATATATCAATTTAATTAACATTTATATTACAAAAATATTAAAAAATCATAAATTTTTAGTATTCAATTTGAATAAATTTATTGGTTAATACCTAAAAACTCTTTTGCGATTCATATAAAGTTAAAAGAATATACAAACAATGTAAAGTATAATTTACAATGGTAAGATATATCTCACTTTGAATAAATAAAGTTGATCTCTTAAATTTGATTTAGACTTAAGCTGTTACAATTAATAAAAACTATAATTATATTAAAAAATATATATGAATGGTAAGAATTATGCTACATAATTTATAAATAAAATAGAAATAAAAATAGTGTGACATATCAATGGGTTGGGTTTGCAGGTTTATGGATTTAAAACTTCAAACCTGTTACCTAACTAAATATCAATGAGTTTGAATGGATTGGTTCGGGTTAGACCCGTACATAATTGAATTAGATAAAAATAAGAATTGGGTTGAGTTGAGTGAGTGAGTTCGCGGGTTGCCCCGTATCCATGAACACCCTTACATTCAGGACTATATCGCCAAGGACGCAATATTCATTTATAGCAGCTACGACAACTGCATTTACAAAACCATATTAAGCTACGACTCACTCACAATTCAAAAACATTAATATGGTTCATATCCACATGTTTACAAAATTTTGATAACAAACTAAGCAATTCCATAAATTAATTTGAAGAACCAACATAAATTAGTACTTTTTATCTTCTTAATATTTAATATGAAAATATGGTACCATACCATTCAGATATATGAAGATAAGGTGAATAGATTTGTTTAACCGTAACTATCATTTTAGATGGTAACAGCCAAAAGATAAACTTTGACATGTGATGGCCAAATTTTACATATGAAATCCAAGTGAATAGAATTGGTTAAACTATCATTCAAGACAGCGGCAACCAAAAGAAAAACTTGGAAATTTTAGGGCCAAATTTTTTATAGATGTTATTCTGGCATAAGTTCATCACTTACATATAATCATTGTTTTTATTCTAATATATGTTCATCTCCATCAAAGTCATCATTAACATGCCCCTCACTTATTATGATCATCTACATTCTCCCTTATTAAAGATAGATCATCAGAGTCTCCAAAAAAACTAATCCAAGTTTTACTCAGGACAAACTTCAATATCTATTTGATCTCCCATGTCATATAAGTCTCTTGGCTTCAAATGGACAACAAAACTCCAATATATATCTATCTCATCATTCACATAATAGATCATTTGAGCTTGTGAGGCTTCAATGTACAGATAATATTCTACACGATCACTTGTGTGAATATTTCTTGAAATATTAACGGATCTAAAACCCCATCAATCTTTTTTGTACTCTCTTTTCCCAGTGGTGTCAGCGCATTTACATCTGAATAGAGTAACTTTAAATCGTCTATAGTAGTTAAGTTCGATAATATCTTCTAATTTCCCATAATATAATGAATTTGCTTCTCTAAAGTTTATATCGACACTACTAGTAACACATGATGTTGAAGATGTTAAATAAACACCACTATTTTGGACTTTCAACCCATGCTCTCGTGCTAAGGTTTGAAATTTGAATCCATTAATATTAAATGTTGAATATCTTCTAGCTTATGTTGTTGGGCCTTTTGCAAGATACTTGAGATCATCTGACATCATATTTGATATGTCGAGGTTCACAATCTAAATTGAAACCAAAAAAATGATTTAGTAATTTACATAATTCTATAAACATCCATAAAAAAAAAGTAAGCAAAGGTTATTGGAAATTTAACTAACCCTTTGAGGAAACCAAACAATGAAATCTTTACTAATCATTTTCTCTATCTATGTAGTTGATTGTCTTCTCCTCTTAGACCGTATCCGTAAGTACTCCTTAAATTCATTACATAAATAATTGATATTAATTTAGGATAATTAATATCATATATCTTATTGAACTCGACATCATTTGGAAATCTTTGAGGTACTCACTCAATATAAAGTTTGACTTGAGTACAATTTAACAACACATATCGATGTACTTCAATTTTCTCTATGGTTGATAAATCAAAGGTTGAGAATGCTCCTAGTGCCCTACCTATAGGTGGAAAAATTGTAGATTTGTGGCATGAATCTCTTTCATCAGGATAATCATCAACACATGCAGGTCTATCGATTTAATTCTCAATCTCATCTATATATGGAGAGAAAAATGTGACAACCTCTTCTGCAATGTATCCTTCAGCATTAGAGCCTTCTAGTTGTGCCTTATTCCTAACGTAGGATTTCAAGTGCCCCAAGTACCTAGAAAAGGGTTTGAAAATTACCCATTCTGAATCACTTAAAGGGAAGATACAAGAATAAAATTAAAAGGAAGTAAATAGATAACCTTTCAATAGGATACATCCAATGATAGTATACTGGACCTCTAAGTTTTGCTTCACCAACAAGATGACAAGTCAAGTGAACTATTATTGTAAAAAATTAAGGAGGAAATAACATTTCTAAGTGGTAAAGAGTGAGAATGATTTAAGACTTGGAGTTTATCGAGATCCAAGTGACTTAAACTCTTGGCACATAATTGACGAAAGAATGAACATAACTCTACTAACATTGCATTCACATTGTCTGGTAGGACATTTTTTATAGCAATAGGTAGTATTTGCTCCATTAGAACATGAAAATCATGGCTTTTTGTTAAAATTATTTTCAGTAGTGTTTTATCGTATCCACAGGGATTGATGAGAATATGTGATGCTTGTCATTCAATGGTTTTCGTGATTTAAGAAGGGGGTTTTTAAATGGTTTCTATTTTTGTAATAAGAGTTTGTAAGAAATAAAACAGAATAAAATTTGCTCTTAGTTTGATAAAAAGCATGTCAATATTAGGGTTCACTAATCCGTCCTAAACGTATCCAATCAATCAAATATGTGAACATAGCTTTAACCAACATAATCGCGTATTCTCGCAAAAATGTTCATCTCTAAAGCGATTTCGTGAATGTTATTGTTTCGATCGTTAAATAACCTCTCTAAATAACACTCGAAACAATAATCATTAAGATCAATACAAAGAGAATGTCAACTTTCAAACCTATGTCTAGAGTTTGTATAGTTGATAGATGAAGAAATTAGGTCAAGACCTGAAAAGTTCATGTCTAAAGCAATCCAAATCATAAGTATAACAAAATATAGCACATAACTTCATCTACATTGATCAAAACCTTATTCACATACAAAAGATCAAGAAGAATACATAAAATCAGAACTAGCTACCTCTAACCTTGACAAAAGAGGGGTTTTAGCCACCCATTTCCATGATAGCTTGAGCAACAAGTTTCAGAAGAAGGTTGATCAACATCCGAGTCGAATAATCGAGATTGAATGGGAATCCACCTTATTTTTATGAATGATGGCAAAGAGATGATGAGAAATGGAGAAACTAGGGTTTTTTCTCTGAAAAATCTCTAGAAAGAAAAGTACAAGAGAAAATATATTTTTAGAAAAAGTACCACATACTACTTATAGACATGCTGCTGAGCTGTCATGTTCGTACTGCGAACAAAATATTCGCCTAGCGAACAATACAAAATGGAAGTTGAAGTTCCAGCGTACAGTGAATATACCCCTGAGCTATTTCCACATGTTCGCATTGCAAAGAATCCTTCGCAGAGCGAAGGCTTCGCTGCAAACTTCGCACAACAAATTCTTGTTAAAATACTTACTGCCTCAAGTCTGGGGGTGTTCTCTAAGCATTCACTTCTTCTTCGCTCTAGAAAATACTTCACTATCTCCTTTGCACAACGAACTTAGGTCCCTTTTCTTTCTGGATGAACAATACCATGCTTTTCAAGGCCTTCGCTAGAAAGTTCGTTGTGTGAACTTTCTGATGTCTTTCTGGCAGGTTCGCTAGCAAGTTCATTGTGCGAACTTGTTGATGTTTTCATGCTGACTTGGTTTCCTTGTCACAATTTTTGTGTCTTACTATTCAAATTTTCATGCCTAATTCTTGCACAATAGCATACAAATCAAAACAACCAAGACATGTTCACATAATGATGTATATCAATGAAAACGAGAATGATTCTAAACACTTTCTCTACAAAAAGGAATGAAAGATGCCAACATTTGATAGATCAAATAAGCAAAGTTTGGCATCTAACAACTCTCTTTAACTAGATCTTTGCTTGCCCTCAAGCAAAGTATGCCTCTTGTTGAAACAAGAGGATTTGCTCAAGATTAAGAGTCCCCCAAGAATGGATAAAATGGCTCAAACACAAAGAATGCACCCAGGCACTGGTTCCAAATGTTGAGAATCACATAATGCACAAGAACTAAAGTATTAAAGCAAATATCAAAACATGCATCAATCAACAACTATGTCTTTCTTGAATGAATCACCCTATCTCTCCTCTTCGAAAAAGGATTGAAGAAATTACGCGTTTGCAACCGTGGGGACAATTTCACTCATCTAACAAACAATGCTAATATCAATCTAATTCATACAATATCTAACAATCAAAAGTGAAAATATGGAAGCAAGAAAATCACTAAGGTCTTTAAGGTTGTAGCTTGGTCAGGTTTACAAACAAGGGACATTTCTAAGGCCATTGAAACAAAATTGTTGATGCCAAAGAGACATTCACTGTACACGCTATTTACACATCCCAACTTCATTTCATTTGTTTCTCAATTTCAAACCTTCCCAACTTTATTTCACAACTTATTCTTTCACTATTTTTCTTTTCCAAGCAATCATTCTTTTTCTTTTTCTTTTTTTACATTCATATTCACACAATTTTTTTAATGCTTGCTTGAATTTTTCAAAAGTTATAGCAACCTACCATTCTTCTTTTCATTCTCCCCAACTTAACTTTTACTCAACCCTCAAGTGAATGCTCTTGGATTTTTATGGAAAAGAGGACAATTAAAACAAAATTCAAGGGTTCAAGAAAAAATTTTAGAATCTCACGAAAATTCAGAATGAGATTCACATTGAATAGGCTCAAAGGGGGTTAACAAATTCTCTCTGCTTACGGGTAAGTTGCATTTGGACATGGTTGTGCTCAATATAAACAAGTGTCTTGTTAATTTCTAATGCTTCCACAAATTCACAATAATAACAAGATAAAGCATGAATCAAACGAATCAACAAAGTTTATTAGAAATCCAGCATTTAGTACACAATGGAGGCTTTCTCACAATTTATGGTTTTTTAGTTCTAAGTGAAACATTCATTCAACAAGTTGCTAAAAGAACAATTTTCATTTACAAAAATATTTAAGTTCTTAAGCATTCTAAGATTCTAAACAAAGGTAACCATGTACCTTGACCTTATTCGCTTGCTTAATATTATCATTGTCATCCAAACTCGGATGAATCTTCACTGGATACTTCTTTTCAAAGAGCAACCAATCTAGAAGTTTAATTAAAACTTAACAGCATGAAAACATAAAAAAAAACTTGAAAAGAAAAGAAAAATTTTAACATAAAATTCACATTAATCGTAATCAATATAAATGTGCTTAGGTGTAAAAACACCTCAAAATAATACATAAACAAAATCTGAAACAAAGTACGATAATACTAGCAAAGCAATGATTTAAGCACAAAAATACTTCACTTTAAAGACCAAAGGAAGTTGCTCAATATCATGCTCACACAATAGAAACAAAACAAAATCAGTCCTCATCGAACTCTGTGTCCTCCACACTCTCTGAACTGTCCTCCGCACCCGACTCATCATCATCATCATCAGCATCATGAGTGAAGTTGCGTTTTATTCATTCTTTGAGATGATGTTTCCACGAGCTTCGCGTTTTCTCCTCTTTAGTTTTTAAAATAATTGATTTATTATTCCTATTGATTTCTTCAGCCGAGCCTTTATGAATGTTGTTATTTCTTTTTATTTTATTTTAGCACATTGCTAGATTCATTTGGTTTTAAGGGATTGAGTTAAGATCACTTTTTTTTTCTTTTTAACCGTGTCTTATGGAGGATGGGCTTAGGCCCATGTTACTTTTATACACCCCACCTTCTTTTTTGAACTGTATCTGTATTGTGGAGTATGGGCTTCGATAAGCCCGAGTGATTCTATTCTCACACACCCTTCATGTTCATGCGCCCATACTTTTAATGTCTTGGTTCTTCTTTTCTTTTTATTACTTCAAGTTTTTTTATATATAGAATTTTTTTTGTGTTTTTTCATTGGTTTTGTCTATCTATTCTTGGTTTTCTTAATTAATTCCATTACATCTTGATCCATCTATCTTATTGTTTCATTTCTCATTTCAATTTCATTTCAATTATTGGTATGTGAAGTCTTTCTATTCATGAACATTGATTGCTTGAGGTTGTTTAACCTTCGTTATTTCAAATATGTAGTGAATGATCTTTTAAATCATTTTCTATGCTTTGGGATTGCGATAGGTTACCCTCAATTAATTAACACAAGTTTGTGATTAAGACAAGAGAGTCGCCTTTTTATTTTCGTGTGTCATGATTTCCTTAGAGAATGATTCTCAATATCATTTCTCCATCGTGTTTTAGCAGAAATATCAACTTGCGCGACCTCCTATAGTATGATCTTCGTCATAGATCATGCTACGACGGTTTAGCGCTATAGTCAACCCGATTCATTCAATAACAATTAACCATTAACTTTAATTTTAGTCAATATATTCTTGATTTACTTTTCCGTCAATATATCTTGATCTTATTATATCATTGTTCATATACTATTGTGGATATTATATTGATTATATTACTGTTGATATTTATCTTGTCATATTATTCATATTATTCATATTGTTCATATCATATTCATCTTGTTCATATCATATTCATCTTGTTCATATCTTGTTCACACTATTCCAAAACACGATAATAACAATCGAAACCCTAAAAGCCTAAATTGATGGACTGTGGTTACTTTTCTGAGCAACAGATTATGGACTTTGTACAGAAACCCTAGCAAAGGAGATTTTGTCCAACTCTCGCTCGTGGCTTAGTTTAGGACACCTCGCACACACACGGCTTCCTCTTGGGATACCTTACAATAAACCCTTTTATTTCATGCAATCCCGTGTAACTTACATGTAACCCGCTCCCATTTTGATGTACACCTTCGTATTTCTTTGATGATGGTTTGTTTACTAGAAGCACCCCTACAGACTAGCATAGACTAAACCATTTTCAAACTAATTCTAGATTCGTCGTCAAGCCATTTCTAAACACCCATCATAAGTCAATTGCTTGTTAGCATTCGCTATCAACCTAACGCACACACTTGCACGTTTCGTCGTGGTTTCGTTATTAGGAGCACCCCTAAGGATTAGTATCGATTCTCACCTCTTTCGCAAACCCTTGATCCAACGTCAAGTGGTATTTTATTCGAACTTGTAAGTCAAGCGCCTTTTTATCAACCTCTTTTCTCAACTAATCTGATTCAATCTTCTTTTGAACGCTTTCTCAAACGAGCTTACGAAAGAAGAAGATTTTTGGAGTCTAGCATTCCTTGGATCTTCGAATGAATGGCTCTTGAGGTGCACGCCTTGGGTTGTTATTCATTCAACCTTTCGTCTTAAATCATTTTCATAACCAACCTTGCGAAAGAAGGAGATTCTTGGAATCTAGCATTCTTTGGATCTTCGAATGAATGGCTCTCAAGGAACGCCCCTTAGGTTATTATTCATTTAATCTTTTGAATTCAAAACGTTCAACCTTTCTCATAACTTTTTCAATCAACTCCCAAAAAAACTGAGTTCTTGAAATCTCGCATTCCTTGGATTCTTGAGTGACAGCTCTCGAGGCACGCCCCTTGGGTTGTTTGTCATTCAATCTTTCGTTTCCAAACCAAACTTCAACAAATTCAACCTTCTCATTTCGTGGTCATCTCCATGAATTACGGACGCTCTGATTCTTTATTCTTGTATGAATAAAGATATGCAGGCACAAGATTGCGATGATATTGGTGAGCTACCTTTTCGTTTTTCCACCTTTTATGTCCAAACCTTTTACCCACAATTCCCTCCATCTTCCATTTCCCTCTATCCTTCTCATAGTCGAACTACGAGCACTCTGATTTCTCATTCTCATCCGAATGAGCATACGTAGGCACAAGGGCCCCAATCCTTGTTGAGCACCCTATTCTTAAACCACCATTTTTCCTTTAGCATAGTTGTTAGAACACAGATTGGTTCTTAATAATAACTCTTTGTTTTGATGATAACTGTTAGGAAATTTATATTTAAGAATTATATACTCTAAAATTTGTTTGAGAGTTTTACTGCAGATTGAAATAATATTAACTCTCTAGAAGCAAATCTGTTTTGGATACTAGAAGTTATCCTGACTCTGAAGCGCCAGATGCACCTTACAGATAAATCTGTTTGCTCCTTACAGAAGATCATGAGCGTAGTCTCCAGAAGGATCTGAAGCAAGTAGCTCCAGAAGCATCTGAAGCTGAAGCATCTGAAGCTGAAGCATTTGAAGCATAGAAGAATATTGATTGAAGAGTTTCTCAAAGCATTAGTCTACAGAAGTTTCTGAAAGTACCAACGCTGCCAAGTACTGAAGTTCTGTGTCAAAGATGCTTTGATGATCAACACACTGAAAGCACACCTGCTGCAGAAGACTCTGATACAGCTTAGTTCTGAATCTCATTAGAAGACTCTGATCCATTCAGACTCTGAAGAACTTGCTGAAAACTGAAGAAGTAATTTTCAAGAATATATCCGTTGGAGTTATTCAACGTCTCTTTCCTTATTTGTGCTAGACACACTTACACAGACAAAAAGGATTTTTCTGAGCCATCTACTTCTAGGAAAAGTCACTTGATGTGAAGACAAAAAGGCTCATACCTTTAGTGACTCTCTTTTCAACGCTCAGCTTCATTGGATCAGCTGCCTATAAAAGGAGAACTTCACCACATTCTTCAGTGACACAATTTGCTGAAAAGAAATCATTATATTCTAAGCTCTCACTCTTTCTTATTCTTCTTAGAATTTATTGTACTTAAACTTAAGAGAAAAATCACTGTTGTGATAAAAGCTTTATAGAAGCATTAATACTCTTGTATTTAATTTACATTGATTGTAAAGGATATTCCTTAAGAGGATTCAGTTAGAATCAGTAGCTCTTGAGAAGACTAAGAACTGTTGTTCTTAGGTGATACTATTGTAATCAGTTTGATTTAATAGTGGATTAAGTCCTTGTTGAGAAAGGCAAATCACTCTAGGAAGGGTGGAATGGAGTAGTTGTTTAAACGAACCAGGATAAAAATAATTGTGTGATTATTTTAAGTCTTAATTTATCATACTTATTCAACCCCCCCCCCCCCTTCTAAGTATTATCTCACCTTCAGTTGGCATCAGAGCTCCGGTTCTGAGTGTGCTACCACTTAACAGTGTCAGTAAAGATCCAGAGAGATATACTTTGATATTTATATTTATTTGTTATCATGGCTGATAATTCAATGTCAAATATTAACAATAAATATGAAGAGAGGGATAGGATCAGCACCAAACCCCCAATGTTTGATGGGGAGAAATTTGACTACTGGAAAGACAGAATTGAGAGTTTTTTCCTAGGATATGATGTTGATCTATGGGATCTTGTCATAGATGGATATGTTCATCCAACAGATGGGGATGGCAAAAAGATTGACAGAAAATCTATGACAGATGCTCAGAAGAAAGACTTCAGAAATCACCACAAAGCCAGAACTATATTACTGAATGCTATTTCACATACAGAGTATGAGAAAATTACAAACAGGGAGACTGCTTTTGATATGTTTGAATCCCTTAAAATGACTCATGAGGGAAATTCTCAAGTTAAGGAGACAAAAGCTCTGGCTCTGATCCAAAAGTATGAGGCTTTCAAAATGGAAGACTTTGAATCTGTTGAAGCCATGTTCTCCAGATTCCAGATACTCACTGCTGGGCTGAAAGTTCTGGACAAGGGATATTCTACGTCAGATCATGTAAAGAAAATTATCAGAAGTCTGCCTATCAGATGGAGACCAATGGTGACTGCCCTGAAGATGGCCAAAGATCTGAACAAGATCTCTCTAGAAGAACTCATCAGCTCACTGAGGAGCCATGAGATTGAGCTTGAGGAAGATGAACTTCAGAAGAAAGATAAAGGTAAATCTGTAGCATTAAAATCTAACAAAACTGCTAAAGCTTTGCAGGTCATTCAAGAAAGCTCTGAAGAATCTTCTTCTGAAGAAGAAGATGAGTTATCCATGCTGTCCAGAAGGATTAACAAACTCTGGAAGCACAAGGGAAAGAAGTTCAACAACTTCAGAAGATCTGACAACAGAAAGGAATCTTCTAGTCACAGAAGATCTGCCAAGAAAGAAGTTGTGTGCTATGAGTGCAAAGAACCTGGGCACTACAAGAATGACTTCCCCAAACTTCTGAAAGAAAAACCTAAGAAGAAGTTTAACAAAAAGAAGAAGGTTCTGATGGCAACATGGGATGACTCAGATGAGTGTGAATCATCTTCTGAATCAGAAGAAGAATGTGCAAACGTTGCACTGATGGCTAGCACAGAGGATCAAGAGGAAGGTACCTCAGGATATGAATCAGAATCTAAATCTGATGATGATGCAGAAGAGGTAATGGCTAAACTTACCAAAGAAGAACTCATTAAAGTTCTAACAGAAGTTCTTAAAAGTTATAACAACATCAAACTCAAATACAAGAAGCTGAAAAGCAATCTTGAATCTGAGATTGATCTTCTGAAAACAGAACTTGTTGAGCAAAAAGAAATAAATTTGAAAATCAAAAATGACTTTGAAATAACTCAACAAGAATCTGAATCTGAGACCAAGTCATGTGAAAATATTTTAGAAAAATATGACTCCAGTTTTCAGAGATTTCTCACTAAGAGCATAGACAGAAGCAAGATGGCTTCCATGATCTATGGTGTTAGTGGAAACAACAGAAGAGGCATTGGATATGAATCTTCATTTGGAAGCAATCCAAAACCTGTTGACAAACTTTTCATCAGGAAGACGCCTCTGTATTCTCAATTCAAATTTGGTCATTTGAATGACATTAAACACACAAGCTCTGAGAAGAGTACTTATGTGTTTAAACCCAAGGCAAGTCAGAATAAACATTATGTTGCAAAACAGAAGTTTAGACAAACCTACAAACCAACTAACCCCAAAGGACCCAAGAAGATCTGGGTACCTAAAAACAAAATAATTCCTGTTGCAGATGTTCTTAGCAGCAAGGTCAGGACACCAATCATGGTACCTGGACTCTGGATGCTCACAACACATGACAGGAGAAAAGTCTATGTTCCAAAGCCTGGAACTTAGATCTGGAGGTGACGTGAAGTTTGGAGGGAACCAGAAGAGCAAGATCATTGGATCAGGCACTATTGGAAATGGTAAACTTCCCTCTATTACTAATGTTTTACTTGTTGAAGGGTTAAAGCATAACTTATTGTCCATAAGTCAATTAAGTGACAATGGTTATGATATTACCTTTAATCAAAAATGTTGTAAAGCTATTAGTCAGAAGGATGGCTCTATCCTATTTAGTGGTAAGAGGAAAAACAACATTTATAAAATAAATCTTTCAGAACTTAAAGTTCAAAATGTTAAATGCCTCTTGTCTGTTAATGAAGAGCAATGGGTCTGGCACAGAAGATTGGGCCATATTAATATGAGACGTATATCTCAGATTAATAAACTTAATCTTGTCAGAGGACTCCCTGATCTGAAGTTCACTTCAGATGCTCTTTGTGAAGCATGTCAGAAAGGGAAGTTTTCAAAAACATCTTTCAAATCAAAAAATGTTGTTTCTACCTCTAAACCATTAGAACTACTTCATATTGATCTGTTTGGACCAGTGAAAACTGCATCCATCAGAGGCAAGAAGTATGGATTGGTCATTGTTGATGATTTTAGCAGATGGACATGGGTAAAGTTCTTAAAACACAAGGATGAGTCACATTCTGTGTTCTTTGACTTCTGCAAGCAAGTCCAGAATGAAAAGAATTTCAAAATTATAAAAGTCAGAAGTGATCATGGTGGTGAATTTGAAAATAAATATTTTGAAAAATATTTTTCTGAAAATGGCATTGCTCATGATTTTTCCTGTCCTAGAACTCCACAACAGAATGGGGTTGTAGAGAGGAAAAACAGAACTTTGCAAGAAATGGCCAGAACCATGATTAATGAGACAAATCTGGCAAAACATTTTTGGGCAGAAGCAATCAATACAGCATGCTACATTCAGAACAGAGTGTCTGTTAGACCTCTTCTAAAGAAGACTCCTTATGAATTGTGGAAGAACAAAAAGCCCAACATTTCATATTTTCATCCTTTTGGATGTATTTGTTATATGTTAAACACTAAGGAAAATCTGGGCAACTTTGATTCAAAAGCACAGAAGTGTTTCATGCTTGGATATTCTGAACGCTCTAAAGGCTACAGAGTATACAACACTGAGACACAGATTGTGGAAGAATCCATTCATGTCAGATTTGATGATAAGCTTGGCTCTGAAAAGCCAAAGCAGGATGATAACTCTGCAGATAGGGAAGTAGTCTTTATTGACTCTGAAGTTCCAGAAGCAGACAAACTTCAAGTGAAGGAACCAGAAGAAACTCCAGATGCCACTCCCTTAACTTCTCAGATGAACAATCTAAACATTTCTGAAGAGTCAACTATCAGAGGATCATCATCCAGAATTAAAGCTTCTCATCCAGAGGATGTAATTATTGGAAAGAAGGATGATCCCATCAGAACAAGATCCTATCTAAGATCATCTGAAGCATCACTATTTGGACTAGTGTCAGAAATTGAACCATCTTCAGTAGAAGAAGCTCTGCAAGACAATGATTGGATTATTTCCATGCAAGAAGAGCTAAACCAATTCAGCAGAAATGATGTATGGGATCTAGTTCAAAGACCTCAAGGATTCAATATTATTGGTACAAAATGGGTCTTCAGAAATAAGCTAAATGAGAAAGGAGAAGTTGAGAGGAATAAGGCAAGGCTGGTTGCTCAAGGGTACAGTCAGCAAGAAGGTATTGACTACACTGAGACATATGCTCCAGTTGCAAGGTTAGAATCTATACGCCTTCTTATTTCCTTTGCTGCACAGAATAACATCACTCTGTATCAGATGGATGTTAAAAGTGCCTTTCTTAATGGTATTATAGAAGAAGAAGTTTATGTCCACCAACCTCCTGGTTTTGAAAATGAAAGATTTCCAGATCATGTTTTCAAATTAAAGAAATCTCTATATGGATTAAAACAAGCTCCCAGAGCTTGGTATGAGAGATTGAGTAATTTTCTTCTGGAGAAGAATTTCATCAGAGGCAAAGTGGATACAACTTTATTCTGTAAAACAATTAAGAAAGATCTTCTAATTTGCCAAATTTATGTAGATGATATTATTTTTGGATCAACAAATATTATGCTTGGAAAGGAGTTTGCTACATGTATGCAGGCAGAATTTGAAATGAGCATGATGGGAGAACTCAGATTCTTTCTAGGAATCCAAGTTAATCAAACTCCAGAGTGCACCTACATACATCAGACAAAGTATGTTAAAGAACTTCTGAAGAAATTCAACATGTCTGACAGCAAGCTGGCAAAGACTCCAATGCATCCTACTAGCTCTCTTGGCAAAGAAGAGGTAAGTAAGAAAGTAGACCAGAAGCTCTACAGAGGTATGATTGGCTCTCTTCTTTATCTTACTGCTTTTAGACCTGACATATTGTTCAGTGTTTGTCTGTGTGCTAGATTCCAATCAGATCCTAGAGAATCACACTTGACAGCTGTCAAGAGGATTCTAAGGTATCTGAAAGGTACTTCTAATGTGGGTTTATGTTACAGAAAATCTGATGATTTCAAATTAGTTGGATTCTGTGATGCTGACTATGCTGGAGACAGAGTGGAAAGAAAAAGTACTTCTGGAAGTTGTCAATTTCTAGGAAGAAATCTAATCTCCTGGTACAGCAAAAAGCAACCCACAATTGCACTATCAACCACAGAGGCTGAATACATTGCTGCTGCTGGATGTAGCACACAGATGCTCTGGATGAAAAGTCAACTAGAAGATTATCAAATTTTTGAGAGTAACATTTCTATCTTTTGTGATAATACTTCTGCTATATGTTTGTCCAAGAATCCCATTTTACATTCTAAGGCAAAACATATAGAAATTAAGCATCATTTCATCAGAGACTATGTTCAGAAGGGAATCATAAATTTAGCCTTTGTTGATACAGATCATCAATGGGCAGATATTTTTACAAAACCCCTTGTTGAAGATAGATTCAATTTTATTCTGAAAAATATTGGTATGAATTTTTGTCCAGAATAATGGTCATCAGAGCAAATTGTTACAGATGCAAACATGCTTAATTCATCTGAAGTATTTCTTCTGTTTATTTATTCTATTCTGATAAATATTTCTGATATGAAACTCTGAACTAATCATCTTTAGAAGATCTGAACGTTGGCTAACGTTTCATTTCTTGAGAGAATCCAGAACAGCATGCAAGCAAACACGTGTCACACAAAATCTGAAGAGGTGGCATGTACATAACTGAAGAGACGTTTGAGGTGAAATTTGAATAGTAAATATCTTGGTTTTCCCCCCAAATTGTCAGAAGCATTTATTGTTTGAAATGATTTTATTCTCTTCATTTAATGCTTGCTCAAACGTGCGTTTTTTTTTCTGTCTTTTGATGTGCCTAAGTGTTTAGTATAAATACTTGTTGTGTATTCACTTTCACACTTTTCACTCTCAGAATTTACATGCGTTTTCATCTCTTATTCTCTCTGCATAAAAACCCAAAACCTAAGTGTTTGAAAAAGCTTTCTTCAATGGCGTCTTCTTCATCAACAACTGCTCAGTTCCAATCTACAATGGCTGCTGTGACTTCAGATAACTTAGGTGCTGCTCCATATTCTCCTCCCAAGAGAACACTTCTCACACCTATTGATAAACTAGAAGTGTTGTGTGAATCTATGGTTGAATTTGACTCTTTGGCTGATAATGGGTTTGATTTTCGCTCCATTATTAGAGCTCAAGGATGGGTGAAATACTTTGATAGGTTGTTTGGACCAGTTTACCCTCTACTTGTGAAGGAATTTTGGATTCATGCATCTGTGTATCCCAAGTTTATTTTATCATCTGTGCTGGGAAAGGAGATTATCATCACAGAGGATCTGATAAGAAGATTGATTGGTTATGAAGAAACAGATGGTGTTTCCCACTTGCCAGCTGGGCGTGTGGATATGGATGAGGTTTATGAGGAAGTTATGAATACTGGACAAGCTTCTAACAGATTCAAAGATCTGAAGCCTGATTACAAGATCTGGGCCAAGATCTTCATGGGATGTATACATCACAGGAAGTCAACAAATTCCCCAAATTATGTCAACAATGAACAGATCTATTTTATGTACTGCCTTAGTCAGAGCAACAAGGTAGATCTTCCTTACATTCTGTTTATGCATCTGTGGAATCACATCAATGCATCTAGAGAATCTGTGAAAGAAAAAGGCCAGAAGATCAGGACTTGGATCCCTTTTGGAAGGTTGCTCTCAGATCTTCTCACTGAAAATGGTTTAGTGGCTGCTCTGTATGATGCTGGGGTTACAGAGGAATTAGAGTTCATTATGGGAAAGCCTATGAACGCTAAAAGTCTTCTGAGACTCAAGATTGTAGATGAACTCACTACTGCTCCAAAGAGGCTGAATATGTCTGATTTGAATAAAAGTGTTCCAGTATCTGACTTTCCTCTATTCTTTGCTGAAGAACCCAGACATATAATACTGATGTATATAGAGGAATGCAAAAAGGAAGGAGTACCTGTTCCAGCTAATGTGTTTCAGCTTGTCAAACAACCACTACCAGATGCAGGAGAAGAAGAAGAAGTACCACTTCAGAGGAAAAGGACTCAGTCTGCAGCAGAATCTGAACCTGTCCAGAAGAAGGCTGAGATTGCTGAGAAACCCAAGAATCTCTTAAAGAGAAAGGATTCTGAAGAAGCTGCCTCTGCATCTGCCAAAAGGATTAAACTAAAAGGTACTAAGACTTCTGTTATTTCTAAAAATGTTGTTATTAATGATTCAACTATTAAGTCTGTACCAAAACCACCTGTTACTCAAATAACTTCTGTTGCTGCCCCTAGTTCTGTCTCACCTCAAAAACAAAACACTACTTCTGTGTCAAAAACATCTCAACCCAAAATACACATCAAACACTTTATTCCACGTCCACAACCAACAGAACCACAACCATCAGAACCACAGTCATCAAAACAACAACAACAATCTGAAAAACAAAACTCTGATCAACCACAGACAAAAAATCAACCACAAACTTCTGAACATCCAGAAAACCAAACCACAAAAGATCAACCAGAAAAAGACTCTGTCATTCCACCATCAAATACTCCATCTTCTGAACCTGTTGCACCTGTTACTTTTGAACCCACAAAAGTAACTTCTGCTCCTGTTTCATCAGAACCACCATCCAAACAATCTGATACCCCTTCAGAACCTACTAATATCCCTGAGACAGAAGTTCTTGATATCACTCCATTAAAACAGTGTTTCAAGTCTCTTCTACCTCTTGTACACCTACAACATCCTCCAATTCATCTGAATCAGATATCCATCCAGATTTTCTTGTCTCTACACCCAAATACTCTGATATGAACCAACCTGAACCTGAACCTGAACCTGCATCAACCATACCTGCTAAAACTCCTTTTCCAGATCCTTTGCCTCCACCTGCACCTTCATCTGAGATGATTGTTCCCACTTCCAATCTATCATCATCTGGTATATCTTGTGCCCAAGTTTCTTCTCTTTATCATAATTTATCTTATGGTTTCAAACTGAAAGATTTTTATGATAGAGTTGAACCTTCTGAACCCTTAAAACCTCTGAAACCAAAACTCAGACAGGCTCTTCCATCTGTAATCCTTTCCTATATTCAATCTATGCACAATGAAGGATCCTTAGCCACAATATCTGTTACATCTGGTAAAGCTGTCGTTTCAGCTCTGCAACCTGCATTTGATAACCCAGTTGCATCTGATAAACCATCAACCTCTGCTTTCATACCATACTCTAATGAACCCTTTGATGTTGTTTACCCACGCTCAAGACCAAAACCTAATCTGCTTAATGCTTTAAACAGATCCTCACCTCAAAAACCAGAAATTCCTTTCATTCCATATTATCCCCCTCCTCTGATTTCCATCCAAAAATCACTGCTACCACCAACTCCCAAACCTAAACATATGACTCTAGAAACCGTGCTTAAACCACCACCCAGACTTAATATTGATCATTTATTTCAAACATTTATGCAAGAAATACAGATGTCTTTAGGTACTGTTCAGAAGAGATGCTCTGAAACTATGGATGCAAATGAAACTGACATCATCTGGAAAGGATTCATCAGTAGATTCAACACTGTAGCTTCCAATCTGAAGAACGTCTGTTCTGATGATGCAAAGCTCAGAGCTGAAAGAACTCAATTCTGGATTATCAACAAAACTGAACCTCTACTTCATTTGGATGTTCCTCCTCCTCCAACAGAACCAACTGCCAATGAATTGACTATGACTCTGGTAGAACCCTCTTCAGGATCTCCAGAACCTATGGCAATTGACTCTGTTCAGGCTGCAGAACCTCCACCTTCTTCATCAGAGATAAAGACAGAACATCCAGACTTTGGAGACAAGATTGCTGCTCTGGAGGCTGGTCAGTCTGAAATAAAATCTTGGATGGCTAAACAAGATGAGAAGAATGAGACAATGACTAAGTGGATGTCAAAGCAAGAGAAATCATCATCTGAGATTACAGACCTATTGAAGATGCTTTTGTCAAAACACTCTTAGATTCTTTTCTAATGTTTGTGCATCTGTTGTTTTGCATCTGATTTTTATTGTTGTATCTTCTGATGTTTATCTATGTACTCTTGCTCTGTTATTTTGAATGAATCAGTCTTTCTCCATTGAATTATCTATTTATTGTTTCTTTTATTTGTCTTTATTAAAAGTTTTTACTTTTTGCTTATGACAAAAAAGGGGGAGAAAATAAAGATCTGAACTATTTAATATAACTTCACCAGAATGAATCTTCAGACATATCTATTCTATCTAATATCTAAATTGACTATTTCAGATCATTTGATAAGAACATTCTATAAAAGAATCTCTGAGTCTCTCAGATCATTTATCTTTTATCAACTCTGAATCTTATATCTGCAAGATATTCTGACCCTAAATTGTTATAAGAACAAACAAGATCTAACTCTGAAGATTACTCAAGATAAAAGGGAAGTTTCTATTCCCTTTTCATATTTGACTCAGGGGGAGATTCATCATCTCAGGGGGAGTTATAATTCTTTATGTTCAGTTAAATAAAATTTCTGATACTTTTTGTCATCATCAAAAAGGGGGAGATTGTTAGAACACAGATTGGTTCTTAATAATAACTCTTTGTTTTGATGATAACTGTTAGGAAATTTATATTTAAGAATTATATACTCTAAAATTTGTTTGAGAGTTTTACTGCAGATTGAAATAATATTAACTCTCTAGAAGCAAATCTGTTTTGGATACTAGAAGTTATCCTGACTCTGAAGCGCCAGATGCACCTTACAGATAAATCTGTTTGCTCCTTACAGAAGATCCTGAGCATAGTCTCCAGAAGGATCTGAAGCAAGTAGCTCCAGAACATTCTGTGTCAGAAGCATCTGAAGCAGAAGCATCTGAAGCTGAAGCATCTAAAGCTGAAGCATTTGAAGCATAGAAGAATATTGATTGAAGAGTTTCTCAAAGCATTAGTCTACAGAAGTTTCTGAAAGTACCAACGCTGCCAAGTACTGAAGTTCTGTGTCAAAGATGCTTTGATGATCAACACGCTGAAAGCACACCTGCTGCAGAAGACTCTGATACAGCTTAGTTCTGAATCTCATTAGAAGACTCTGATCCATTCAGACTCTGAAGAACTTGCTGAAAACTGAAGAAGTAATTTTCAAGAATATATCCGTTGGAGTTATTCAACGTCTCTTTCCTTATTTGTGCTAGACACACTTACACAGACAAAAAGGATTTTTCTGAGCCATCTACTTCTAGGAAAAGTCACTTGATGTGAAGACAAAAAGGCTCAAACCTTTTGTGACTCTCTTTTCAACGCTCAGCTTCATTGAATCAGCTGCCTATAAAAGGAGAACTTCACCACATTCTTCAGTGACACAATTTGCTGAAAAGAAATCATTATATTCTAAGCTCTCATTCTTTCTTATTCTTCTTAGAATTTATTGTACTTAAACTTAAGAGAAAAATCATTGTTGTGATAAAAGCTTTATAGAAGCATTAATACTCTTGTATTTAATTTACATTGATTGTAAAGGATATTCCTTAAGAGGATTCAGTTAGAATCAGTAGCTCTTGAGAAGACTAAGAACTGTTGTTCTTAGGTGATACTATTGTAATCAGTTTGATTTAATAGTGGATTAAGTCCTTGTTGAGAAAGGCAAATCACTCTAGGAAGGGTGGACTGGAGTAATTGTTTAAACGAACCAAGATAAAAATAATTGTGTGATTATTTTAAGTCTTAATTTATCATACTTATTCAACCCCCCCCCCCCCTTCTAAGTATTATCTCACCTTCAATAGTAACCTTTTATCCTATCGTTTCGCACTTATCATTGAAAAGAAAACAAGCAAGCTTAGATAACGCTCATCATAAATTGAACTAAGAGGTTCCCATTGAGTACAATGGACGTGAGGGGTGCTAATACCTTCTCCTTGTATAACCAACTCCCGAACCCAAAATGTGGTTGCGACGACCATGTTCTTATCTCCTTAAAAGTTTTCACGATATTTTCCTCTCCCTCTTTTGAGATAAATAAAGTTCGGTGGCAACTCTGTCGAACCGCATTTCCGGGCCTTTCACGCGAGGGTCATGTCTTCAATGAGTTTTTCGAGGTGCGACACCAAGGAAATCCCTTTTCAAATACTTACAACCCTGGATGGGGGAATCACCCAAACTTTTCCTATAAAAATAACAACCCTAATCAGAATTCTGCACCCTAAAGACCCCAATGTTTTCAAGCCCAAATACTGACACAGCCTATGCAAGTTGCTCCTCAAAAATTAAATCTTGAGAAAATCATGGAGAATTTCATTACGGCCCAAACTCACCAAAACAAAGAATTTATGAACCAAAACATTCACATAAACGAGTTGATTACTCAATTAGGCACCAAAGTCGATTATGTGGTAACCCATAACAAAATGCTTGAAATCCAAATCTCTCAAGTAGCTCAACAACAAGTTGTTCATGCTATGCCAGAAGGATAATTTCCTGGACAACCTCAACCTAACCCCAAAGGGCATGCTAACGCTATTGCCCTGCAGAGTGCAACCACTTACAATGGACCAGAAGATCCCAGTTTGAAGAAGTCAAAACAACCAATGAAAAATGTTGTGGCAACACCTGAGACACAAAATAAGGAAAGTGTATAACCTGAAAAACAAAAAGAAGTTAAAGATAAGGAAGGAGTTAAAGATAACCAAGTTTATATACAACCTCTCCTTATAAACTACCTATTCCATACCCGCAAAGATTTAAACAAACTAAGTTAGACAACCAATACAAAAAGTTTTTAAAAGTGATTGAGAAACTCCACATTGAGATTCCATTCACCGAAGTCATCACCCAAATACCATCTTATGCTAAATTCCTTAAAGATATCTTAACCAACAAATGTAGAGTTGATGACCCTAAACCTTTAGAATGCAACTCTATTGCGGAAAACAAATTAGCTAAAAAGGAGAAAGACCCTGGAAGTTTTTCTATACCTTGTGTTTTAGGAAATCATATCATCGATAAAGCCCTTATGGACTTAGAAGGCAGTGTGAGCTTAATGCCTTTAGTTGTCTGTAATAGATTAAACCTAGGAGACATGAAACCAACTACGATGTCCCTTCAATTGGTCGATATGTTAGTTAAATACCCTATAGGTATCTTAGAAGACATCCCAGTTAGGATTGGTCAACTTTACATCCCAACTAACTTCGTCGTTATGGACATTAAAGAAGACGATGAAATTCATATCCTTCTAGGTTGACCTTTTTTATCGATAGCTAGAGCTATAATAGATGTCAATAGAGGAAAGATGACTTTTGAAGTAGGTGATGAGAAAGTACAATTTATCTTATCCAAATTCTTAATGGCACCCGCCATAGATGACTTATGTTACGCTATCGATATCATCGATGAGTGCATAAGAGAGTTAGATCAAGAAGAACCCACCAAAACAATTAAATTACCGTCGACCCCCATCTTGGAGGACGACGAATTAATGGAACCCTATATAGATGAAAGTATTTATGAATGCTTAGCATTCACCCCGAACCATATGCCATGTCCTAAGTGTCGCTTGCGCGAAAATAAGGTGCCGGCACAACAGAAGAGTCGCCACCTTTCGTTATTTATCCCTCAGAGCGGGAAAGGAAACGATCGGAAAAAACCTAACGAAAAAAGGGTAAGACAAAGTCGTCGCAACCATTGTCTGGATTCGGGAGTCGGTTACGCAAGGGGAAGGTATTAGCACCCCTCACGTCCGTCGTACTCGACGGGATCCACGCTTGTTGTGATTACTGGACGGATTGGTTTTATTCTATCTACCTATCAAGGCTGGCTTAAAAAGAAAAGAAAATGACTCAGCAAAGCGTCGCACTTTATGCCTACGTATTCTCATCAGAGAACGAGAAATCAGAGTCAACGTAGTTCGACCTACGACGGGTTATGGAGGAAGTTAGCTCGCCAATACATCAGTATTGTGCCTACGTACTCTCAACAGGTATGAGAGATCAGAGCTTACGTAGTTCGGGACACTACGGTTTATTTCCTGTCTTTTACGAAAGAAGTGTTTTTTATTGTGTTTGCAATTTCAATCGCACTAGAGACTATGACCTAAGAGTGAATGCGTCGCATGTCACCCAAAGGGTACCATACTAAACATCCAGACTGTGGAAAAGAAACTCTCCCACAATCCTTTCTCAGATAGCTTAAGGCTCGTAACGTACGAAAGAAATCATTCATGATTACTGTATCTTAAACTGTTTTGGGATGAGAAGAGAACAGGCCCAACTAGGAGGGAGACTATCAAGTCCTACTGTTGTCATGCCAAGGATTCATCCTATGGTTGAGGTTTGAACAGGGAACTCCTAGAAGTTGTCATGCATAGGTTTCAACCTAAAGTTCTATCATCAATTCCTTATCAAAGGAAATGAGAGTCCTAAGGGATCATGTCAATGATACACCAAAACAGACAAAGCATCAGCTTTAAATAGTAAAATGCATGCAATGCAAGTGAGGGAGGAAATGTGTGTGGGGCTTCAGCCTCCACAAGCTCATCTCAACCTCAAGCCAGAATGGATAACAGTAATCATACTGAAATATAAACAACATGCTATCAAGCAAAATACAGTAAACTGGAATCATACAGAAGGAATGAAATAAAATGCCATCAAGCAACATAAACCACATGGGCAAGGGAGCTGGGCTCTACCGAATACCCGCAAGCAAAGCCACACAGTAACAATACAAGCAGAGGGAGCAACTCAACCTATAGTGCAATCATGCTCCTAGATTCTACTTAGTCTAGATATGGGCTTATTCTAATGCATCAAGCAAGTCAAACAAAACATGTCAATACAGAAAAGAAAAAAGAAAAGAAAGCAGATCAGCTCCTCTCTCAACTCCAAGCTTCAGCTCTTCCAACAGCAATTCAGTCTTCAGACTTCCATCACTCTTGACAACTATCAATTTGCTTTTCTAGGTTTCAACCCTTCAACATAAGTTTCAACTTATCTTCTCTGAGCTTCAGCTCCTTGATCAGCTCCACCTTCAGGCTTCACTGTTAACCACAAGTATCAACTTGATTCCTTCAGTCTTTACTGGATCTTCAAGGGGTCTTCAAGTATCAACTTGCTCTTGTTGCTCTTCAAGCTTCAGCTGGAATGGCAATTCTCAAGGATTCATCCTCTTCAATGAAGTCTTCCTCTTCAAACTCAATCTCAACATCTCTCAAGATACTCCAACCAAAGGAAATCACTTAACTGGATAAGCTGGGATGTTAAACTGCTTATTGACCACCAAAGGTGACCTATAAGGGTTCAACATCAAAGGGATGGTTCCCTCAAAAGTTCTACTTCCTAGGTACCATCACTTATCCCTCCAAAGGAGAGAGGTGTATACCATGGAAGGACTTTGAATCATAGGGAGGGATAGAGGTGAAAGATACCATCCATGTTTAAGAAAGAAGTTAACTAGGTATAAACTCTTCCTAATCCCTAACCCTAAAATAATCAACAAAACAAACAATATCAAGCTCTCAAGCTCCTCAATCAATCTTCAAGTCCACTACTATGCTCCTCAATGCTCCTCAAAGCAATACCAAGCTCTCCAAGCCCACAAAGCAAAGCAAACAAAAATACAAGCCCACAAGGGCAACACAAACAATCATCAACTATAAAAATCATCTAAAAATAGTATACCACTATATTAAAACCTAATATAATTTCTAAGGGATCCTACATACCTACCCTTAATACCCTTATATGCCCCAATGTCTATCTTGACCTAGAAACCCAAAATTCTAGTGTTATTGTGGACCTATGTTAAGGATTAGCCTAATTCTACACAACCTAATGTCATCTAATCAAAACTAACCTAAAATTCATCACAAAATTATGGAATAAATCCAGAGGGAATCTAAAGTCCTAATCTAACTATCCTAAAAAGAATGGCCTAAAAATGCTAAGGGAATTACCTAAACAAAATTCTACAAATTCATGTATCAACATAAAAGAATTAAAAAGCTATTAAAATAGAAAATACACAAAAAATACTAAAAATGCATGAGATGAAAATATTTTTATTTGATAATTTTCTAGACATTATCATGAAATGGGAGAAAAAATCCCCATGCAAAAATCATTAATTTCCTATTTATTATGATTTTTCAAAGTTTGAAATAAAATGGAGAAAATGAAATGAAAAAGATAAAACCTAGGTGCAGATAGCAATGCCAGATAGTTCATTTCATGAATGGGCACAAAATGGGGGTGTGGGTAGTCATGCGTGCTAGGACCATATTAATTCAGAAAATCAATTAATAAATGAAAAGAAAAAGAAAAAGAAGCAGTGTAAAAAGCAACAAAATTCAGTTAAAAAACAAATGGGCCACGAATTGGGGGTGTTGATAGCAATCCAGCCCAAATCCCCTTTTAATGAAATGATGCGTTTCATGCTGGTCAGATTTTCCCTCTTCGCGCAAGATTAAATCTCAACCCTCAGATATTAGTCTCAGTCAATGGTCAGCTCACAATCCAATGGCCACACGTGTGTCTTCTACCTCCAGCTAGGGTTCCAAGAGAAGCCATGGAAATGCAGAGCTTCAAGCTCCTTCTTCCCCAAACACGAACCTCATCAATTCTTCATGGAAAATCAAAATTCAAAACCCTATCTTGTCAGAATTTTATGCTGAATCTAACCATGATCTTAAAATCAATTGAAGTGCCCTAAATCACTGAACCCGATCCAAGATCAAAGATAGGCTCAATCATCAACTTCAACCATTCTTGCAATTAACTACCTCAGATTAATCACCAACTCACACTGACTGATTCTTGATATCTAATTCATCCTATAACTCACCATAGCTCGAGTTCTTGGTTCAAATAAAAATGGTGACACCAACTGAAACTTCACCAATCCTTCTCAAACTTCTCAAAATCCATCTCCTATTGGTCTCTAACAGTTCTAACCTAACAATTCTACCTAAAGATGCATACATTATGGTGTAGAGTGAATTTTGCAAACCTGGTATTTCTTGATCAACAGATGGTGAAAACCTTCACTTCAAGCCTTGTAACTCTTCAGAAAGTTTCCTTGGATGATGATCTTGCTACTGTTTGCAAAAGATTTGATGGAGGAAGCTTCAATCTCAGAATTCGATTCTGACTTGCAACCTTGAAAATTCAATTTCCAACTTCTCAAATCACCATGGTTTTGCTCTCAAATTTCTCTGCACAGCTTCACTATCATCAATGGAGTGTGTATGAATGGAAAGAATGAATGGAAATGGTTCAGAATAGGGAATTCACTTTCAACTTGCAATGGAGGCAAGTGAAATGGCCAACTCTCTCTTCTCTCAATTCTTACACCAACCTTGCATCTGAGCAAGTTCTACATGTTATATAGAGTGGTTTAGAATCATCTAGAACCATCTAGAACCATCCAATGAGAAATTGGAAATCTCATGTCATGGCATTATGAATTCATCTCATATCATGTATCATCTCATGCCATAGTCCTTGTAACCACCAATTCTGACTTGAAATTATCCTTATATGAGATATATGATGTGTTGAGATGCATAACTAACTTGTACATTGAGTTTCTTTGAGTTTTGCTTTTGTGCCTTAAGATGCAAGCAAGCCATTTCCAAAGCAGCCCCATGATATAGGTCTCAAATCAAAATTGTGGCTGAACCATTGTTTTTAGAATGTCTTTTAGAGTCAAAATGACCTATTATATGACATGGTTTGGATGTGTAACTTGGGATTTCCAATTTCCAATTTCAACTTATTTAACTTATGCCTCCATTTTAGGCCATTTTTATCACTTTTTGATACAAGCCTTTTCAACATCTCATGACCTTGCTACTAGACTTAAAACATCATTCTAAGAAAGTTTGATGTTGAAGATTTTTCCATTTGAAGCTTGGAAATAGGAGATATGGCCTTATGCTTGAAATGACCTATAATATCCAAATGACCAAAATGCCCTTGACTTGTCAAAGCCACAACTTGAGTTCTACAAATCCTATAAAGGACTTCTAGTACTCTCTAGAAAGCTAAGAAGATGCTCTACAACATTTATGTTGACCAAAAGTTCATAGGAATCATCCTACTAGGGAAAAAGTTGGATGCAAGTTGGGTGACTTTCAAGGACCCAGATTCACATACCTCAGATGACCTGTAATTTGTCAAAGCCATAACTTGAGCTCTACAAATCCTATCAAGGACTTCTAGTACTAAAATTAAAGCTAAGGGCAAGCTTTACAACATTCATGTTGTGGGGAAGATGAGATGACAATCACATCTTGAGCTACACTGCCTTTAAGATAGGGATCAAACTAGGGGATTTTACACTGTCAAGCCTTAGAAACCCTAGCTTGAAACTTCTCAAACTCCTCAATCATGATGAGTTGGTCTAGGAATCATCCTTATAGCATCTCAATGCATCAATCCATGATCACATGGCTCTTGGATTAGGTCTCAACCCTCTCCAAATCATCAGTTGACCTAGGGTTGACCCAGTTAAACCCTAATTCCACCACTCATGGATGTATCTTCTGAATTCTTGTACAATGACCTCTCTAGGCTTCATGATGGATTTCAAGACATCTCATAAGCTTTCTCAAAGCTTCAAGTCCATCCTCATAGTCTCAGAATCATCTGAGGAGCTCCCACAACTCTCAAGTTATGAGACACACAACCTTGGTTTCAACCAATCTTTCTGAGGATCTCTTGAGTTTTCTGACAAAGATATCAACCTTTGAACACTTGAATAACCTTCTTGGCTAGCTTCATAGTCTTGATTGGTACTCATACCTCTTGATCTACTGCCCACATATCAATGAGATGCAGATGATGAATGAGATGAACCACAAGCTGGGTAAATAAATGTTGGTCAAATTTTGGGGTGCAACAGCTGCCCCTATTAAAACGGCTTGAACCTGACTGGGTGAGGAGCGAACGGCTCTTAGCCAATCAAGGTGCGAGACGGTTGAATACCGATAAACCCGGAAATTTTCCAACTGCACAAGTATACGATACTCTGATGAGAACAAATCTTCGAAAACTGAAATAATAGCTGCACGGAAACTAGCTGGAGAATTGGTCACACGATAACTGGTAATACATAGTCGATCATGCCATCAGGCATCACGATTCCTCGGGACTCTTCAGGTTAACCATCAGGTTGATCATGCAATCAGGCATTCAAAGAACTTTGTCGGGCATCAGCCGGACTTCAACCATCAGGTTGATCATGCCATCAGGCATTCAAAGAAATGTCGGGCATCAGCCGGACTTCAACCATCATGTTGATCATGCCATCAGGCATTCAAAGAACTGTCGGGCATCATCCGGACTTCAACCATTAGGTTGATCATGCCATCAGGCATTCAAAGAACTATCGGGCATCAGCCGGACTTCAACCATCAGGTTGATCATGCCATCAGGCATTCGGAGAACTTGTCGGGCATCAGCCGGACTTCAACCATCAGGTTGATCATGCCATCAGGCATTCAAAGACCTCGTCGGGCATCAGTCGGACTTCAACCATCAGGTTAATCATGCCATCAGGCATTCGGAGAACTTGTCGGGCATCAGCCGGACTTCAACCATCAGGTTGATCATGCCATCAGGCATTCAAAGACATCGTCGGGCATCAGTCGGACTTCAACCATCAGGTTGATCATGCCATCAGGCATTCAAAGACCTCGTCGGGCATCAGCCGGACTTCATCAGCAAGTCGGGAATAGAATTCTTGGTCAATCATGAGCCAACTGGGAATATCTAAACCTCTGCCATCAGGCACTCCGCATCAGCTGAGAGAACTGCTTCATTAACACGGTCAGACTTCAATCATGGAGTCTTCAAGGGAGGTTTCAACTTCGCCGTTCAAAACCTGCTGGGGATTCTGGAGAACTATCAAGTAATTCTGCTCCGGGGGTCCAGAAATCATTCTAGATGAATCAACTCTGCTGAGGACTTCAAGAATCATCTTGGACAAATAACTCCGTCGGGGACTTCAAGAATCATCTTGAACCGATAACCATTCTGGAGATTTCAGGAATCATCCTGAGCGAACACTCTGTTGGGGATTTCAGGAATCATCCTGGGCCACCTTTACTGGGGACTCTAAGTATTAACTTGAGCAACCATTCTGGCGACTGCACTGGGGTCTTAAGAATCATCTTAAGCAAACGACCCTGTTGGGGAATTCAAGAATCATCTTGAACCGAAGACTTCGCTGGGGACTTCAAGAATCATCTTGAGCAAGCCACTTCGTTGGGGAGAATGTCAGGAATCATCCTGAGCAATCAATTCTGCGGCGGAACACCTGGAAAACAAGAACGGTAACAACCTAGATCATGCTTATTATGCGTATGCTTCAGCAATGGCGCAATGCTCCACACGGTGGAAATGTTATGCGTTTATGATAAATGCTATGTAGTCATGCACAATGATGCGATCCCGTCAGCAAAATAAATGCTGAAGGGGGAATCCTCCTGTCAAGGAGAAAGAACTACTCAGGTAGAGGAATCATCCTGTTGAGGAGAACAAGGTCACGCCAATCTCAATTGGACTCCGCAGGGGGCACAACTTCAGTTGACTGCTGCGGGGGAAACAACTTCAGTTGATTGCTGCAGGGGAACGAAGCTCTACGAGAACTTGGACCTGCTGAGGGGAAGCGATGTCAATCGCGGGAATAAACTGCATGGCCTTCTCGGCTACTTCTCTGGAGATAGCGCCTCTGTGGGGAAACGACTTCAGCTGTTCCAACACGCTACTGGGGGAAAAACCAATCATGGCTTGAGCAGATTCCAAGGATTTGGCTCTCTTGGGTATCTGCAAACTCGACTGAGGAAGGAGAAATCATTCTGCTTGCCGGGGGGTATGATTCTGCGGGGGGAATCTCAATTCCGCTAGGGAAGAAGGAATCATCCGACTTCGGGGGAGAGTACGACTCTGGTGGGGAATTCAATTCCGCTGGAGACTTCAGTCTGGCACCATCAGTTGCTGCATACTTCAGCGTACGAATAGTTTCCTACGAGACCTGCACTTGTGACCCAGTGCTGGGGGCATGAACACGCGCTTCGGCGCCTGCCTCAGCTGAGGAGATGACGTTCCTTCAGGACGCATCCGATTAGGGAGAGGATCACCTCTGCCTGGGGAGACATATCAATGCTCACGATCTCATGTTCAGACTCTGCGGGGAGAGGCTACTGAACTCTGCTGGAGAAGGAGGAATCATCCTGCTTCAGGGATGCGCACGGCGCATTGTCTGGAATATGCTACACCTGTAACAACACAAACAAACAGACAAGATACCCTTCTCAAAGGGGCCTATCAAGGTTATTATCTCATGACAATGTTCAAGTAATTCATTGTTTCAACAATCAGTGCCCTAGGCCAGTAAGTTTATGTATGCGCATTTTATTAAAAACATCGGCGTTCTTTTTCGCAAACAAAACAGATAAATGCTAAACAGACAAACAGAATTGCTGAATAGTATGCTCTTTATTGATAACAAACCCCTGAATGGGTAAAAATGTTTTACAACAGAGGCAAGCTCCTGGAATGAGGAAGCCGCACAAAAATAAAACATAAATATACATCAGTATATGCAAATGCCGGCAACGAGGCGTAGACAAACACCATGAGTTGATCCCTCTATGACCCACTCGACTTCGATACTTCTCCGACGCTCCAGCTTCGGAAGAGATTGATTCAGATAAACGGCCCTCAGGTCTTCCAAACCACTAAACAAAGAAAGTCCACACGCGGAACGCAGTCATTTACTTTTTCAAATCCCTAACTTTTGCGTGAACCGCCCTTTGCGGGTTTTCAGTTCACCGGGATACCCTTTTTTGCCGAAGCCGCCCAGTGTAGGTTTTCGACTTCGCGGGTGTACATTTTTCAATTTATATCCCTAATTTTTTTCCGAACCTTTTATTCTGTTTTTGGTTCGCCGGGATGCCCCATTTTTGCCTGGACTCTCTTTTTTTTGTCCAGCGGGTCACTTTCAAGCAAAGTATTTTTTAACCGCGTCCGCGTTCACCGGGGATGCAAAATCTTCACCATCCATCGTGGATAACAACAAAGCTCCTCCCGAGAAGACCTTGTTGACGACGTATGGACCTTCGTAATTCGGAGTCCACTTGCCCCGGTGATCGGAGTATGGAGGAAGAATCTTCTTCAGGACGAGATCACCCGTCTGAAAGCTTCTAGGACGCACCTTCTTATCATAAGCTTTCTTCATTCGGCTTTGGTATAAACGACCAAATGCAATCGATGCTAACCTCTTCTCATCCATCAGGCTGAGTTGGTTCAGTCGGTTCGTAATCCATTCTGCCTCGTCGAGTTTCACATCAACCAAAACTCGCAAAGAAGGGATCTCCACTTCTAATGGTAGGACAACTTCCATACCATACACTAAGGAGAAAGGAGTTGCCCCGGTCGACGTACGTACCGTCGTACGATAACCGTGCAATGCAAATGGCAGCATCTCGTGCCAGTCTTTGTAGGTCACAACCATCTTCTGAACAATCTTCTTTATGTTCTTATTGGCTGCTTCAACGGCGCCATTCATCTTCGGCCGGTAAGGAGATGAGTTGTGGTGTTCGATCTTGAAACTCTGGCACAGCTCCTTCATCATCTTGTTATTCATATTCGAACCATTATCAGTAATGATCCGCTCGGGAATTCCGTAACGACAGATGATGTCCCTCTTTATGAATTTAGCCACCACCTGCTTGGTCACACTAGCGTATGAGGCTGCCTCCACCCACTTGGTGAAGTAGTCGATAGCTACCAGAATGAAGCGATGACCGTTGGACGCAGTGGGCTCGATCTTGCCTATCATGTCGATGCCCCACATGGAGAACGGCCACGGGGAGGACATGACATTCAACGGGCACGGCGGCACATGAACTTTATCAGCATAAATCTGGCATTTATGACATCTCCTCGCGAATTTGAAGCAATCAGACTCCATTGTCAGCCAGTAGTATCCTGCTCTCAGGATCTTTCTCGTCATAGCATGCCCGCCGGCGTGCGTACCAAATATGCCCTCATGGACTTCTTCCATGAGCATACTCGCCTCTTTCTCATCTACACATCTGAGTAGCACGAGATCGTGGTTTCTCTTATACAACACTCCATCAGGATTGAGGTAAAAATTTCCAGACAGCCTCCTCAGAGTCTTCTTATCCTGGGTTGACGCTCCCGCAGGATACTCCTTAGTCCTAAGGAAAGTCTGGATGTCATGGAACCATGGCTTGCCGTCGGCGGCTTCCACGATTGCAAAGACGAATGCAGGTCTATCAAGATGAGAAAGGACAATTCTTGGAGCCTCATTCCAAAAATTGACTTTATACATTGAAGCCAATGTGGCTAGGGCATCAGCCATTTGATTCTCCGCTCTGGGCACATGATGGAGTTCCACTCGATCAAAGAACGGAAGTATCCTTATGGCATAATTCATGTACGGCACCAAATTTGATTGACGAGTCTCCCACTCCCCTTTAATTTGGTTGATCACAAGCGCTGAGTCCCCATATACGTCTAGATTCTTGATTCTCAAATCAATTGCCTCTTCTAGACCCATGATGCATGCTTCGTACTCCGCCTCATTGTTGGTGACTGGAAACGTCAGCCTCGCAGTGAACGGGATGTGGGATCCGTGGGGAGTCGTGATGATCGCCCCAATGCCACTTCCATAGGAATTAACCGCCCCATCGAATATCAATTTCCACTGGGATTTCCTATCTGGCCCCTCGTCGGGCAACGGTTCATCGCAATCCTTCACTTTGAGAAACATAATATCCTCGTCAGGGAATTCAAATTTCATCGGCTGGTAATCCTCGATCGGCTGTTCGGCCAGGTATTCAGACAATACGCTTCCCTTGACGGCCTTCTGGGACACGTACTGAATATCATATTCCGTTAACACCATTTGCCATCTGGCAATCCTGCCCGAAAGAGCCTGCTTCTCGAAGACGTACTTGATCGGATCCATCTTCGAAATTAGCATGGTGGTGTGATTGAGCATGTACTGTCGTAAACGTTTGGCAGCCCAGGCTAGTGCACAACACGTCTTCTCCAGCATCGAGTAGCGAGATTCACAGTCTGTAAACTTTTTACTCAAGTAGTAAATGGCATGCTCCTTTCTGCCCGTCTCGTCGTGCTGACCGAGAACATACCCCATACTATTCTCAAGAACTGTCAAGTACATGATTAAAGGTCGTCCAGCCACTGGGGGTATCAAGATCGGAGGTTCTTGGAGATACTGCTTTATCTTATCAAATGCCTTTTGGAAATCCTCATTCCAGGTAATCGCCTGATCTTTCTTTAAAAGCTTGAACATCGGTTCACACGTGGCCGTGAGCTGAGAGATAAACCTTGCAATGTAGTTTATTCGGCCCAAGAAACCACGAACTTCTTTTTCTGTTTTCGGCACTGGCATTTCTTGTATAGCTTTTATTTTCGCAGGATCAACCTCGATGCCTCGTTCACTCACGATAAACCCCAGTAACTTTCCGGACCGTACTCCGAAAGTACATTTGTTAGGATTCAGCCTCAACCTGAACTTCCTAAGCCTCTCAAAAAGCTTCAACAAATTGACCAGATGCTCTTCCTCCGTTTGGGACTTCGCAATCATGTCATCAACATAGACCTCAATCTCATGATGAATCATGTCATGAAACAAAGTTACCATTGCTCGTTGGTAAGTGGCCCCTGCGTTCTTCAGACCGAAAGGCATTACCTTATAGCAAAATGTTCCCCATGGAGTGATAAACGTCGTTTTCTCCATGTCCTCCGGTGCCATCTTGATCTGGTTGTACCCGGAGAAGCCATCCATGAACGAAAACACGGAGAACTGGGTTGTGTTGTCGACCAACACATCGATATGAGGCAACGGGAAATCGTCTTTAGGGCTCGCCCTATTCAAATCCCGATAATCGACGCACATGCGTACCTTACCGTCCTTCTTCGGTACAGGCACTATGTTGGCGACCCACGGACGGTAAGTGGTGACCGCTAGGAAGCCAGCATCAAGCTGCTTTTGCACTTCTTCTTTGATCTTAACGGCCATATCTGGTCTTGTCCTCCTAAGCTTCTGCTTAACGGGAGGGCAATCTTCTCGTAGCGGCAAGTGGTGGACCACGATGTCACTATCAAGTCCGGGCATATCCTCGTATGACCAAGCAAAGACGTCACTATACTCTCTTAGCATCTCGACCAATCTCTGCTTGACATCGCTCTGCAATGCAGCCCCTATCCTGACATTTCTGACGAGTTCTTCAGAACCCAGGTTCACGATTTCAATCTCCTCTTCATGAGGCAGAATAACTTTTTCCTCTTATTTCAACAAGCGGGCCAACACCTCAGGAAGGTCTTCATCTTCATCAATCTCTTCTTCGGCTTGATAGATCGGGCAATCGAAGTCGAAGTGAGCCGTAGAAGGTCCAGAGTCGATGTTGTTGCACCCCAAAATTTGCCCTCACAATACAAGACTTTGTGTTCTAAGAAGGTTCACAAGGTTCACAAAGTTCTCCAACAAATTCTACCAATTCCTTGAAGACGGGCTGTTATTAAAATTCTGAGGCGTTTGATACATTTATCTATCACCAGGTCTGATCATATCAAGATCTTGGCATTTGGTCAGTAGAGTTTAATTACGAGTAGTGTTACTGTTGATGCTGAAACTGTTGTGATTACGGTGCCCATATGTGTTGGTTATGAAGTGGTTTGGTTAACATTTTAATCGGATGAGATTAGAATTACAAATATCACTTGGGAGTGTTTATGTTTTATGACTATGTTAATGAATTTAAATGCTTGTGGATTTATTCACAATTGTTTATATTTTTTTTTAACTAGGAATAAAATATAAATAAATTCAAAGTGTTGGGAATTTTATTTCATAAAGATTGCATTATACAAAAAGGGAGATTGTTTCACATTTTTGCTGCTACAAGGAATTACATTAAATCTAAAAAATCCTAAGTCCTAAAAATGCTAAGTGTCTTCATGTTGGCCCTTGAGCTTCGCCGCAAATCTCGACTAACCTGCACATCAAAGCAAAACAAACAATATAGAAAAAGGTTAGGAGTTTTTTGACACTCTCAGAACAATGTCATCATCGAGTGCCGGGAGTGGCACAACCGAAGCTGCGTCCTACCCCGTTACCAATCCGCGCCGTTGGCGTCAGGTCAAGTGTCATCTGTTCTTATCATGCGGGACAGCCGAGAAAGATGAAGAGTAAAATGAAGTTTGGGGCCGATAAAAGGTTTTGCCGAAATGCTTGTTTAAGCCAATGGATTGTACTATCAAGTAAATATCTCAGAATTTATCCAGTGGATATCCAAAATCCAAGTCAGTATATTAGACAAAACAGAAATCCATGGATATCGAACCAAATTTGCAATCAAATACGAATATCCAATAAATCCGTCACCTGAAATTCATTGACAAAGTCAGGTTGTAGCAGTAAAAACCAATTCAATCCAGAAAACAAGAGAATAAGCTCAAACAACAAGATCGGTTCGATTCACAGACTGCATCAAAAGAAAACTAGTTCATCAGTAAAAAGCCACATCAATATCAGAAATGATAAAAGATACCAAACCGAATCCAAATAAGGGGCTGGGCACCAAGTTAAGAGTGGTTCGGACAGCTGCAAAAAAATCAGAAGGCATCCAAAGACATAACAGTTGCACCAGATGAGCAAGAAACTAGTTCTTCAGCAAACAATTCAAGCCGGATCAGGAACCTAATCCGACCTCCGGTTAAACCATATTTCTAAACCCAAAGTGGTATTAGAAAAAGTCAGAAACTATAACAGGCCCAACAGGTAGTTCTGAACTGAGCAAATAGATTCTAGCAGAAAAAATTAGAAGCAGTTCAAGAACAAGAAAGAATCAAGTTCAGTTCATGTTCAAGAACAAGAAAGGACTAGGTCCAGTTCACAAACCACAGCAGAAAAATCCAAACCAGTTTCCCAAACTACCTCAAAACTGTTAGCCAAATCAGATGAGCAAGACAAGTTCACATAATCACACTTACATGTCAAGAGTAAGCTCAGTTCATTAAACTGTATCAGCCGTAGTGATCCCCAACCAAAGGTGAAATGTCACGTTGGAAAATCGAAGTGCAAGGCATAGGGCTCAGTTATGAACATCATAGCCTAATTCACAATCATAGTTCAGTTCAATGGAACCAGTTTAACATCAGAGAACAGAAAGATCAGGTTCAACTCAGAGAATCGAGGAATCAAGCTCGTGTGCAAACGAACCAAGCTCATGTTCAGAAAATAAGAGCCAAGTTCAATTCACAAACATCGTAACCCAGTTTTAGTTCAAGAAAAAGTGTCACAAGTAATTGAATCGCCGCGAGTTCATCATAGAAAAGACCCAGGCGCACGTTCGAAGAAAGCATCAACACCTGCGTATCGATTCAGAAAGTGTAACAGGTTCACACAACCCTGTTAGAGGAAAATGAAACAAGGTCACTAAACTGCATCAGATGGAACCAGATATCCAAATCTATGATGGAGTTACCCGTATCCGAAACATCTGTGAAATCCAAACAAACCATATCAGATAAAATATTAAAATCTATATCTGATAAAAATCCAAATCAGGCACAGTTTATCCCAAACGAAACGATATCCAATTGAAATCTAAAAGACGAAATCTAGTCAAGGTAAATAAAATATGGAAAGGCTTCCAATCAAATCCGATTCAGTGAAAAAAAAGATCAACAGATCCCAATCAAATCAAATTAACGTTGGTTCGCAAAAGCTCCACGAAATCAAAATCAAATCGAAATCAATGATAGAAGAAAACGTAAATCCAAAAAGTCACAAGGCCCACGAAAATCACAAAGATCGAAAAGATATATAAAGGAAGATACAACCTGGGAGAAACCCTGGTGGCCGCGAGAGAGAAAGGGGGCTAAGGTTCGAAAACCTAGACGGAGAGAGACAAAGATCGCGAGCAAAACCCTAGACGGAGAAGGAGACCGTCGCATCCATCCTCAAAACGAGACGATCTAAGAGGAAAGGGTTCACCAGCGTCGTTTAAAGCCACGACGAGCAAACACCTTCCTTGAAGCTCAGACCATATCATCGTCGCTTTTCAACGCACAATCTCGCCATCGAAGCCTTCGAAGAGTAAGACAAGGACCTGTATTTCAATATTTAATCATGTTTTCGTGTGTGTTTCAGGATAGCTGAGAAGAATGAAGCATGCAAACGACGAGAGACGGAAGCAACCGAGAGAGAAGAAGGAGAGTTGAAGAAACGGCGCCGTGAGAATGTTAGGGCTTTGGAACCCTAAATGTTCTTTGGTTATGATTTACGCCATCCGGGTTGGGTCCGGGAGTGATGACCGGCCCAACCCCCCTTTTATTTTTTACCTTTTTCTTTTCTTATAATTAGTTAATTAACTTTATTAAACTTTTTTTAAAAAACTAATATAAAAAATTGTTTTCTTAACAAAATAATAATTTAAAAACTTTTTTTATAAAATTAAAAAACCTTTTTATAATAATAAATAAAAACCATTTTTTTAAATAAATGTGTTAAAATCCTTTTTTTGAAAAATATAATAATTAGGTTAAAATAGTTTTAGGGTTTGAGTTAACTTAATATTAAGAATTTCATTTTTAAATTGAAGATTATATCACAAAATAAAACCACAAAAAGATGCATAATTTTACTTCATCACCATCTGACAATTCTGCCCATTAACGGTGTTTGCTCGTTTTGCAGTTTATTGCGTTTACCGTTATTTATTTCATTTTTATGTCATTACTATATTGTAACTGCTTCTCATATGTAACCTCGCGAACAAACAATCGCGCTTACTTTCCGCACTTTATTTCCGCTTGCATGATTTAAATTTCTCACATTTTTATCACTATTATTCTATCACATCACTCACATCCGAAGGTTAGGTCTAGCATTTGATCGCCACGCCAATAGTCCTCAAAATTTCAAACCCTCAAAACTACAAAATTCAAACCCTAATTTTCACAAATGCCTCGTCGCAGGCAAAATTACCAGTTTACCCCTAGCATTAGGTCAAAGAGCCGCCGCGCTCATTTTAGGGTTTCCGCCGCGGAATCCCTAACCTAACCTAACCCTAATTCACTTAACAATTCAACGTAGAGATTTGGAGTTTCTACACTCCACGTAAGCGTGTCCTTAAGATGCGTTTATTCCCCTTGAGACCTTGACCACTGTCAAGAGATCTCTAACCTCCCTTTTGAGGGGAACTACGATTACTCTGATTCCGCTCCCGTAAGGATACGTAGGCACAAGATGCGATGTCTTGCCGAGTAAACTTAGAATTAACCCCCTTTATTATTTATCATTGCTTATTTATATTTTATTTATCTTTGCTATTTAATTATTTTGCTTATTATTTTGTAATTGTTTCTTGGATGTAAAGTTGTTTAATTATTTAATTATTATTATGGTTAGTAATTAGGGAGTGTAACAACCTGTATGTAATATTAAAATAAATTTAGATCACTTTTAAATAAAGATAATTAAAATAAACACGTCACACACGTAAGTCGATTTTAATCGCCGTCTCACTTCCTAAGGATATCCCTCAAGTTGCCTACGAATAGTGGTTAAGTGGGGTGTATAAAGCAAGTCCCTCAAATAGAAAAATCATCAAAGTCCCTTATGGTTGCCTTTACGAATCGAGTCCCTTTCGAAAAATGATGATGGTCCCTTATATGTGCTTATTACATCCCACAATGGCCTCCAAAAATCCAATTGTCCCTCACATGTCCCTTAACATCCAAAGTAAGGACTACCTACTCCATTTTAGTAGGGATAGTCTTACTAAGGAAAGGATAAAGAATAAGAAAGACCTTAAAACATTAGGGTAGACTACTCCTAGATACTTGCTCATTTCAAAACTTTTCCACACTTAAACAAATTTCCAACAAAATTTTCAAACAAGTTTTTTTCACATCCATACACGGATTATTATTAAACTATTCTGAAATTTTTTGCTATTCACACACTACACTTTCAAAACAATTCAAAAGTGAGCTTAAGTACCTAAGAGCCCATGGATAACCATGGATGAAAAGGGTGCTAACACCTTCCCTTTTCATAACCTACCCCCCGGACCCAAAATATTCTCTAAGGTCTTTCCTGTTCTTTTATAACCTTTCCTTATGGATAAAATAAAAGTCGGTGGCGACTCTTGCTATCCGAAACATTGTTTAAAGTCAGTTCACCGGGTTACAGAACTGGCGACTCTGCTGGGGATCTATTTAAGAGGGGTACCCTTAGGAATTAAGATCACTTTAAATTGTTTGCCTTGTTTGCTTTATTATTATATTATTGGGGTGCTCTTATGTGTGAAAGGTCCTAACCCGGATCTAGTGTACCTTAGGTAAATGGCAATAGACCAAGGAAACTGTACGACGTATATCGATACGGTTGATCTGGTGGCCATAGTTAGTGCGACTTCTTGGTTGGTGCTTATATTCCTTAAGTCAAGTTGAGGATAATATTGAGGCTGCCATATGTTGTCAATGCACTAACTGACTTTTAGAACCCTAGTTAACTCATCTTGGCCTTTAGAAAGTAGTGAGGTAACCGGCTTTGGTGCAGACTGAAGTTGGTTGACACTCGATACTACGCTCATTGAGATCTTAAACTTGGAGGGTTTTGGTTGGCAAGTAAGTTGCCTTCTGAACAACCACCCTTGTGAAGGATCAATGATATTGAGATCCCTTAGAACCTGGTTACTTTTGTAGGACAGGATGAACCATCTAACTTCAGGGGAGGGTACTTGCCTTTGAACCTCATGCAAGCCTTTAAACCTAGGGCTATGGTGTGACTTGTTTGTGTGTGCCACATGTTTGTGATTGAGCATGACATCATGACATCATCATGCATCATAAGCATATCATTTTCCCTAACCATTTCAAGGACCAAAGGATTTATCTTTGTTCTTTGTTGCAGGTCATGGCTTCTGCTCGTAGAAACACCATCAGGATCAACTTTGTAGGGATACCTACTAAGCTCAAGGAGTTGGTTTCCCTAGTGCCTGATCATTCCCAGTTCAACAAGAGACATGGTCACTTATTGGACCTAGTTACTTCAGGGTTCAGTGAAGACATGATGAGTGTGCTGTTTCAGTTCTTTGACCCTAGGCACCATTGCTTTATATTTCCTGATTATCAGCTGGTTCCAACCATGGAGGAGTCCTCTAAACTTCTGGGTATACCTGTTCTTGATCAGAAGCCATTCACAGGCTTAGAGAAGGAGCTTAAACCAGAAGTTATTGCTGCAGCTCTACATCTGAAGAAGTCTGACATTGTTCTAGAGACGAGAAGTGGAGTTAAAGGTATTCTTGCCAAGGTATTAGTGGATAAAGCTCAAATGTTCTTGAAGGCTATGAGCTACGATGCTGTTGAGGAGATCTTAGCCTTATTGATTTATGGCTTAGTGTTGTTCCCCAATCCTGATCAGTTCATAGACGTTCATGCCATCAACATATTCCTGAGTCACAATCCAGTGCCTACCTTACTTGGAGACATCCTACATTCTCTTCACACCCGTACTACAAGGGCAAGAGGAACTTTGATGTGCTGCATACCTTTACTTTCTAGGTGGTTTATTTCTCACCTTCCTCGCTCAGTAATGAAGAATGAGCAAGGGTTCAGATGGTCCAAGAGGATCATGTCACTTTCTCACTCAGACATCCATTGGTGCTCCAGATCTATGGAGAATGTCACCATCATTGACCGTTGTGGGGAGTTTCCTAATGTGCCACTTCTAGGCATAAGAGGAGGCATCACCTACAACCCATCTCTAGCTTTACGACAGTTTGGTTACGCCCGGAGCGATGGTCCACATGACATGTTGATTCAGGGCATTGTGTTTGACTACGACAACGATCTTCAGGGTTACCGTCAGAGATTCATACGAGCTTGGGGAAAGGTAAATAGGATTGACAGCAAGACACTAGAGCCTAAGTACACTATTCCTATGGAGGCTTATCTCAGATGGGTATGATCTCGTGCTCAGACACTCATGATGCCATATCCTGCCATCCTACCAGTTACCATGGAACCTGTTGCTGAAGGAGACACGGCTTATACCATCCTTCACCCAGACATGCCTACTGATATGGAAGACTTGCAGAGATCATGGATCCAACTGAAAGAGCAAAGGGATACTTTCGAGGCTCATTACAAAGCAAGCCAAGCAAGGATCCTAAAGCTAACAAAGCTACTTCATGAGGAACGAAACCTCAACTCATACCTCAACACAAAGAGGAAACGTCCATGGGAGACTTAAAACCCCATCTTTTGTACTTATTTCGTTTTCATTTTTTGTAAGCCTAAAAGGCAAAACAAGTTATTACTAATAAAAAGTTACTTTCTTGTTTGTTTAAGCAAATTTAAATCCTGCGGTCCTTGAAAACATTGCATATGCATTCCCATATCATTGCATCACAGGTTTATAATTGTGCACAGGTTTCTCATCTCCTCGCTGTTTATTTCAGCAATGGCTCTTGAACAATCAGTTAAGGATCTCCAGGCACAGAATGCACAGTTCCAAGAGCTGATCCTGAACCTATCCAAGGGGCAGGATGAATTGAAGACACTGCTGGCCAAGAAGACTAAGAAGGCTAGAAGGTCTGCTGGGTTGCTCAACATGGGAAGAAGGTTCAAAGGTCCTGCCAAGACCAAGGAACAGGTTGAAGACTATGAATCTGAAGAATCTGAGCAGGAGGGAGGCAGTCTCCACAACACTATGGGGGACTCTGATTCTGAGGCTAATTACTACCATGAGCCTAACGAAGACAAATTCAAGATGCTGGTGGATAGAATGGATGCTATGGAATTACAGAAATCATCTGGGCTGGATTTTGAGGATTTGAGCTTGATATCTGGGGTGGTCATACCCATTGGATTCAAAATTCCTACATTTGTTGTCTATGATGGGGTCTCTTGTCCCAAATTGCATCTGAGGTCTTATGTCAGAAGAATTCAACCCCACACTGCTGATAAAAAGTTGTGGATCCATTTCTTTCAAGAGAGTTTATCTGGAGCTCAGCTAGAGTGGTATTATCAGTTGGAGAGTGTCAACATCAGAGATTGGAATGACCTTGCTGAAGCTTTCTACAAGCAGTATCAATACAATGCTGACTTAGCCCCCACTCGCATGCAGCTTCAAAGCATGTCTATGGGTGCCAAAGAAAGCTTTAAGGAGTATGCTCAGAAGTGGAGAGACTTAGCTGGAAGAGTTCAACCCCCTTTGACTGATAGGGAGTTGGTTGATATGTTCATGTGTACGCTGAATGGTCCGTTTTACAGTCATCTCATTGGAAGCTCATCATCTGGCTTCACTGAGTTGATCATGACAGGAGAGCGAGTAGAGAATGGTATCAAGAGTGGTAAGATCCAAGTGGGCACTTCTTCATCAGGTGCTGCAAAGAAGCCTCCCACTGGGAAGAAAGAATCTAATGCTGTGTATGGTCAGCCTGATCGTAACAGAAGGCATCAGTCTGTTAGTGCAGTTCATATTTCAAATCCAACTCCTGCAACAACAGAGCAGCCTCAAGGCAACCAACAGAGGGCTAGAAGATAGTTCACGAAGATCACCATGTCAATGGCTCAGGCATTGCAACACTTGTTGAAAGCTGAACTTATTACCCTGAGGGAGGCTCCTCAGAATCCCAATGTTACCTCTCCCAAGTACAATCCCAATGCACGATGTGCATATCATTCAAACTGTCCAGGACATGACACTAATAACTGCTGGGTCTTGAAGAACAAAATTCAGGATATGATTGATGCTGGAGAAATTGAGTTTGATCCACCAGGTACTCCAAATGTGATTACAGCTCCAATGCCAAATCACGAGAAGACTGTCAACGCCATTGATGAAGATATTGATGAAGATCTGCATGTCTATTCAGTTATGGAGTTGAGCACACCATTGTCTGTTATCAAAAAGAGGTTAGTACAAGCTGGGATCTTTCCAGGTTGTCATGAAGATTGTCTATATTGTACCTATAAGCCGGATAGTTGCTTCATTTTGAGAGATGGGATTCAACGTCTCATGGATAAATATACTATAGTGTTTGAAAGAAGACCAGCATCTGTAGAAAGTATGGTGGATCATCTGACTCAGGGTAAGAAGATTGAAGAGGTTGACATGGTTGACAAAGTACCACTAAGAATCACTTCAAAGGGTCCCATTAAAATCACTCATCAGGGCCCAATCAAGATTACTGCTGAAGGTCCTGTGAAAGTTGTTGCTGAAGCCAGAGTAGCTCCTCTGATCATTACCACTCCTGGTCCTATTCCTTATACATCTGACAAAGTTGTGCCTTGGCACTATGGGTCTGATGTTTACATCCATGGTGTCAAACAGGAACCTTTACCTGATATGCCTGTTGACATTGATAATATTGCCGGATCTAGCAAGATCACTCGTAGTGGAAGAGTCTTCTCTCCTCCAGTTGCTTCTAAGAGTGCAGTTACTCCTGCTGTTACTTCCACCACTGATGCTCGGGGCAAGGGTCCTGTTATTGAGCCTGTATCTACTGATGTGCCAGCTGCTGATGACCTCTCTAAGCAGATGGAAGAAGTATTGAAAATCATTCGCAAGAGTGATTATGATATTGTTGATCAGCTGGGGCATACTCCCTCAAAGATTTCTATGCTCTCCCTGTTATTATGTTCTGAGGCTCATGCCAAGTCATTGATCAAGTTTCTAAAGATGGCTCATGTACCCAGTGCAATTTCTGTGGACCAGTTTGAGAATTGTGTTGCTCACCTGACCTATGACAACGGGTTGGGATTTTCTGATGCTGACTTGACCCCTGCCAAGAGGGATCATAACAGGGCCTTGCATATTTCAATTGAATGCAGGGGCACTACCCTGTCTCATGTGCTGATAGACAATGGTTCCTCTCTGAATGTGTTGCCTAAGGAAGTCCTGAACAAGCTGAGTCCTGAAGATACGGTATTGAAGCCCAGTAATATTGTGGTAAAGGCTTTTGATGGTTCTAGAAGAGTAGTACATGGGGAAATTGATCTTCCAATCAAGGTTGGCTCTCAGGTGTTTACTGCTACATTCTATGTGATGGATATTCGTCCTTCGTACTCATGTCTGCTTGGTCGTCCCTGGATCCATGGGGCAGGTGCTGTGACCTCCACATTACATCAAAAGTTGAGATATCCGGTGAATGGAAAAGTTGTTACTGTCTTTGGAGAGGAAGAATACTTTGTCAGCCATGTAAACACTTTCAAGTATCTGGAAGTAGAAGGTGAATACATTGAAACTCCATGTCAGTCATTCGAAGTGGTTCCCTGGGCTGTTGAGGATTGTGTGACTCCTCCTGCTGTGAAGAAGGTTCCTGTGGTCATCAGAAACCCTCCAACAATGGCAATGGCCTCCCTCAATGATGCAAAAGCTGTGGTGGAAGAAGGTGGTTGTACTATTTGGGGTCAGCTTCCTGATATTCCATACAAGTCTGACAAGTTTGGTTTGGGTTTCACTGCAGAGTCCCAGAAGGCTGTCCGTCGTGCCCGTGCTGTTCGTATCACCAATCAAGGGGTTATCAATGCTGTGGGAGATCAAGATGAAGACTACAACTTGGAGGCATGGATTTTTCCTACTGTGGGTGCTGGACTCAATAATTGGACAGCTGAAGATGTTATCCCTATCTCCTTTAGTCAGGAGTAAATACTATTACTGTGTTATGTTTTTAAATTTATAATTTCTGGAACAATTAAAACTTTCAAGCCATGTGCCTTGCCCGGGGCACAATGGTGTGCTTGTTACGGGCTGTCATATCATTTGCATACTTCATTCATTAAAATCAGTGGACGTTTCGTTTTCGTAAATATTGCGTTCCTTGTCTTTCTTTTTCTTTTATTTTTGCTTTATCAGCTATGTGTTCTTACACACACCCACGTCACTAAAATACCCGTATCCTCATCCACTCTGGATCCAGTTGATAACAGTTCTACTATTGCCAATTACAATTTCGAGAATCCGATCTATCAAACTGAAGACGGAAACGAGGACGATTGTGAAATACCTGTAGGGCTTGCTAGGTTGTTACAACAAGAAGAGAAAGCTATACAGCCACATGAAGAGCCAGTCGAAGTTGTGAATCTGGGAACTGAAGAAAACAGAAAAGAGGTCAAGATAGGGGCAACATATCAGCATGCTATGGTGGCTTTGTTTCATGATATGATTCATCATGAGATAGAGGTATATGTGGATGATATGATAGCCAGGTCTCAGAATGAAGAACAACATCTTGATCATCTGCACAAGTTGTTTGAGAGGTTGAAGAAATACAGGTTGAGATTAAATCCAAACAAGTGTACTTTTGGAGTTAGATCTGGAAAGCTCCTGGGTTTCATTGTCAGTGGAAAAGGTATTGAAGTGGATCCTGCAAAAGTGAAAGCTATACGAGAGATGCCAGCTCCCCGTACTGAGAAGGAGGTTAGAGGTTTCTTGGGACGATTGAACTACATTGCAAGATTTATTTCCCAAATTAACTACCATCTGTGAGCCAATCTTCAAGTTGTTGAAGAAAGATCAGGTGGTGGAATGGAATGATGAGTGCCAGACTGCCTTTGATGAAATCAAGAGATATTTGCTGGAACCTCCAATTTTAATGCCACCAGTTGATGAAAGACCCTTGATTATGTATTTAACAGTATTAGACAACTCAATGGGGTGTGTATTGGGGCAACATGACGAGTCTGGTCGAAAAGAGCAGGCAATATACTACCTTAGCAAAAAGTTTACCGACTGTGAAACAAGATACTCACTGCTCGAGAAAACTTGCTGCGCTTTGGCATGGGCTGCTCGCCGACTAAGACAGTATATGTTGACCCATACTACCTTGTTGATTTCGAAGATGGATCCAATCAAGTACATATTTGAGAAACCTGCTCTCTCCGGAAGAATTGCAAGATGGCAAATGATCTTGACGGAATATGATATACAGTATACTACTCAGAAAGCCATTAAGGGGAGTGTTGTTGCTGATCATTTGGCTCATCTAATAAGAACATTAAGAAGATTGTACAGAAGATGACTGTTACTTACAAGGATTGGCACGAGATGTTACCATTTGCTCTGCATGGTTATCGTACTACAATACGTACTTCAACAGGGGCAACCCCATTCTCCTTAGTCTATGGTATGGAAGCAGTTCTGCCTATTGAAATTCAGATCCCCTCCTTGAGAATTATGAGGGATGCAGGCTTGGATGAAGATGAGTGGATTCAGACTCGACTTGACCAGATAAATTTGATTGATGAGAAAAGGTTAGCAGCAGTTTGTCATGGCCAGATGTACCAGAAACGGATGATCAAAGCTTTTAACAAGAAGGTTAAGCCAAAGGTATATCAGGCTGGTGACTTGGTAATCAAGCGTATCATATTACCACAGGGTGATCCTAGGGGCAAGTGGACTCCAACATATGAGGGACCATTTGTAGTCAAGACAGTGTTCTCAGGAGGTGCCATGATACTGACTACAATGGATGGTGAAGACTTCCCACAACCTGTAAACGCAGACATAGTTAAAAAATACTACGCATAAAAAGAGACCCGCTAGGTTGACAGGCCTAGGCAAAAATAAGGGCATCCCGGCAAACCAAAAGGGTTTGGGCAAAAATTAGGGATATATATATAAAAAGATGTACACCCGGCAAGTCGAAAACCTGAAAAGGCGGCTTGGTCAAAAAAGGGTATCCCGGTGGATTGAAAACCTGAAAAGGCAATCCAGGCAAAAGTTAGGGATTAAAGCGTATGACTATGTCTCGTTTGGATCACTCATGAAACTGCAACCAGTTGTACTACTTACTCAAGCTCAAACAGATAAAGCTCAATCCAATCGTTTCCGTCTCAACAGCAAGAAGATGAGATACTTGAGTGGCAATAGTAGAATTGAAACTCAATAGGATTATTCCCCACATAGCTGATTCTTTTTGTAAAACTTCATGACAAAATTCTCTTACTAGGGTTTATGTCTCCTTGTACAAACTTACCCATGTATGGGTCACTTTTGATATAAATAAATTCCATCTTTTGAATCCAGATTCACTTTTACCCTATTTACATAAGCGAAACGTCCATTGGTTGTGTTTGAATGTATGTATGCCTTTGAATATGATTGATGTTTACCAGAAACGCATGTATGCTTTTAATATGATTGATGTTTACCAGAAATGCATGAAAATGCAGTAATAGTATTTACTAAGGACGAACGAGGGAAGGATTTCAACGAAGCTTCGCCGGTTCATCTTTACAAGACAGTTACAAACCATCAGTAGGACTAATCCATTTTCACAAAGTCTAATCTCCCCTGGAATTTATATCCATCTCTTTTATCCTCATACGGATATACGGGAAATTACTTTCCAATAAGGGCACGATGAACGAAGACGGGATGTTATACTTATCCTACTATCAAACGAAAACGAAGGTTATCTATACCCTACTATCCCCAACAACGGGAGGTTATCTATACCTTGTTATCCCCAACAACGGGAGGTTATCTATACCTTGTTATCCCCAGCAGACGGAGGGTTATATATTCTTCAACAACGAATCGGGATTTATTTTTCTTGGCCAGCAGTTGTTATACAAGGATATCCAGACACTTCCAGCAGTGTCATAGCATACATACATCATTTACATCATACCATAACATATATGTCTATAGTACATTACCTAAGTGCATCATGTCATACATGCATACATAAAGCATAAACTAATGTTGTTATACAGAATGCTACCTTGTTTTCAGGTTAATTATCCAACAAACAATCTTATGATCTTTGGGACTGCTTTATTGTAACCTCAGGGTTACTTTATCCTCCTGATGAGCTTCTTATTACTTTGGGACTGCTTTATTGTAACCTCAGGGTTATTTTATCCTCCTGATAGCCTCTCATGACTTCAAGATTGCTTTAGAGTTACTGATTGCTCTATCCTCCTGAAATCATCCTATTACTTCAAGACTGCTTTAGAGCTATTCATTGCTCTATCCTCATGAGGTCATATTACTACTTCAAGACTGCTTTAGAGCTATTCATTGCTCTATCCTCCTGAAGCCATCTAATTATTTCAAGACGGCTTTAGAGTTATCCATTGCTCTATCCTCCTGAAATTACATTATTATTTCAAGACTGCTTTAGAGTTATCCATTGCTCTATCCTCCTGAAATTACATTATTATTTCAAGACTGCTTTAGAGCTATCCATTGCTCTATCCTCCTGAAATTACATTATTATTTCAAGACTGCTTTAGAGCTATCCATTGCTCTATCCTCCTGAAATCATTACTTCAAGACTGCTTTAGAGCTATTGATTGCTCTATCCTCCTGAAGACATATCACATTATTATTTCAAGACTGCTTTAGAGCTACTGATTGCTCTATCCTCCTGAAATTACATTATTATTTCAAGACTGCTTTAGAGCTATCCATTGCTCTATCCTCCTGAAATCATTACTTCAAGACTGCTTTAGAGCTATTGATTGCTCTATCCTCCTGAAATCATCCTACTACTTCAAGACTGCTTTAGAGCTATTCATTGCTCTATCCTCCTGAAGCCATCTAATTATTTCAAGACTGCTTTAGAGTTATCCATTGCTCTATCCTCCTGAAATTACATTATTATTTCAAGACTGCTTTAGAGCTATCCATTGCTCTATCCTCCTGAAATTACATTATTATTTCAAGACTGCTTTAGAGCTATCCATTGCTCTATCCTCCTGAAATCATTACTTCAAGACTGCTTTAGAGCTATTGATTGCTCTATCCTCCTGAAGACATATCACATCATTACTTCAAGACTGCTTTAGAGCTATTGATTGTTCTATCCTCCTGAAGACATATCACGTTATTATTTCAAGACTGCTTTAGAGCTATTCATTGCTCTATCCTCCTGAAGCCATCTAATTATTTCAAGACTGCTTTAGAGTTATCCATTGCTCTATCCTCCTGAAATTACATTATTATTTCAAGACTGCTTTAGAGTTATCCATTGCTCTATCCTCCTGAAATTACATTATTATTTCAAGACTGCTTTAGAGCTATCCATTGCTCTATCCTCCTGAAATTACATTATTATTTCAAGACTGCTTTAGAGCTATCCATTGCTCTATCCTCCTGAAATCATTACTTCAAGACTGCTTTAGAGCTATTGATTGCTCTATCCTCCTGAAGACATATCACATCATTACTTCAAGACTGCTTTAGAGCTATTGATTGTTCTATCCTCCTGAAGACATATCACGTTATTATTTCAAGACTGCTTTAGAGCCATTCATTGTTCTATCCTCCTGAAATCATATCATTGCTTCAAGACTGCTTTAGGGTTATCACTATTGATTGCTCTATCCTCATGAAGACATGCTGCTACATCATTATTATTCCAGACTCCTGACAGCTTTCATCATACACCTATATTTTGAACGGCTCCCCCCCTAGTGGCATCTTTAAGCCCACTCAATCATATTCAACTAGCCATCTGTACCACTCTAGTGCACTGGTGAGTGCAAATTTTTGGGCTTTTGTGTTCAATCCCCTTCAACCTTCCAGGTTACGACTGGCAAATATACCAATCTAACCCCTCAGGTTTCAGAAAATTGAACAGGGGCAGCTGTTGCACCCCAAAATTTGCCCTCACAATACAAGACTTTGTGTTCTAAGAAGGTTCACAAGGTTCACAAAGTTCTCCAACAAATTCTACCAATTCCTTGAAGACGGGCTGTTATTAAAATTCTGAGGCGTTTGATACATTTATCTATCACCAGGTCTGATCATATCAAGATCTTGGCATTTGGTCAGTAGAGTTTAATTACGAGTAGTGTTACTGTTGATGCTGAAACTGTTGTGATTACGGTGCCCATATGTGTTGGTTATGAAGTGGTTTGGTTAACATTTTAATCGGATGAGATTAGAATTACAAATATCACTTGGGAGTGTTTATGTTTTATGACTATGTTAATGAATTTAAATGCTTGTGGATTTATTCACAATTGTTTATATTTTTTTTTAACTAGGAATAAAATATAAATAAATTCAAAGTATTGGGAATTTTATTTCATAAAGATTGCATTATACAAAAAGGGAGATTGTTTCACATTTTTGCTGCTACAAGGAATTACATTAAATCTAAAAAATCCTAAGTCCTAAAAATGCTAAGTGTCTTCATGTTGGCCCTTGAGCTTCGCCGCAAATCTCGACTAACCTGCACATCAAAGCAAAACAAACAATATAGAAAAAGGTTAGGAGTTTTTTGACACTCTCAGAACAATGTCATCATCGAGTGCCGGGAGTGGCACAACCGAAGCTGCGTCCTACCCCGTTACCAATCCGCGCCGTTGGCGTCAGGTCAAGTGTCATCTGTTCTTATCATGCGGGACAGCCGAGAAAGATGAAGAGTAAAATGAAGTTTGGGGCCGATAAAAGGTTTTGCCGAAATGCTTGTTTAAGCCAATGGATTGTACTATCAAGTAAATATCTCAGAATTTATCCAGTGGATATCCAAAATCCAAGTCAGTATATTAGACAAAACAGAAATCCATGGATATCGAACCAAATTTGCAATCAAATACGAATATCCAATAAATCCGTCACCTGAAATTCATTGACAAAGTCAGGTTGTAGCAGTAAAAACCAATTCAATCCAGAAAACAAGAGAATAAGCTCAAACAACAAGATCGGTTCGATTCACAGACTGCATCAAAAGAAAACTAGTTCATCAGTAAAAAGCCACATCAATATCAGAAATGATAAAAGATACCAAACCGAATCCAAATAAGGGGCTGGGCACCAAGTTAAGAGTGGTTCGGACAGCTGCAAAAAAATCAGAAGGCATCCAAAGACATAACAGTTGCACCAGATGAGCAAGAAACTAGTTCTTCAGCAAACAATTCAAGCCGGATCAGGAACCTAATCCGACCTCCGGTTAAACCATATTTCTAAACCCAAAGTGGTATTAGAAAAAGTCAGAAACTATAACAGGCCCAACAGGTAGTTCTGAACTGAGCAAATAGATTCTAGCAGAAAAAATTAGAAGCAGTTCAAGAACAAGAAAGAATCAAGTTCAGTTCATGTTCAAGAACAAGAAAGGACTAGGTCCAGTTCACAAACCACAGCAGAAAAATCCAAACCAGTTTCCCAAACTACCTCAAAACTGTTAGCCAAATCAGATGAGCAAGACAAGTTCACATAATCACACTTACATGTCAAGAGTAAGCTCAGTTCATTAAACTGTATCAGCCGTAGTGATCCCCAACCAAAGGTGAAATGTCACGTTGGAAAATCGAAGTGCAAGGCATAGGGCTCAGTTATGAACATCATAGCCTAATTCACAATCATAGTTCAGTTCAATGGAACCAGTTTAACATCAGAGAACAGAAAGATCAGGTTCAACTCAGAGAATCGAGGAATCAAGCTCGTGTGCAAACGAACCAAGCTCATGTTCAGAAAATAAGAGCCAAGTTCAATTCACAAACATCGTAACCCAGTTTTAGTTCAAGAAAAAGTGTCACAAGTAATTGAATCGCCGCGAGTTCATCATAGAAAAGACCCAGGCGCACGTTCGAAGAAAGCATCAACACCTGCGTATCGATTCAGAAAGTGTAACAGGTTCACACAACCCTGTTAGAGGAAAATGAAACAAGGTCACTAAACTGCATCAGATGGAACCAGATATCCAAATCTATGATGGAGTTACCCGTATCCGAAACATCTGTGAAATCCAAACAAACCATATCAGATAAAACATTAAAATCTATATCTGATAAAAATCCAAATCAGGCACAGTTTATCCCAAACGAAACGATATCCAATTGAAATCTAAAAGACGAAATCTAGTCAAGGTAAATAAAATATGGAAAGGCTTCCAATCAAATCCGATTCAGTGAAAAAAAAGATCAACAGATCCCAATCAAATCAAATTAACGTTGGTTCGCAAAAGCTCCACGAAATCAAAATCAAATCGAAATCAATGATAGAAGAAAACGTAAATCCAAAAAGTCACAAGGCCCACGAAAATCACAAAGATCGAAAAGATATATAAAGGAAGATACAACCTGGGAGAAACCCTGGTGGCCGCGAGAGAGAAAGGGGGCTAAGGTTCGAAAACCTAGACGGAGAGAGACAAAGATCGCGAGCAAAACCCTAGACGGAGAAGGAGACCGTCGCATCCATCCTCAAAACGAGACGATCTAAGAGGAAAGGGTTCACCAGCGTCGTTTAAAGCCACGACGAGCAAACACCTTCCTTGAAGCTCAGACCATATCATCGTCGCTTTTCAACGCACAATCTCGCCATCGAAGCCTTCGAAGAGTAAGACAAGGACCTGTATTTCAATATTTAATCATGTTTTCGTGTGTGTTTCAGGATAGCTGAGAAGAATGAAGCATGCAAACGACGAGAGACGGAAGCAACCGAGAGAGAAGAAGGAGAGTTGAAGAAACGGCGCCGTGAGAATGTTAGGGCTTTGGAACCCTAAATGTTCTTTGGTTATGATTTACGCCATCCGGGTTGGGTCCGGGAGTGATGACCGGCCCAACCCCCCTTTTATTTTTTACCTTTTTCTTTTCTTATAATTAGTTAATTAACTTTATTAAACTTTTTTTAAAAAACTAATATAAAAAATTGTTTTCTTAACAAAATAATAATTTAAAAACTTTTTTTATAAAATTAAAAAACCTTTTTATAATAATAAATAAAAACCATTTTTTTAAATAAATGTGTTAAAATCCTTTTTTTGAAAAATATAATAATTAGGTTAAAATAGTTTTAGGGTTTGAGTTAACTTAATATTAAGAATTTCATTTTTAAATTGAAGATTATATCACAAAATAAAACCACAAAAAGATGCATAATTTTACTTCATCACCATCTGACAATTCTGCCCATTAACGGTGTTTGCTCGTTTTGCAGTTTATTGCGTTTACCGTTATTTATTTCATTTTTATGTCATTACTATATTGTAACTGCTTCTCATATGTAACCTCGCGAACAAACAATCGCGCTTACTTTCCGCACTTTATTTCCGCTTGCATGATTTAAATTTCTCACATTTTTATCACTATTATTCTATCACATCACTCACATCCGAAGGTTAGGTCTAGCATTTGATCGCCACGCCAATAGTCCTCAAAATTTCAAACCCTCAAAACTACAAAATTCAAACCCTAATTTTCACAAATGCCTCGTCACAGGCAAAATTACCAGTTTACCCCTAGCATTAGGTCAAAGAGCCGCCGCGCTCATTTTAGGGTTTCCGCCGCGGAATCCCTAACCTAACCTAACCCTAATTCACTTAACAATTCAACGTAGAGATTTGGAGTTTCTACACTCCACGTAAGCGTGTCCTTAAGATGCGTTTATTCCCCTTGAGACCTTGACCACTGTCAAGAGATCTCTAACCTCCCTTTTGAGGGGAACTACGATTACTCTGATTCCGCTCCCGTAAGGATACGTAGGCACAAGATGCGATGTCTTGCCGAGTAAACTTAGAATTAACCCCCTTTATTATTTATTATTGCTTATTTATATTTTATTTATCTTTGCTATTTAATTATTTTGCTTATTATTTTGTAATTGTTTCTTGGATGTAAAGTTGTTTAATTATTTAATTATTATTATGGTTAGTAATTAGGGAGTGTAACAACCTGTATGTAATATTAAAATAAATTTAGATCACTTTTAAATAAAGATAATTAAAATAAACACGTCACACACGTAAGTCGATTTTAATCGCCGTCTCACTTCCTAAGGATATCCCTCAAGTTGCCTACGAATAGTGGTTAAGTGGGGTGTATAAAGCAAGTCCCTCAAATAGAAAAATCATCAAAGTCCCTTATGGTTGCCTTTACGAATCGAGTCCCTTTCGAAAAATGATGATGGTCCCTTATATGTGCTTATTACATCCCACAGTGGCCTCCAAAAATCCAATTGTCCCTCACATGTCCCTTAACATCCAAAGTAAGGACTACCTACTCCATTTTAGTAGGGATAGTCTTACTAAGGAAAGGATAAAGAATAAGAAAGACCTTAAAACATTAGGGTAGACTACTCCTAGATACTTGCTCATTTCAAAACTTTTCCACACTTAAACAAATTTCCAACAAAATTTTCAAACAAGTTTTTTTCACATCCATACACGGATTATTATTAAACTATTCTGAAATTTTTTGCTATTCACACACTACACTTTCAAAACAATTCAAAAGTGAGCTTAAGTACCTAAGAGCCCATGGATAACCATGGATGAAAAGGGTGCTAACACCTTCCCTTTTCATAACCTACCCCCCGGACCCAAAATATTCTCTAAGGTCTTTCCTGTTCTTTTATAACCTTTCCTTATGGATAAAATAAAAGTCGGTGGCGACTCTTGCTATCCGCAACATTGTTTAAAGTCAGTTCACCGGGTTACAGATGTCATCTGTTATGTGGATCCTGCAATAACAAGGGTTAAGTTTTTAAAACAAGGATGTGCAGGTTAGCACAAACCCCATTGCCATTTTACTGTTTTTCAAAACAAATATAAAACAGGAATAACAGAGATCACAATATTTGAATACGAAGAAAACGCCTTTGATTTATTAACAAAATACATGTACATAATCCAACAAGGCCCTGACAATAAAACCGCTATGCCCCGGGTAGGACATAGGGTTGTACAATGATTGGAAAAAGTAAATCATTACTCTTCACTTGTCATCTGGATGATATCCTTGATGGTCCAATTGTTGAGGCCCTCGCCTGGCTTGCTTGGCTGAATCCAAGAGTCGAGATCACAATCGCTATCCCCGCTGTCTTCAGACGCCGCGTTGATGCTTTCGATCCGCCACTGGTAAATTGGACCGGCCCTTTACCTCGAGACGCACTGTTATACGAAGAAGAAGAAGCTTCATCTCCAGGAGAATATCCCAACCCAAACTTATCTTGCTTGTTGGGTATCTCCAAAATTCACCCCCAGCCTGGGGTAGATCCAGCTTGGACAACGGCCCGAGCTTCCTTGAAGGAGGAGAGATTCATCTCTGGCTTTTCTGTGACTGCAGGAGCTACGTCCTTCACTTTGATAGCTTCGAACGCTTGGCATAGAGTCTCATGGATTTCGCCATCCATTTCCACATACTTGAAGGACGACAAATGGCTCACCATTATGTCTTCCTCGCCACACACGGTTACGATGCTTCCTCCGACAGCATATTTGAGTTTCTGGTGCAACGTGGAGGTCACGACACCAGCAGCATGGATCCATGGCCGGCCCAAGAGGCAACTGTAGGCAGGCATGATGTCCATAATATAGAAGACCGCGTTGAACGTTTCCGGACCGACTTGGATCGGCAGGGTCACCTCCCCGAAAACGTGGCGTTGAGTCCCGTCGAACGCCTTCACAACCAGATCACTGGGTGTGCAGATCACTCCACGAGTATCCAACTTCATTAACGCCTTCTTCGGAAGAACATTAAGCGGCGAACCCGTGTCCACCAGCACGTGCGACATGATTGTGCCCCTACACTCTATCGAGATGTGCAGGGCGCTATTGTGATTCCTCCCTTTTGGCGTCAGCTCTAGGTCTGTGAATCCTAGCCCATTTCCAGCATTTACGTGGGCTACAACCTCTTCTAGTTGATTCACCGATATTTCTTGCGGTACATAGGCGGCGTTCAACACCTTCAGCAGCGCATTGCGGTATGCTTCAGAACATAGCAACAAGTTGAGAATGGAAATCTTCAAGGGCGTTTGATGGAGATGATCTACAATCTTGTAGTCGCTCTTTTTAATCAACCGCATAAACTCCTCGGCATCTTTAACAAGCAAGTCTGTTTCTGCCCCACACGGGACCTCTTCGACGACTTTGCTTTTCCCTTTATCGGCTGCGTCAGCTCTGACCGCTTTATCCGTCACGACCTCTGGCGGTGCAAATACTCTTCCGCTGCGAGTAATACCACTGATTCCCGCAAGATTCTCCACAGTCGACCCATACGGTTCTAGCTCCAACCTCTGTCTGTTGCAATAGACTTCAGCCCCATAATGTCACGGAACGGCGTTAGTGCTCTCGAAGGGTATTGGCCCAGCTTTGGTAATAGTAATTGTGGGCGGTCTGGGCGCAGAAATGGTTATTGGCCGGCGAGGGATGGTGATGGTGGCGACTTCATCAGCCTGCTTCAACACTACCTCTCCTGATCCACTTTCAGCCCTCCGGCTAAACTGCAGAATCCCCTCAGTCATTAGACTTTGAATTCCTTCCACCAACTGCTCACATCCATCAGAATGCGTGGCACAGTCCATGCATAGTTCTCCGCACCCTGGAAAGAACCCTCTTTTCAACAACTTAGCTTTGACGAAGCTAAGTGGCGTCTTTAGGTCTCTGACATCAGTCAACAGATCTGCATTCTCTTCTTCGATAATGGCGTTCACTCCGCCTCCCCTATAATTCGGCATAGGATTCTTCGTGACATTGGGCACATTATCGGAGAAGTTAATGATCTTGGCATCCACCAAGTCTTGCACCTTGTGCTTGAAGGCTTTGCAGTTCTCGATTGTGTGGCCTGGTGCCCCTGAGTGGAAGTCGCAAGCGGCATTTGCGTTTTACCCCGGTGGAGGTGCCCCTGTCAAGGGAGCCATCATCCTCTTCTGGACCAACTGAAGCTGAAGCAAGGTCTGCAAGAATTGCGCATACGACATGGGCGGTGCCTCGAAGTGACGGTTTGCCAAAGATGCCCGATTCTGGTACTTTCTATATCCCTGTTGATTCGGTTGTTGTTGCTGCTGCTGCTGCGGAGCCGCTGGGATATTTATACTGGCTATCTGCTGCTGAGGGCCTTTACCCTTCCTTCGAGCGTTGGTCATAGCGCTCGCTTCTCCTTCTCGCCTTTTACCAGCATAAGGTTTCTTTCCACCTCCTCCGGTTGAGGATGACTCACCTTGAATTTTCCCGATCTTGATCCCATTCTCGACGTGCTCGCCCATGATAATAAGAGCCGAGAACGTCCCAGACATACCGCTGACTAACTTTTCATAGTAAACCCCTGGGAGGGTGGCTACAAACATCTGCACGAGCTCTCGTTCAACCATCGGCGGCTGAACCCTGGCTGCCAACTCACGCCACCGCTGGGCGTATGTCGCTACTGCGAAAATCGGCGCCGGCTGACAGAAGAGTCGCCACCGTGCGTTATTTATCCCAACGGAGGGAAAGGAAACGCTCGAAGTAAACCTAACGCAAAGACGGGAAAAGGTATGGTCATCGCAACCAAAACCTGGATTCGGGAGTCGGTTACGCAAGGGGAAGGTATTAGCACCCCTCATGTCCATCGTACTCGATGGGATCCACGCTTGTTTGTTTGTACGGATTACACTTCTATCTAAACTAAAGGATGAGGTCTGAAAAGAAAAGATGACTCGGCAAAGCATCGCACTTTATGCCTACGTATTCCCGTCTGGAACGAGAAATCAGAGTCAACGTAGTTCGCCTAACTACGGGGGAAGGTGGGAAAGGTTGCTCGCTAGGATATCGCATCCTATGCCTACGTACTTCCACACTGCATGGAAGATCAGAGCAAACGTAGTTCGGGCTACACGCGACACAAGTTGTTCAAGTGTCTTTTATGAAAAATCTCACCTTAAACAAGGGTTTTCTTATTGCAAAAAGGTTGATGTTTGTTCAAATCTTTTGACGGAAGAAATGAATTGATTTCTGTTATAACCTTTATTAATGTTTTTCTGTTGTTTTGAAGAAAGAAGAGATGACACTCTAAAATCCTAGGGTTAAAAAGGGAATAAAATCTACCCTAATGTTATCATGCATGGGTTAAGACCTAATGTCTATCATGCTCCTCTCTTGCGCAGAGAGAAACAGAGATCCTAAGGGATAAACGAAAACAGAAACAGCAGATATATACAATAAAGCAGTAAAATGCATGGATGCAGCAATACAAGCGAGGCAAGGGAGTCCCACTCAACCTCGAACCTAGAAAACAATAGGCAAAAGTGAACAGAATTCACTTTCAACCTTAACAGGTTAAACAACAAGCAATACAGTCAGGGAAATTCAATCAATACATCAGGAATTATCAACAGCAAAAACTAAACAGCAAAGCAGTCTTCATCAGCATCTGTCTTCAAGTCAGCATCAACTATCTACAAGCTTCAAGCAAGCATCAGTCTCTTATCTTCAATCTCTCAATGGCTTTTCTTCAAGTCCCAATCTCCAAGATGAGCAGCAGTCAACAAGATGAACAGGATGTTAAGCAGTTAGTTGACCACCAAAGGTGGCAAACACACTTCTCACAACACATAGAATGTTTCTCTCAAGAGTTCTATCTCTTAGACACTATCACCAAGCCTTCCAAAGGAAGGGGGTTAGTGTCTTAGAGAGACTCTGCATCATAGAGAGGGATGGAGGCAATCAAGACCTTCCATGTTTGTGAATCAAGTTTTCTATTCTAGAGCTCTGCCTAACTCCTAGATCCTATAGCCTTCAACAGCTGCCAGCAAGAGATACTCCTCATCAACTCTGGAAGTTGGTCTTCAGTCTTTAATCTTCAAATGGGCTTCATCAACACAGTCTTCAGCTCAAACCCCAAGCCCCAAACAAACCCAATACCCCACACAGTCAAATAATAACCCTAAAGAGGGCACACCACACAGTCAATCAAATACAAGCAATATACTAATAGTAATAGGGGAAGCCTAATATTTTCTAAGGGATCTATTATCTACCCATAACCCCTATAGTCCCATACCCCAAAATCAAATCTAAGATTCCTAAAAGAAATGATCTATCTCACCTATGTTCACTTAAAACCCTAATTTTAACCACTCTAATCTCACCTAATCAAATCATCTAAAAATTAATCCTAAAATTATGACTTACATCCTATGACGAAGCTAAAGTCCTATTTGATATTTTTCTTAACAGAATTATTGACCTAATGCAAAAAGAAGCAATTAAAAATATCAATTTTCTGATTTTATATGATTTTTTAAAGATGCTAAAAATATAAAAGAAAAATAAAACCAAAGAAATGAATTAAATGGGGAGGGGGTGTCAACATTAACTGCGCCTAGTTCATTTATTGATGGGCCAGAGAAAGGGAGGTGGGATTAGCAAGCGCAAGGGCCCATGTTCATTCAGAAAACCAAATTAAAAAATCAAAAGAAAAAGATTAAGAACCCGGTGTGAAAAGCAACAATTTCCAGTTAAAACATGAAATGGGCTCGCTGGTGGGGTGTGGTTAGTATGTTTTGCTGAGGCCCAAGACTCAACTTAAGTGGAACGCTGCGTTCCATTAAGTTCAGATTTTCCCTCCATTTTGAAATTCAAACGTGGACCGTCCAGATCAAATTCAGAGTCAAACATTGGACTTAATCCAACGCCCAGGAGATCGTCTTCTCCAAATAGTTCTAGGGTTTTCAGAAATCGTATCCCATGCAAGAATCTTCCACCATCTCATACTCTCTCAATTCTTCATGGAATTAAAAACTTCAAAGACCAAAGTTGATCTATTCTTTCCCAGGAATACAGCCATATCCTTGGTTTTGATTAAAACTCCATAGAACTCACAAGCAGAGGACACGAAGTCATTGGTTCCAAGAATTCTCACTGTGATCAACCCTAACAATTCTAGGTTCTAATGGCACTAATGTGTTCTTCATGTCTCACTGATCTCAGTATGCTATCGTGTGTACAATAACACTCACTAACCTAACCAATCTTGATCATCAAAGTTTCAACACCATATTCTCAAACTCCATGAATGGCACTCAAACTCTCTGGGTATCATTATCTACCTATCCCTAACAACCCTAACCTAACAAACTAAGCTAACAATGCATAATTAGTGGTGTAGAGATCAAAATGCAAACCTGCAATTCTTGTTGGAACAGATGAGAATTGGCTCGATTCAGCACTTGCAATCTTTCACAAATGATCCTTAGATGATGCTATTGTTTCTGTTTGCAAAAAATTGGAAGATGAAGGCTTGTAGTATGAGATTCGAATCTGATATGCTTCTTGCAATTTCAAACCCTAACTCTTCAATCTTCCATGGATGGCTCTCTAATTCAGCATGTATGCACTCAAGAGATTCAATGGATTGTGGATGAAGAAGAAGAATGAACAGAATTGATGTTGATTGTATGAATTCACTCTTTCTTACAATTGAAGCAACAATGGAGTTCTCACTTTTCTCTCTCTCTTTTCACCAACCTCTTCCACCAATGATCCACATTCATTATATAGATGATGATGGAAATGCCTAGAAGTTTCTGGATCCCTCTAAGATGATTCTAGAATATCTCATGTCATGATATGATACTTTATCTCATCTCTTATGATATCTCATGCCTAGACTTGGTACATCCCTTTAATTATGCTTGAAAATCTCCTTACATGAGTTATTGGAAAGATCTAGATGCTTAGCAAGCTGATTCTTTGCATTTCATTAAGTTTGGCATTTGTACCTTATTATGCAAGTCATGGATTTCCAAAGCAACCCTATTGGAAAGATCTAAATCTCCTTACATGTTGTGAAGTTTTTCATTTGAAGCTTCCTTGTATGAGTTTTGGGCATAGGCTAAGAATGACCTGTAATTCTCAAATGACCAAAATACCCTTTGCTTGCCAAGGACATAAGTAGAGTTCCACAAATCATATGAAGGCATACCATACCTTCCAAGAAATCTAAGACAATGAGGAACAACTCTCATGTTGGCCAGAAATCCATTTGAAATCTCCTTGAAGGTCAAAAATTGCTTGGAAGACAGACAACTTTAACAGACAAATTCCAGTGCCCTCAGATGACCTGTAACTTGCAAGAGCTATAACTTGAGTTCTATAAATCATCTTGATGACTTCCACCACTCAAATTAAAGATATGAAGATACTCTACAAGTTTCATGTGGACCAGAAATTCATATGAAGCTTGCATCTTGAGTTACACTGCTTTGAAGTTTGACCTAAATCAGGGGATTTTACACTGAAACCCTAATTTGGTAACTCCATTTCTCCTTGATTCCTTCTGATTTTTCTTTAGCACAACACCATATCCATATCCATATATCAAATAATGAGTCCCACAACCTTCAAATGAGCTTTAATACTTCTCAAATCAAGTCTTTGACCTAGGGTTGACTTAGGGTTGACATAGATGAAACCCTAGTTGGCTGCCTTCAACTGAGGCTCTTGCAATCATTCCAATGACCTAGCTCTCCTTCAAAATGATCATCTAGGCTTTCCATAACATCCATACACACTCCAAGCTCCTGGCTCATAGCTCATACACCCTCTGATGATCCCCAAACAAACCTCAAGATAGGAGAGAATTCAATGATTAACCTGTCAACTCTTCAAGGCTCAAATTCTTGCCTGATGACCTGAGTAGTCTTGAATATGAATGAAACCCCTTGAATATGCTTCTTGAGACAAGAATAGTACTTGATCCCCTGTTAAGATAACTTGCTTATGCTATGCTATGCAGATGAATATCCTATGTACATGATGACAATGCAAATGATAATGCAATTGAAACATAAGCCTAGGTTAGAAAGGTTTGGGCAAATTTTAGGGTGCAACAGCTGCCCCTATTCAAGCGGCTTGGACCCGACTGGATAAAGAGCGTGCAGCCTTCAGACATTCGAGGTACGAGACGGTTGAATACGAAAGAACTCGGAAATTTTCCATCCGCAAAATAAATTGCGTATACGACTACTGCTTGGGGAAAATATCATTCAGAAAACTGAATCCGGTTGTCACGGCAACAACTGATCAATTATCTGATAAGAACTGACTTGATTTCGTCCTCAACCACCTGCGTGACGCCACAGGCCTTGAATCCACAGTTAATTCCACATTTTGCTACAATAAGCATGCATCGAGCCAAAGGACCACGTCGAAAACACAAAAGTCTTGACCTTCGTTTGTAGAGAAACAAACAAAATGCTACGTAAAGCGCGAATCAGGCATCCGGTGACTAGAACAAGTTACTCTGCGGGATACATCTCCGACGACACAGATACTTGAACAAATAATTCCGCAGGGAGCCACTCCGTTAGCACGGGTAATGATTCTGCCAACACCGATAATAATTCCTTTGACAAAAGGTAACAACTCCATCGACCAGGATAACAAACTGCCTCAAACAAGGCATAATAACTCCTCAAACCAGGGTGTAACTCCATCACCCAGGGTGACAACTCCCTCAACCAAGGTAATAACTCCTTCAACCAGGGTATAACTCCTTCAACCAGGGTATAACTCCTTCAACCAGGGTATAACTCCTTCAACTAGGGTATAACTCCTTCAACCAGGGTAATAACTCATTCAACCAGGGTAATAACTCCTTCAACCAGGGTATAACTCCTTCAACCGGGGTAATTCTGACGACAGTCGTCAAACACCTACTTCGACGGCAGGTAGTAATTTCAAGATTTTCAATACTGACGTGACAACAGTCTGAAGAAAACTTCGCTGGGGAAGAAGAGAAGCTTAACCAAGCAACTCTGATGGGGAAGAAATCTCTACTGGGGAAATCACGGCGATAACTCCAAAAAATCTGAACTATGAAATCTTGTAATGCCGACATAACAGCGACCTGAGAAGGACTCAGCTGGGGAAAAGAGAAACTCAACCAAGCAACTCTGCTAGGGGTCCACATGATAGGACGAACACGATCACTGCTCGCCTTGCGCCACAAATCCGACTATCCGAACATCTTCCTGAATCATAATCTCAATTATCTGCAGGGGAAAACAAACATCTGAAACCAACGAGGTAACCAACCTGGTTTATGTTTCCGAATACGTATGTTTGATAATGACGTAATGTTTCCATATAGCATGGAAATGCTACGTATTTGGGGTAAAATGCAAGTATGATGATGCATGCTTATGCAAAAAGGCGCTCCAGCAAAATAAATGCTGAAGACAAAGCTAACTCCGCCGAGGATAACCGGATATTACAGAATTATTCCAGCAAAAATAAATGCTGGAAAAGTGAAACCAACTCCGCTGGGGAATAACATATGTGCCAAGTATAATTGGACTCCTCTGGGGAAAACAGACGGAGTCTTCCTGCGTACTAATGAAGATTGGATTTGAAACTGACGCGCCAACACGGACGGGCCTTACAGTGATTGCCAATACATTTTTTTGGTTGAAGAATCGGAAGACAGTAACATGACTTCCCGACATTCGTCTCACACTTTAAGATTGACTGAATCTGCTCGAATAGCTCTGAGTAGCTCTGATGATACAGAGAAGAACAATTCCTTCGCTTCTGATACGGCCTGTGGGACCTCTGTAGGGATAGTCCTCAAAAGGGAATCTGAACATTTGTACCCCGTTGGTCTGATATGAACTGCCCCAGCATTTTGAACTTCGGAGAAATACTTCACACCAAATGCCCCTCGAGTAAAGAATAACTTTTGCGCTCTTAAGATGGTCTGCCTCTGATTGCAATGACTTTGCCCCTGATTAGCTGATCCAGAGCAGTACCTCCAACTACGAGAGATTTACCGAATCTCGACCTGATTGCCCCAGAGTAACTGACTTTGAATGGCTGACCTGACTGGGGAGCACTTAATGGCTTGCCCCGGCTTGCGGAGCATTCGAGCACTCTGCATTCTATCCTGACCATATTTTCCACTGTAGGAAACTTTTTTGTTGTCAAGCGCTTACTCGCAAGTAAAACAAGTTGTTCTGCATAAAATATGTATTAATGCAACACATATGATAGTTTTGACATCCAATCTGTTCACTGGGAAAAGGGAAAAACAGTTTATAGCATATAATGCACAAAACATTTATCAACATCAGGACCAACATGGTAAGAGGAACCCTTTCAGGAGTCAGAATCGACGCGACCTTTACCGAAGTATGCTTTCGAAATTACCGGCTTCAATTAGGACTTTTGAAGGTTATAACGTGGTCAGGTTCACGGTTTTGAAGGAAAGGATAAAGGCTCAAAGTTTATTTTAACCCACCCACTCTCCTTGATGTTCTCCCATCCTACATTCAGCTAATTCGACCTTAGCGCTCACCTCTCAGAGGCTGAAAGATAGGAGTGATAGTTCGAGAACCCATGAGTTTTTGGAGTGACAGCCACTCACTTTTCATATTTGACACTTAGGGTCACACGACTCGCATTTGATTTGAGGGTTTTTCTTTTTGTCCTCCTTTCATCTTTTTTTCTTATCCCTAACTTTTGCCTGGACTGACTCCTTTTGAGTTTCTTTTGATTTTTTAAGTCCAGCGGGATGCCCTCATTTTTGCCTAAGTCATTTGTCTTGAAGTTTTGACTTAGCGGGCTTTTGATTCTCTTTGCTTTCTTTTTTTTTCGAACAAGTCGTGTGACACTGGTTGTCTGACTCATTGGAGAATGATGTGACTGTCTCACTCTTGATTTGACCATTGTGGTTTTTTAGGCACGACCTCTAGAGGTGTGATTGATCCTCGAACGGGCACTCCTTTTTGTAATTTGGGTGTTCGGTCAAATTATCTAACACCTACCCTGCCCCAGGTTAAGATTGAGGGTTTTTCGTTTTCAGAAAGAACTCTTACTACTAGGCTCAAAGGGGTTGACAAGGGATTATCTTCCTTATAACTTCGGTGTTTAGGGATTTGAAACAATGCATGTACATCATCAACAGGTTTTATTTCAAAAGCATACAATCAGAAGCTGCGTGTCGTTCATTTTCGTCATCCTCCTCAGATCCTTCTTAACCAAGCATTGGACATTTGCAAAAACAATTAGTGAACACGAATGGATTCAATCAAAACATGCATATTTATTCCATTATCATCCATTGAATGAAAACAACAAGTTTTACGAACAAGATTGCAATTTAAACAGGAAAGAAACTACAAACGTAAAGAAATGACAAGATAAAACAAAGAAAAATGCCAGCTTCCGAGAACCGGGCTTTCACATCTGTCCTGCTGCTGAACCAGCTATCTTCACAATCAGTTATTAGAGGCAGCCTGCCACTGTTCTGATCTACTTTTAACGGCCCACCCGAACTATAGAACTCCTCTTTGCCCACCATACTCCAGCCTATTCATGGTTTGGCATTGGTTGTTGTGTAATATTGGGCCCTTCCGTACCAAAATTAATAGCAGTGCTATCAAGAAAATCTTGCACTTTATGCTTGAAAGCGTGGCAGTTTTCGATATTATGGCCGGGTGCCCCGGAGTGGAATTCACAATGCTCATTAGCGTTATAACTGGGTGGGGGTATCCCTGTCGGAGGAGCCATTGTTCTTTTCTCGACCAACTGTAATCGTAACAAATTCTGAAGAAGCTCAGCGTACGATACTGGCGGCGGATCAAATACCCTTTTCGGCTTTCCGTTCTGAATTCTTCGCTGAGCCGGATGTTGTTGCCCCTGCTGCTGCGGCTGTTGCTGATGTTGCGCGGGGATTGTCACACTTGCAACTTGTTGCGGTTGGTATTGCCTCCATCCCCTATTTCTTCCCCGAGAGCTACATACCGAATTGGCATCTTCCTGTTTTCTACCCCCGAAAGCTTTCTTATTGCTTCCAGCTAAAGCAGACTCTCCCGCTTGAATCTTACCGATTTTTATCCCATTTTCTATACGCTCCCCCATCAGGATCAACTCGGAGAAGGTACTCATTGAGAAGTTGAGCAGCCGTTCATAGTACATTCCTGAGAATGTCCCTACGAACAAGTCCATCATTTCACGCTCCACCATAGGAGGTTGTACTCTGGCAGCCAAATCACGCCATCTCTGGGCGTATTCTTTGAAGCTTTCACTGGGTTTCTGAGAGAGGCTTTGCAGCTGAACCCGGTTAGGGGCGAGATCGCTGTTGTATTGGTAATGCTTCACGAAAGCTTCCGCTAGCTCTTTCCAGCTTTTTATTTGTGTTGGCTCTAGGCTCATATACCATTCCAGCGACGGCCCTGACAAGCTGTCCTGGAAGAAATGCATGAGCATCTTTTCGTCGTCTGAATACGCGGACATCCTCCTGTAAAATGAACGAACATGTACCCTCGGGCACGTGTCCCCTTTATATTTATCAAATGATGGCGCTTTGAATTTCAGAGGTACCCTCAGCCCTGGTACCAATCCCATATTGGACATATCCAGCCCCACAGCATTCTGGCTAGCCAAACCATTTACCTTCTCTTCCAGCAATCTCATTCGGAGGTTGTCTCCTGCGGGTCTCCCATAGCCTTCGTTCTGACCAGAGAACACATCCTCCTGACGATCCTCCCAGCGAGGTACTGCATCGTATCCAACATAATCTGCATCACGGCCCGGACCCGTTTGGAAATACCTGGGGTCGTACCTCAGATTGCCCATCTCTTGAGCGTTGTATGCACCAGTTCCGTATCCAAGATTACCATAACCATAGCCACCAAACCCAGCCTTGGCGCCAGCAGTGCTGCCATACCCCATGTTCACACCATTGAAGCCCTGGTTACCATTGATACCATTCATTCCGACATTCTCAACGCCCCCGTTGAAACCCTGGTTGACATTACCCACAAATACCCCAGCAGTATCTGTATTCATATTACCGGCGTTCCCACCTCCACCTACAGGACCAGTTTCTCCAGCATTCAAACCGGTTACGGGAATAGCATCAGCACTTTGACGATTCTCAACTCGGGGTGAAGCAGCAATGTTTTCACCATGCGGTGTCCCGTTGTTTTCAGCCCGTGTGACTATCGGTTGAACCAGATTCTGCAGCTGCTCTTGTCCTTTGGCGACGGTCTCCATGGTTTGCATGAGCAGGGCCATCCTGTCACGCATCTCTTGCATTTCACTCTGCACGTTGTCCATGATCTTCTTCTGGTTGGTCCTTGTAAAGTAACGGTGGACCCGCTTTTCTGCAATCCTGAAAATACCTGGAACGGATGCAGGAGATAAGATACACGGATTACAAACCTGTAATGCAAATATGAGTATGTATGCAAAATGCAATATGTGTCTGTGCATTAGGGATTATCATTCCCCGATTCTAGTGTGAATGTGCCAGTGCAGTGACAGTGCTAGCAAGATAGTGATTGGAGCCGAGTCATAGAAAACCTCGTATATTGCAGAGAAATCCAAGAGTACAATATTACTGAGTGTACAATAAGAAGGCATGACCTCAACCAACAATCCTGGTGATGGTCAGCACGAATGCAAATAAAGCATACACATTAATATATGAAATGGTCAAGTACACTCATGAGCCTGGTACTCTTCTAGTAACTTCTTAGTCTCTGGATGACTTGGTCGGGTAAGCAGCCCCTCAACCAGTTGATTTCTTTGTTTGAGAACACGTCGCACGTCACCAGCGGTTTCCTCCCATGCCCCTTCTCCGAAGCGATCCTCTAGCTTCCGCTTCTGAGACACAGCTTCGTTCCTGCCTTCGATGGCCTTGTTCAATGCATTCTGGAGACTATATCTGGCCATTACCTCCTCTTCATGCTTCTTAATGCTAGCCTTCAACTGCTCTTCGAGTTCAGAAATTTGTTGCTTCAATTTATCTTCCCTCTTTTTGTTGTTGGTTAGCGTAGCATTCCACGTCTTGTTACAAGAAGAGATTTCTCGGTGAGCGGCGTCGAGTGCTTTCTTTTTGGACTCCAACATGTCATGAGAGCTTCTGAACTCTTGCCCCAGACGTTCGCGCTTCTTTTTCTCCTCAGTCAACTCAGCACCTAGCCGGTTTACTAGTCCGATCTGCTGTTGGAAAGCATGCACAGCCTTGTTCTTCTCACTACGCATCTGAGCCAGCTCCTTTTCTAGCTCTTCATTAATCTTCATCAAGGCTTCCTTTTCTTTCACAACTCGCTCGTAGGCCTCCATAGTGACAGTGGTTGGTTCTTCTACCGGAATATGAACAGGGACCGGTGCAGCTGGAAATGGCATCAGTAACTGTCTTGCCCTCTCCTGGATCCAAACTTTGTAGGGTGCATAAGCCTGACAATCGTTCTTCCCCAACAGTGGTTTCCCTCTTCTGTTAATACGCATCCAGGCATGCTGAAGCTTGGCTAGTAACTCTCCATTCAAATCACCGGTGAAGTACAGAGATTCCTGTACTTCTTCCTCCTGAGGTGGGTTCTTCAACGCATATCTAAACTGGCGAACAAACAGAGATGGGTTGTAATTGATGCACCCTTTTCTTCCTATCAAAGGAACATTAGGATACCCAGAACAACTGAAAATAAGCTCAGACCCCAGCAAGTCTCGGTCAAACCACTCAATGTCTCCAGAAGATAGCCTCATCATACGCTCTGGCCAGTCAGTTGTAGTTGCATTATCCACAAAAGGTCCCTTCAGGGGAAGATGGCTCTTAAACCACATGTACAACAAAGGCACACAACAAGAGACGTTCTTGCCTCTCCTGTTCTCATTCCTGTAGTGCATCGAATGATAGAAGTCCCCGATCAACGTGGGTACCGGGTTGCCAGCAGCAAACAAATGAAATGCATCCATGTCCACGAAGTTTGGGAAATTGGGAAACAACACTATCCCATAAATGCATAGAGCCAAAACAGCGTTAAAGACCACCCAACACCCATTCTTGGCGTACTCTTGAGCCTTACCAACCAGAAACTGGAGATAGAAACCCGGAACCCCTCGCCAAGAAGTCATCAACAGCTCAGAAGCATTCATGTGCAAGGCCTTAGCTAAATCCTCCAACTTGGGCTCAGCGGCAGAGTGAATAAAAGGAACTGCATTCTGTACCGGCAGCTCAGTAAACTCTACATACTCCTCCATGGTGGGCCCCAAGATAAAGTCAGCAAATGTGAAACACCTCAAAGCCGGGTCATAGAATTGCATCAGCGTATACAGCCCATTCAATTCATCATCAGTTGATTTGCGAACCAAACTCAACAGCCGTCCGTAACTCTGCCTGAAGCTTCTACGGACATCCTCATCAGCAAGAGAAATCAGACCCAGGAGGGGAGTAATATCAGGGATAGGTAGCTTGTAGGCAATTGTCATCCTCAAACCAGCCATGATCAATACTCAGAAGTCCAGACACTAGAACCAGGGAATATGCAAATGCACCTGCAGCACAGACACACGTTAATGGGATGCAATGATAATGGTTATGCAAACAATGCAATGCAAGCAACATGCAACAGGGACCAAATGCCGTGGCTGAGAAGCCTGAACCATATCAACAAGTCTCAGATAGACCCTCCAGAATTCCTCAAACCCTGGTCTCAGATAGACCCAATACACAGCTCTACCATTGGTCTCTGATAGACCCCATAACATAACTCCAACTGGTCTCTGATAGACCTCATACCATAACTCTGACTGGTCTCTGATAGACCTCACAATTGTCCATAAATACCCAGGATCTCAGATTAAGAAGCAACCGGTATCTGAAGGTCTAGCTACCTGCATAACCCCAAACCCTCTCACAGGTAGGTGTCCTAGTAACTGACAAAGGTATGGCATCCTATGCGATCGTCGGCGTCACAGACTTTCAGGGTTGATGATACGATTCCCAGAAGGAGTGGCATCATCAAATCCTGAAGAGGCCTCACTTAGCCAACTTCCAAATGATCGGTTCCAAGAGTCGACAATTCAGCTGACCAACAACCCCTTCGACCCAAAGGGTAGAAAAAGAAGCCAACCAGAAGAACCTCGTCCGAGTGTAGATTTCGTGGGACACTAATGCAAGCAAAGTCGGCACATGCCCACTACTTTCTACTCTAATTCTAGGTGCACTCAAGCCCAGGTCCGACTTATCTCTCAGTCATAGAATCACCTGTCACAACCCCAATACAGCAATAATAACAATAATATAATGCTGAAAATAAATGACAGAAATATAAATCCATACAAAATCCTCAACGGGAAAACAAGCGCTAGGATTGACTCGCTTAAGGGACGTTGGGTCCCAAATGCATAAGGAACTATCGGAGTCCTTAGCAGCCAGGGGACGTTGGATCCCCAGCAAAGTCGCCAGCTGTCGCTACTGCGAAAATCGGCGCCGGCCGACAGAAGAGTCGCCACCGTGCGTTATTTATCCCAACGGAGGGAAAGGAAACGCTCGAAGTAAACCTAACGCAAAGACGGGAAAAGGTATGGTCATCGCAACCAAAACCTGGATTCGGGAGTCGGTTACGCAAGGGGAAGGTATTAGCGCCCCTCATGTCCATCGTACTCGATGGGATCCACGCTTGTTTGTTTGTACGGATTACACTTCTATCTAAACTAAAGGATGAGGTCTGAAAAGAAAAGATGACTCGGCAAAGCATCGCACTTTATGCCTACGTATTCCCGTCTGGAACGAGAAATCAGAGTCAACGTAGTTCGCCCAACTACGGGGGAAGGTGGGAAAGGTTGCTCGCTAGGATATCGCATCATATGCCTACGTACTTCCACACTGCATGGAAGATCAGAGCAAACGTAGTTCGGGCTACGCGCGACACAAGCTGTTCAAGTGTCTTTTATGAAAAATCTCACCTTAAACAAGGGTTTTCTTATTGCAAAAAGGTTGATGTTTGTTCAAATCTTTTGACGGAAGAAATGAATTGATTTCTGTTATAACCTTTATTAATGTTTTTCTGTTGTTTTGAAGAAAGAAGAGATGACACTCTAAAATCCTAGGGTTAAAAAGGGAATAAAATCTACCCTAATGTTATCATGCATGGGTTAAGACCTAATGTCTATCATGCTCCTCTCTTGCGCAGAGAGAAACAGAGATCCTAAGGGATAAACGAAAACAGAAACAGCAGATATATACAATAAAGCAGTAAAATGCATGGATGCAGCAATACAAGCGAGGCAAGGGAGTCCCACTCAACCTCGAACCTAGAAAACAATAGGTAAAAGTGAACAGAATTCACTTTCAACCTTAACAGGTTAAACAGCAAGCAATACAGTCAGGGAAATTCAATCAATACATCAGGAATTATCAACAGCAAAGCAGTCTTCATCAGCATCTGTCTTCAAGTCAGCATCAACTATCTACAAGCTTCAAGCAAGCATCAGTCTCTTATCTTCAATCTCTCAATGGCTTTTCTTCAAGTCCCAATCTCCAAGATGAGCAGCAGTCAACAAGATGAACAGGATGTTAAGCAGTTAGTTGACCACCAAAGGTGGCAAACACACTTCTCACAACACATAGAATGTTTCTCTCAAGAGTTCTATCTCTTAGACACTATCACCAAGCCTTCCAAAGGAAGGGGGTGAGTGTCTTAGAGAGACTCTGCATCATAGAGAGGGATGGAGGCAATCAAGACCTTCCATGTTTGTGAATCAAGTTTTCTATTCTAGAGCTCTGCCTAACTCCTAGATCCTATAGCCTTCAACAGCTGCCAGCAAGAGATACTCCTCATCAACTTTGGAAGTTGGTCTTCAGTCTTTAATCTTCAAATGGGCTTCATCAACACAGTCTTCAGCTCAAACCCCAAGCCCCAAACAAACCCAATACCCCACACAGTCAAATAATAACCCTAAAGAGGGCACACCACACAGTCAATCAAATACAAGCAATATACTAATAGTAATAGGGGAAGCCTAATATTTTCTAAGGGATCTATTATCTACCCATAACCCCTATAGTCCCATACCCCAAAATCAAATCTAAGATTCCTAAAAGAAATGATCTATCTCACCTATGTTCACTTAAAACCCTAATTTTAACCACTCTAATCTCACCTAATCAAATCATCTAAAAATTAATCCTAAAATTATGACTTACATCCTATGAGGAAGCTAAAGTCCTAAGTTAATCACCCTAAAAAGAATGGACCCTAAATCTAAGGGGAGCTAATTGAACTAAAATCAACAAAATTGTGTACTAAACTAAATCACTTAAAAAGCTATTTAAAAGAAAAATGCACAAAAAATACTAAAACAAAATAAAATGCTATTTTTAATATTTAATATTTTTTTTAACAGAATTATTGACCTAATGCAAAAAGAAGCAATTAAAAATATCAATTTTTTGATTTTATATGATTTTTTAAAGATGCTAAAAATATAAAAGAAAAATAAAACCAAAGAAATGAATTAAATGGGGAGGGGGGTGTCAACATTAACTGCGCCTAGTTCATTTATTGATGGGCCATAGAAAGGGAGGTGGGATTAGCAAGCGCAAGGGCCCATGTTCATTCAGAAAACCAAATTAAAAAATCAAAAGAAAAAGATTAAGAACCCGGTGTGAAAAGCAACAATTTCCAGTTAAAACATGAAATGGGCTCGCTGGTGGGGTGTGGTTAGTATGTTTTGCTGAGGCCCAAGACTCAACTTAAGTGGAACGCTGCGTTCCATTAAGTTCAGATTTTCCCTCCGTTTTGAAATTCAAACATGGACCGTCCAGATCAAATTCAGAGTCAAACATTGGACTTAATCCAACGCCCAGGAGATCGTCTTCTCCAAATAGTTCTAGGGTTTTCAGAAATCGTATCCCATGCAAGAATCTTCCACCATCTCATACTCTCTCAATTCTTCATGGAATTAAAAACTTCAAAGACCAAAGTTGATCTATTCTTTCCCAGGAATACAGCCCTATCCTTGGTTTTGATTAAAACTCCATAGAACTCACAAGCAGAGGACACGAAATCATTGGTTCCAAGAATTCTCACTGTGATCAACCCTAACAATTCTAGGTTCTAATGGCACTAATGTGTTCTTCATGTCTCACTGATCTCAGTATGCTATCGTGTGTACAATAACACTCACTAACCTAACCAATCTTGATCATCAAAGTTTCAACACCATATTCTCAAACTCCATGAATGGCACTCAAACTCTTTGGGTATCATTATCTACCTATCCCTAACAACCCTAACCTAAAAAACTAAGCTAACAATGCATAATTAGTGGTGTAGAGATCAAAATGCAAACCTGCAATTCTTGTTGGAACAGATGAGAATTGGCTCGATTCAGCACTTGCAATCTTTCACAAATGATCCTTAGATGATGCTATTGTTTCTGTTTGCAAAAAATTGGAAGATGAAGGCTTGTAGTATGAGATTCGAATCTGATATGCTTCTTGCAATTTCAAACCCTAACTCTTCAATCTTCCATGGATGGCTCTCTAATTCAGCATGTATGCACTCAAGAGATTCAATGGATTGTGGATGAAGAAGAAGAATGAACAGAATTGATGTTGATTGTATGAATTCACTCTTTCTTACAATTGAAGCAACAATGGAGTTCTCACTTTTCTCTCTCTCTTTTCACCAACCTCTTCCACCAATGATCCACATTCATTATATAGATGATGATGGAAATGCCTAGAAGTTTCTGGATCCCTCTAGGATGATTCTAGAATATCTCATGTCATAATATGATACTTTATCTCATCTCTTATGATAGCTCATGCCTAGACTTGGTACATCCCTTTAATTATGCTTGAAAATCTCCTTACATGAGTTATTGGAAAGATCTAGATGCTTAGCAAGCTGATTCTTTGCATTTCATTAAGTTTGGCATTTGTACCTTATTATGCAAGTCATGGATTTACAAAGCAACCCTATTTTTTAAGCATTAACTCAAAAATGTGGCTGAACCAATGTCTCTAAAATGTGGTTTGGAATCAATTTGGTATATTACATGACCCATTTTGGATTTATAGGTTGCCCAAACCAATTTTCCATTTGAACTTTTTCAAGTTATATGCCATTTTTAAGTCATTTTTCACCAACTTTGGTCAACTTGAGTTCTATGCATTTCCAAACTTCCATGACCTCTTTTATAGACTTAAAATGACATTTTGAGAAACTTTTATGTTGTGAAGTTTTTCATTTGAAGCTTCCTTGTATGAGTTTTGGGCATAGGCTAAGAATGACCTGTAATTCTCAAATGACCAAAATACCCTTTGCTTGCCAAGGACATAAGTAGAGTTCCACAAATCATATGAAGGCATACCATACCTTCCAAGAAATCTAAGACAATGAGGAACAATTCTCATGTTGGCCAGAAATCCATTTGAAATCTCCTTGAAGGTCAAAAATTGCTTGGAAGACAGACAACTTTAACAGACAAATTTTAGTGCCCTCAGATGACCTGTAACTTACAAGAGCTATAACTTGAGTTCTATAAATCATCTTGATGACTTCCACCACTCAAATTAAAGCTATGAAGATACTCTACAAGTTTCATGTGGACCAGAAATTCATATGAAGCTTGCATCTTGAGTTACACTGCTTTGAAGTTTGACCTAAATCAGGGGATTTTACACTGAAACCCTAATTTGGTAACTCCATTTCTCCTTGATTCCTTCTGATTTTTCTTTAGCAAAACACCATATCCATATCCATATATCAAATAATGAGTCCCACAACCTTCAAATGAGCTTTAATACTTCTCAAATCAAGTCTTTGACCTAGGGTTGACCTAGATGAAACCCTAGTTGGCTGCCTTCAACTGAGGCTCTTGCAATCATTCCAATGACCTGGCTCTCCTTCAAAATGATCATCTAGGCTTTCCATAACATCCATACACACTCCAAGCTCCTGGCTCATAGCTCATACACCCTCTGATGATCCCCAAACAAACCTCAAGATAGGAGAGAATTCAATGATTAACCTGTCAACTCTTCAAGGCTCAAATTCTTGCCTGATGACCTGAGTAGTCTTGAATATGAATGAAACCCCTTGAATATACTTCTTGAGACAAGAATAGCACTTGATCCCCTGTTAAGATAACTTGCTTATGCTATGCTATGCAGATGAATATCCTATGTACATGATGACAATGCAAATGATAATGCAATTGAAACATAAGCCTAGGTTAGAAAGGTTTGGGCAAATTTTAGGGTGCAACAGCGTACTCCTTAAATCCTTCATTATTCCTCTGCGACAGGTTCTGCAGCTGAACTCGGTTCTGGGCCATGTCGCTATTGTATTGGTAGTGGTGCACAAATGCTTCAGCAAGATCCTTCCATGTGCGCACACTAGTGGGCTCCAGACCCATGTACCACTCGAGGGATGGCCCGGAAAGACTGTCTTGGAAGAAGTGCATCAGCAACTTCTCGTCTTCGGAATGAGTAGACATCTTCCTGTAATACGATCTCAGGTGGACACGAGGGCAAGTAGTGCCCTTATATTTTTCAAATTCAGGTACCCTGAACTTAGGAGGTACCTTAAAATCAACAATTAATCCCAGCTTGTACATATCAACGCCCAAAGTATTCTGATTCTCGATATCTCTCATTTTATCTTCAAGTGCTTTGAATCTAAGCCGCGTTTCAGCATTCAGCTCTCCTTCAGCACCCTTCTGAGAGAACACATCATCCTGGTGATCCTAAAGCCATGGCTGAGGCACAAACAGATTCCCGACACCTGCATTGTCATTGCCCTGCCCGACATTGACATTAGCTCCCAGACTCCCATTACCGACGCCCGCCGTATTGAGTCCGATATTGGCCATCACATTGCCATGAGCACTGCCGTTGCCCCCGGCCACGGGGACACCATTCTGCGGAGTTTCAACTGGTGGAGGAGTAGGAACGGTCCCACCGTGGAGTACGCCGTTGCTATCAACCCTGGAGATCAAAGGCTGGACCAAAGTTCTGAGCTGATCCTGGCCATTGGCGACCACTTGCATGAGCTCCATGAAGCGATCCATCCTTTCGCGGAGCTCCTGAACATCAGTTTGCACTTGATCCATGATCCTGGTTTGATTAGCTCTAGTCGAATAACGGTGAATTAGTCTCTGATCAATCCTGGAACCACCGGAAACAACCTGGGACAACCTGCGATAACCTGAAAAACCTGTTAAACACAGAAGGGTTAGGAAAAATAACAAAATGCTCATCATGCAAATGCTTCATGCAAATGCATGCGTGTGTCTGTGTGTTGGGGAGGTATCCCCCGATCCTAGTGCCTGAGTGCCAGTGCTGATAATAATAAGAAGAAGAAGTTCGGGTCCAATCATGGAAACAACAATCTCATATATAAAGAAAGCCTATCAAGGCAGTACATAGCATCAGCGAGTACAAGATGAATCAACAGCGTGACCTCAGCCAACAAGCCTGGTGATGGTCAGCATACAACAATGATCAAAACAAAAGGAATACAAATAGTCAAGTACGGCCACGGGCGCGATACTCTTCTAACAACTCCTTCGTCTCTGGATGATCTGGCAGAGTGAGCAACCCCTCGACGAGTAATTCCCTCCGCACAATGGTATACTGAAGTCCTTCGACCGAACCTTCCCATGCTCCTTCGCCGAAGCAATCTGCTAATTTCCGCTTCTTGGACTCAAACGTCAGCTTGCACTCCTTCAGGTTAGCGAGAGCTTTGTTGAGTTGGCCTTCGGCGGCGTATCTACGGGTGGTTTCTTCATCAAACCACTTCTCACTGTCCTTCACCTGGGCTTCCAGCTTGGCGATCTGTAGCATCAGCTTATCCTCTCGCTCTTTCCTGGTGGCCAGGGAAGCCTTCCAGTGCTGGTTGAACCTGGATATCCTCCTATATGCCTCGTCCAAATGCTGCTTCTTCGTAGCCAGTACGTCGTTGACAGCTTTGAAGTCTCGACCCATGCGCTCACGCTCGGCTATCTGCTTAGTCAGGTCTGTCCCCAGCTAGTTCACCAACTCTGTCTGCCTTTTGAAAGAATGAACGGCTTCGTTCCTCTCGCTTCGGAGCTTAGCTAATTCCTTCTCCAGTTCTTCGTTCGCCCGCTTCAATTCATCCCGCTCAGCCAACACATGATTATGCTGCTGAATGGGCACAGTAGTAGGCTCTTCAATCATTAGAGGGCTTCCTGGCTTGGCATGAGGAAACGGCATCCCTATAGCATCGGCCCTGGCTCTGATCCATGCCACATACGGAGGGTAGGCTTGATTGTTGCTTTTTCCCAGCAATGGCTTTCCTCGCTTACTGATACCATTCCACGCGCGCTGAAGCTTGGACAACAGATCCCCCTCTAGAAGGCCAGTGAGGTACAGAGATTCCTGTACCTCTTCATCCTTCGGCGGAGTTCTTAAAGCATATGCGAATTGTCGAACCAGCAACGATGGATTGTAGTTTATACAGCCTTTCCTGCCTATCAAAGGCACGTTTGGAAACCCGCTGCAACTGAAGATCACCTCAGTACCCAACCTATCTTTGTCGAACTAGTCAATATCCTCTATAGATAAACTCATCAGACGCTCGGACCATTCAGCTGTGGCTGCAGACGAGACAAAAGGACCCCTCTTGGGCAGATGGCTATCAAGCCATTTGTACAGTAAGGGTACACAACACGAGACATTCTTCCCCCTTCTGTTCTCGTTTTTGTAGTGGATAGAATGGTAGACATCTCCTATCAAGGTAGGGATTGGATTCCCCAAAGCAAAGATATGAAATGCATCAAAGTCTGCAAAATCGGGTATATTGGGGAACAGCATGATGCCGTATATGCATAGAGCGAGGATGGCATTGAACGCGACCCAACATCCGTCTTTGGCACACTGCTGAGCCTTACCCACTAGAAACTGCAAGGAGAACCTAGGAACCTTGTTCCAACTAGTCAATACTAACTCGGAGGCGTCCAGATGAAGTGAAGGAGCTAAACCAGCCAGATCAGGCTCAACATCCATATGAACAAAAGGCATCTGCTTCTTGATAGGCACCCCTAGCAAATCACCATATTCTTCTAGTGTGGGTGGGAGAACAAAATCCTGAAAAGTGAAACATCTCAACGGAGGGTCGTAGAACTGCAGCAGAGCGTGCAACCCATTCAATTCGAACACAGAAGGTTTATGAACCAAACTGAGCAACCTGCCGTAAGATTTTCTGAACTCATCCCTCACAGAATCATCTTCTAAAGCTATCAAACTAGTCATCTTAACCACATCAGGGGCAGGGAACTTGTAAGCCACGGTCTTCCTCAGAGAGCCCATAACAGTACAATAGGAGGCAAGAAATCCTGGATCGGGGAAAACGGTACCTGCAACGCAGACACACGTTAATGAAATGCAAATGAGTATGCAAACTAATGCAAAATGCAATCATGCAATAGGAGATCAAGGCAACTGGTGCTGCGGAGATTCTGTATCAACAAAACCATGACGCTGCTCTATCAAGAACAACCACTGCATCTGATGAGAAGAAAACCCTGGTATCGGACCACAAATCTGATCTGCCAAGAACAACCATCTGATAGGGCCATATACATAGGATCATAATTCTGCTCTGTCAAGAACAAATGTCTGATAATAAGGACCTCTGATGTAGGACCAAGAAATCCGCTCTGTCAAGAACGAACATACATCTGCTGATGAGATCTTCAGACCCCAATCAAAAATCTGCTCTGTCAAGAACAAACATACATCTGCTGATAAGATCCTCTGATCGAAACCTGCTCTATCAAGAACAAACAACTGATGATGAAAACTCTGCTCTATCTAGAACAAATACACATCTGATGATAAGATCCTCTGATCAAAACCTGCTCTATCAAGAACAGACAAATCTGCAACTGAGAAACCCTGGTACCAACAAAACTGATTCACTGTCAAGAAAACCAGGTAGTCTGAAGGTCAAGGTTTCCTACAATAAACCCCACCCTGCTCACAGGTATGGACCTAAACTGACTCAAGTTCGGCATCCTATGCGTTCATCAGCGTCACAGACATTCAAGAGGGGTGATACGATACCCAGAAGGTGTGGCATCAGCAGCTCATGAAGCGGCCTCACTCGGCTGAATCACAAATGATCGGTCCCCAGAGTCGACAATCCATCAAACCAGCAACCGTCTCAACCCAAAGGGTTGAAAGAGAAGCCAACCGGGAGAACCTCGTCTGAGCGTGGATTTCATGAGACACTAGTGCCTGCAAAGCAAGCATGCGCCCACTAATTTCCACTCTAAGTCTATGGTGCACTCAAGCCTGGGTCTGGCTTCTCACTCATCAGAATGCCCCTCCCACAACAGCACAGATAATCATATTATACTGAAAATAAAATGCGGGAAATAAAGTGCGAGAAGTAAAATGCGATAAATAAACGCAACCCAACAAGTAAACCTACAAGCGTTAGGATTGACTCGCATAGGGAACCGTTGGAGTCCCCAGCAGAGTCGCCAGTTGTCGCTTGCGCGAAAATAAGGTGGCGGCACAATAGAAGAGTCGCCACCTTTCGTTATTTATCCCTCATAGCGGGAAAGGAAACGATCGAAAAAAACCTAACGAAAAAAGGGTAAGACAAAGTCGTCGCAACCATTGTCTGGATTCGGGAGTCGGTTACGCAAGGGGAAGGTATTAGCACCCCTCACGTCCGTCGTACTCGACGGGATCCACGCTTGTTGTGATTACTGGACGGGTTGGTTTTATTCTATCTACCTATCAAGGCTGGCTTAAAAATAAAAGAAAATGACTCGGCAAAGCGTCGCACTTTATGCCTACGTATTCTCATCAGAGAACGAGAAATCAGAGTCAACGTAGTTCGACCTACGACGGGTTATGGGGGAAGGTAGCTCGCCAATACATCAGTATTGTGCCTACGTACTCTCAACAGGTATGAGAGATCAGATCTTACGTAGTTCGGGACACTACGGTTTATTTCCTGTCTTTTACGAAAGAAGTGTTTTTTATTGTGTTTGCAATTTCAATCGCACTAGAGACTATGACCTAAGAGTGAATGCGTCGCATGTCACCCAAAGGGTACCATACTAAACATCCAGACTGTGGAAAAGAAACTCTCCCACAATCCTTTCTCAGATAGCTTAAGGCTCGTAACGTACGAAAGAAATCATTCATGATTACTGTATCTTAAACTATTTTGGGATGAGAAGAGAACAGGCCCAACTAGGAGGGAGACTATTAAGTCCTACTGTTGTCATGCCAAGGATTCATCCTATGGTTGAGGTTTGAACAGGGAACTCCTAGAAGTTGTCATGCATAGGTTTCAACCTAAAGTTCTATCATCAATTCCTTATCAAAGGAAATGAGAGTCCTAAGGGATCATGTCAATGATACACCAAAACAAACAAAGCATCAGCTTTAAACAGTAAAATGCATGCAATGCAAGTGAGGGAGGAAATGTGGGTGGGGCTTCAGCCTCCACAAGCTCATCTCAACCTCAAGCCAGAATGGATAACAGTAATCATACTGAAATATAAACAACATGCTATCAAGCAAAATACAGTAAACTGGAATCATACAGAAGGAATGAAATAAAATGCCATCAAGCAACATAAACCACATGGGCAAGGGAGTTGGGCTCTACCGAATACCCGCAAGCAAAGCCACACAGTAACAATACAAGCAGAGGGAGCAACTCAAACTCTAGTGCAATCATGCTCCTAGATTCTACTTAGTCTAGATATGGGCTTATTCTAATGCATCAAGCAAGTCAAACAAAACATGTCAATACAGAAAAGAAAAAAGAAAAGAAAGCAGATCAGCTCCTCTCTCAACTCCAAGCTTCAGCTCTTCCAACAGCAATTCAGTCTTCAGACTTCCATCACTCTTGACAACTATAAATTTGCTTTTCTAGGTTTCAACCCTTCAACATAAGTTTCAACTTATCTTCTCTGAGCTTCAGCTCCTTGATCAGCTCCACCTTCAGGCTTCACTGTTAACCACAAGTATCAACTTGATTCCTTCAGTCTTTACTGGATCTTCAAGGGGTCTTCAAGTATCAACTTGCTCTTGTTGCTCTTCAAGCTTCAGCTGGAATGGCAATGCTCAAGGATTCATCCTCTTCAATGAAGTCTTCCTCTTCAAACTCAATCTCAACATCTCTCAAGATACTCCAACCAGAGGAAATCACTTAACTGGATAAGCTGGGATGTTAAACTGCTTATTGACCACCAAAGGTGACCTATAAGGGTTCAACATCAAAGGGATGGTTCCCTCAAAAGTTCTACTTCCTAGGTACCATCACTTATCCCTCCAAAGGAGAGAGGTGTATACCATGGAAGGACTTTGAATCATAGGGAGGGATAGAGGTGAAAGATACCATCCATGTTTAAGAAAGAAGTTAACTAGGTATAAACTCTTCCTAATCCCTAACCCTAAAACAATCAACAAAACAAACAAGATCAAGCTCTCAAGCTCCTCAATCAATCTTCAAGTCCACTACTATGCTCCTCAATGCTCCTCAAATAAATACCAAGCTCTCCAAGCCCACAAAGCAAAGCAAACAAAAATACAAGCCCACAAGGGCAACACAAACAATCATCAACTATAAAAATCATCTAAAAATAGTATACCACTATATTAAAACCTAATATAATTTCTAAGGGATCCTACATACCTACCCTTAATACCCTTATATGCCCCAATGTCTATCTTGACCTAGAAACCCAAAATTCTAGTGTTATTGTGGACCTATGTTAAGGATTAGCCTAATTCTACACAACCTAATGTCATCTAATCAAAACTAACCTAAAATTCATCATACAATTATGGAATAAATCCAGGGGGAAGCTAAAGTCCTAATATAACTATCCTAAAAAGAATGGCCTAAAAATGCTAAGGGAATTACCTAAACAAAATTCTACAAATTCATGTATCAACATAAAAGAATTAAAAAGCTATTAAAATAGAAAATACACAAAAAATACTAAAAATGCATGAGATGCAAATAATTTTATTTGATAATTTTCTAGACATTATCATGAAATGGGAGAAAAAATCCCCATGCAAAAATCATTAATTTCCTATTTATTATGATTTTTCAAAGTTTGAAATAAAATGGAGAAAATGAAATGAAAAAGATAAAACCTAGGTGCAGATAGCAATGCCAGATAGTTTATTTCATGAATGGACTCAAAATGGGGGTGTGGGTAGTCATGCGTGCTAGGCCCATATTAATTCAGAAAATAAATTTATAAAATGAAAAGAAAAATAAAAAGAAGCGGTGTAAAAAGCAACAAAATTTAGTTAAAAAACCAATGGGCCACGAATTAGGGGTGTTGATAGCAATCCAGCCCAAATCCCCTTTTAATGAAACGATGTGTTTCATGCTGGTCAGATTTTCCCTCTTCGCGCAAGATTAAATCTCAACCCTCAGATCTTAGTCTCAGTCAATGGTCAGCTCACAATCCAATGGCCACACGTGTGTCTTCTACCTCCAGCTAGGGTTCCAAGAGAAGCCATGGAAATGCAGAGCTTCAAGCTCCTTCTTCCCCAAACACGAACCTCATCAATTCTTCATGGAAAATCAAAATTCAAAACCCTATCTTGTCCAGAATTTTATGCTGAATCTAACCATGATCTTAAAATCAATTGAAGTGCCCTAAATCACTGAACCCGATCCAAGATCAAAGATAGGCTCAATCATCAACTTCAACCATTCTTGCAATTAACTACCTCAGATTAATCACCAACTCACACTGACTGATTCTTGATATCTAATTCATCCTATAACTCACCATAGCTCGAGTTCTTGGTTCAAATAAAAATGGTGACACCAACTGAAACTTCACCAATCCTTCTCAAACTTCTCAAAATCCATCTCCTATTGGTCTCTAACAGTTCTAACCTAACAATTCTACCTAAAGATGCATACATTATGGTGTAGAGTAAATTTTGCAAACCTGGTATTTCTTGATCAACAGATGGTGAAAACCTTCACTTCAAGCCTTGTAACTCTTCAGAAAGTTTCCTTGGATGATGATCTTGCTACTGTTTGCAAAAGATTTGATGGAGGAAGCTTCAATCTCAGAATTCGATTCTGACTTGCAACCTTGAAAATTCAATTGCCAACTTCTCAAATCACCATGGTTTTGCTCTCAAATTGCTCTGCACAGCTTCACTATCATCAATGGAGTGTGTATGAATGGAAAGAATGAATGGAAATGGTTCAGAATAGGGAATTCACTTTCAACTTGCAATGGAGGCAAGTGAAATGGCCAACTCTCTCTTCTCTCAATTCTTACACCAACCTTGCATCTGAGCAAGTTCTACATGTTATATAGAGTGGTTTAGAATCATTTAGAACCATCTAGAACCATCCAATGAGAAATTGGAAATCTCATGTCATGGCATTATGAATTCATCTCATATCATGTATCATCTCATGCCATAGTCCTTGTAACCACCAATTCTGACTTGAAATTATCCTTATATGAGATATATGATGTGTTGAGATGCATAACTAACCTGTACATTGAGTTTCTTTGAGTTTTGCTTTTGTGCCTTAAGATGCAAGCAAGCCATTTCCAAAGCAGCCCCATGATCTAGGTCTCAAATCAAAGTTGTGGCTGAACCATTGTTTTTAGAATGTCTTTTAGAGTCAAAATGACCTATTATATGACATGGTTTGGATGTGTAACTTGGGATTTCCAATTTCCAATTTCAACTTATTTAACTTATGCCTCCATTTTAGGCCATTTTTATCACTTTTTGATACAAGCCTTTTCAACATCTCATGACCTCCCTACTAGCCTTAAAACATCATTCTAAGCAAGTTTGATGTTTAATATTTTTCCATTTGAAGCTTGGAAATAGGAGATATGGCCTTATGCTTGAAATGACCTATAATATCCAAATGACCAAAATGCCCTTGACTTGTCAAAGCCACAACTTGAGTTCTACAAATCCGATCAAGGACTTCTAGTACTCTCTAGAAAGCTAAGAAGATTCTCTACAACATTCATGTTGACCAAGAGTTCATAGGAATCATCCTACTAGGGAAAAAGTTGGATGCAAGTTGGGTGACTTTCAAGGACCCAGATTCACATACCTCAGATGACCTGTAATTTGTCAAAGCCATAACTTGAGCTCTACAAATCCTATCAAGGACTTCTAGTACTCAAATTAAAGCTAAGGGCAAGATTTACAACATTCATGTTGTGGGGAAGATGAGATGACAATCACATCTTGAGCTACACTGCCTTGAAGATAGGGATCAAACTAGGGGATTTTACACTGTCAAGCCTTAGAAACCCTAGCTTGAAACTTCTCAAACTCCTCAATCATGATGAGTTGGTCTAAGAATCATCCTTATAGAATCTCGATGCATCAATCCATGATCACATGGCTCTTGGATTAGGTCTCAACCCTCTCCAAATCATCAGTTGACCTAGGGTTGACCCAGTCAAACCCTAATTCCACCACTCATGGTTGTATCTTCTGAATTCTTGTACAATGACCTCTCTAGGCTTCATGATGGCTTTCAAGACATATCATAAGCTTTCTCAAAGCTTCAAGTCCATCCTCATAGTCTCAGAATCATCTGAGGAGCTCCCACAACTCTCAAGTTATGAGACACACAACCTTGGTTTCAACCAATCTTTCTGAGGATCTCTTGAGTTTTCTGAAAAAGATATCAACCTTTGAACACTTGAATAACCTTCTTGGCTATCTTCATAGTCTTGATTGGTACTCATACCTCTTGATCTACTGCCCACATATCAATGAGATGCAGATGATGAATGAGATGAACCACAAGCTGGGTAAATAAATGTTGGTCAAATTTTGGGGTGCAACACTAAGAAACCATCAATAGAGCTTAAGGAGCTACCTAAGAATTTGAGATACGAGTTTTTGGATAAAGAACTAAATCGTCTAGTCATAGTAAGTGTAACACCCGAGGTCAAAGAGGGAGAAGAGTGGTTACTTGTAAACACCCAAGGGCGAGGAAGTGGTTGTCGATGTACGAAGCATGATAATGAGACATTCCTAGCAGCTTGGCGAGGGAGTGGTTGTCAGTGCATGAGGCATGACAATGAGACACTCCTAATAGCTTCTAGGGAAAAACCGAATTCACATCAGAATGAGAGGGATCCTGAGGTTGTGCATGTATGAGACTGCATGGTTAAAGGAAGGCTTATAAGGATTGTTGGATACTACCTATACCAATAAGATACATCTTCTTTTTAGTAACTCATTCCATGAGAACTCCACAGTTAAGCGTGCTTGACATGGAGCAATTTTGGGATGAGTGACCTTCTAGGAAGTTTCTCAGAAAGTGTGTGATTGAGGAAAAAGCATGCTGAAAAGACCCGTGTTGGTTTGTGGGGTAATTCGGTAATCCTGAAAACAGTCTGAGGCATTACAAATGGTATTAGAGTCAGACCTCTCCCAATACGATATGGTTCGGGGACGAACCAAGCAGAATCTAGTGGACATGTAACACCCGAGGCCGAATAGGGAGGAGAGTTGTTACATGTAAACACCTGAGGGAGAAGGAGTGGTTGTCGATGCACGAGGCATGACAATGAAACACTTCTAACAACTTGGAGAGGGAGTGATTGTCAATGCATGAGGCATGACAATGAGTCACTCCTAGCAGCTTCTAGGGAAAAACCAAATTCACATTGGAATAAGAGGAATACTGAGGTTTTGCAAATATGAGACTACATGTTTAAAGGAAGACTTATAAGGATTGATGTGTACTACCTATACTAATAAGATGCATCTTTTTTTCGGTAGCTCGTTGTTGTACCCCAAAATTTGACCAACCTTTTTCTTTACTTGGCTTATGTTTCATTTCATTTTTAGCATTTGCATTTACATAGCATTGTCCTTTACAGGGGATCAAGAGAGGTGTGACATTCAAGAGGAGAGTTTCAAAGGGTTTCAAGCTCAAGCAAGAGTGTTTATTCAAGTTATTAAGTGCTTACAATCATCAGAAAGTGGTCAGAGCTCTTTGAAAGAGTAGATTGATGTATGTGGCTTACCTCCTATCTTGGGGGTCAATAGAGGATCATCAGGGGTTCACAAGTTCATGGTTATAGATAAGAGATGTTTGAGAAGCTCATTGAGTGCTCTAGAAGCCATTGTGGAGCTCATCTAAACACTTATTTCACTTGCAAGAGGTCACAGTCAAAGGTTGTGCACCTAGGGTTTCATCTGGTCAGCTCAAGGTCAACTGTGGACTTGAGGGAGCTCAGATCATGTCTTCTTCTCTTTATTATTTGTTTGCCTTTTGGTTTGGTGAAGTTTGGTTAAGGTTGTTGCCCAAGCCCATTCTCCCATCCTCATCTTGATCATGTCTTCTTCTCTTTATTATTTGTTTGCCTTTTGGTTTGGTGATTGATGTTTGAATGGTTGTAGGAGTTGTAACTTCTCCCATTTCATCTCACTTTTGGCTTTGACTTGTTTAAGTTTTTTTGCTTACATTTCTCTTTGCTTGCTTTCAAGAGGTTGAGATGTGCTTGTGGTGGTTGCTTCCCCACACTTTTTTCCTCCCTCTTTTCTTTGTGTTGCATTTCATGTTTGCATCCCTTTCTTTCTTCTCACTTGTGATTGATTTATCTTGTGTTTTCTTGGTTTCCTTTGCCCTGATCCCTTAGGATTCCTAGTCCTATTTGTTTAAGCTGGGAGTAGGAGAGACATTAAGTGTTAAATCCAAGCATGATAACATTATCATGGTCTTTTTCCCTCTTAATCTCAATCATAGGAGCACATTGCATGATAACATTAGGGTTGAGTTAGTTTCCCCTTAGTTGTGTCTTCTCTCTTCTCATCTCAAAACTTCTTCAAAACATGTAATAAAGGATAATGAGTGTTATACGCTACGAGCCTTAAGCATTTGGAAAATGATGATTGGGGGGCCTCCTCTCAATTGTCTAGAGTGTTTAGCATATGTCGTTTGGGCGATATGCCACACACTCGCTCTTAAATCATAGTCTTTAGTGCAACATGAATTACAAACACAATTCAATTCACTTCTTCTTCATAAAAGACTCAAAAATAAACATCAAACTTTTTTATCCTTCGGGATTAATTAAAAACCATTTTCAAAGAGAGTGTTTTTAACTCTTAGTTCTACCGCAAACAGGTAACGCCTCAGTCTCCAATGGTCGAGCAGCAATACACCTAACTGCTAGAACTAAGGTTTAGCCCTACTTGGATAAAACACTTGAACCAACTTATGGTCGTGTTAACCCGAACTACGTTTGCTCTGATTTCTCATACTAGACGAGGATACGTAGGCACAAGATGGTGATGTCTTGGCAAGCAACCTTCCCCGCCTTCACCTGTAGTTTTCCGAACTGTCACGGTGAAATTCGGATACCAAGCTATTGATTAACTTGAATCTTAATTCATTTGCAACCAAACTTTAATTTGTCCAAAGGAAGGGAAAAAGATTGAATTACTCACAATGCAATGCAAATGCAAAAGTTAGAGAGTTTTAGGTTTGGGGGTTGGTTAAACTTAGGGAAGGTGCTAGCATCCTAAGTTTCTATAGTACTCTACAAGAACCTCTTGTTTTATGTTTGTTTGTTGCTAAGGGTTATCTGCTTAAGGATAAAAGACCTAGTGGTTTATTTTTAAGTATACTCGATAAGATATCGCATCTTATGCCTACATATCCAGACGGGAATGGAATCAGAGCATTTGTAGTTCCTCTAAAGGGTTTGAGGGATTCTTTGACTATGGTCAAAGTTCCTAAGGGATAAGGGTAGTTGATTGAATGGTTTAGGAGAAAAGACGAGTTGTCATTTTAAGGGAGATTACTTGATTTTAGCCACCACAAATTGTAGGAAAATAGTTTTTGCATCGTCTTAAGAGAAGGGCTCAAGTACTTGGATTTATCGATGAGTACCACTATCTCTCTTAAGCGGAAAAGTCCCTACATATTGATTGTATTGATGTGGGGCCGAAGTTCTATCTCACTTAAGATGATTAACATCTTATTCTCTAATATGTTTGAATTGTTTGAGTGAGTTGAATTGTTTATCTAAGTTGTAAGATAAAAGAAAGGGTTCTCCCTATGGGGTAGGATCTAACTTAAAAGATTGACTTGAATGGGATCAACGATCAAGGGGAAGATAATGCAAATGATATGCATGCGCGCAAGTTTTACGTTACGCGCAGGTTCTTCCTTTGGACGTTTATGCGATGCGAGAATGTAAAGGACGAGAAAATAGATTGCGGTAAATAAATGCGGGAAATAAAAGACATACACAAGCATGAAAGCGCTAAGTGTGTGAAGGTGAGTGCGAGCACGCGATATTGATTTTAGGCGAAGTTGATTAATTTTAAGAAAGGTTGATTTTAAGAAAAGGTTATATTTTTTGATTTAAAAAAAGTGTTGACTTATTTGATTTTTGATTATTTAAATAAAAGTTTGGTTTTAATAATTTTTTTTTAATAAAAGGTTTGGTTGTGATTTGATTTTAAGAAAATTAATAATTAATTTATTAGCAAAAGATTTGAATTAATTTATATAATAAAGGTTTATTAGATAGAAGGGTTTTATTGTTTTTGTCTTATAAAAAATGTGATTTATTTTATTAAGATAAAGAGATTGATTTAATTATAAAAGGTTCTTCTTTTTTATTATTATAAAAAGGTGAAGTTAATTTATTAAGAAAAGGTTGTTTAAGTTATTTAATTAATTAAAAAGGTAATTGGAAAACGAAACGGATAAACGAAAAGGAAGGGAGTTTGATCCGTTGGAGATCAAGGTGTGTGTATGGTGTGTGTGTGTGTGTGTGTGTGTGTGTGTGTGTGTGTGTGTGTGTGTGTGTGTGTGTGTGTGTGTGTGTGTGTGTGTGTGTGTGTGTGTGTGTGTGTGTGTGTGTGTGTGTGTGTGTGTGTGTGTGTGTGTGTGTGTGTGTGTGTGTGTGTGTGTGTGTGTGTGTGTGTGTGTGTGTGTGTGTGTGTGTGTGTGTGTGTGTGTGTGTGTGTGTGTGTGTGTGTGTGTGTGTGTGTGTGTGTGTGTGTGTGTGTGTGTGTGTGTGTGTGTGTGTGTGTGTGTGTGTGTGTGTGTGTGTGTGTGTGTGTGTGTGTGTGTGTGTGTGTGTGTGTGTGTGTGTGTGTGTGTGTGTGTGTGTGTGTGTGTGTGTGTGTGTGTGTGTGATGATACATCAAATTATAATATTACAGCAAGAACAACATAAAAGTAATAAAAGAACAAACAATAGCATTGGGATAAGACTCCCATTTTCCACTCTCTCCTTCTTCTGCTACTTCTTTTCTCCTCTTATTCTTCATCTTCTGCACATCATCAAAACATCAAATATACAAAAGGAAATTGGAAAGAGAGTTTTACCCAAGAATAAGTGCCGGAGATGGTTTGAGAGTGGCGGCGGAAGCTCCAACTTTTCTCTTCGTGGCAGATTTTCCTGGGGAGATTGTGGCAGAGGTTTCCCTTAGTAAGAAATTTCGTGTGTTGTTGGTGATCTTCTTGTGTGTTGATCTTAGAAATCCCACATGCTTTTATAGGGGAATGGATGGGCCTCCAATGAATATGGCTTTAAAAACTTTCCTTTTTGAATGATTCTTGTTGAGAGCATGTTTGCTGAGATTGGGAAATCACTTCAATTCTTTCCTATTTGGTATGATCTTGTCAAAAGCATGTTGGCTCCAATTTTGGGAAGTTTTAAATTTCTGTTGTTTGAACTGGATCTGGTGCTGTGGACGCTGCTTTTGGAAAGATGCTTTTGGAGCTGCTTCTGAAAAAAATGCTTCTAGAGCTGCTTCTGAAGAAATGCTTCTGGAGCTGCTTCTGAAGGCTTACCTCTGGAGCTGCTTCTGATGAAGAATTTCTGATGGAGCGTGACTCTGATGAAGAGTGACTCTGATGCACTGCTTCTGGGGATTTGTGTTGGAGAACTGTTTCTGGAGCTGCTTCTGAAGAAATGCTTCTGGAAACTTGCTTCTGGGAGCGTGCTTCTGAAGAAATGCTTCTGGAGCTGCTTCTGAAAAAATGCTTCTAGAACTGCTTTTGAAGAAATGCTTCTAGAGCTGCTTCTGATGGCTTGCCTCTAGAGCTGCTTCTGATGAAGAATTTCTGATGAAGCGTGACTCTGAAAAGACTCTGATGAAGAGTGATTCTGATGCACTGCTTCTGGAGATTTGCATTGGAGAACTGTTTCTGGAGCTGTTTCTGAAGAAATGCTTCTGGAAACTTGCTTCTGGGAGCTTGCTTCTGAAGGCTTGCCTCTGGAGCTGCTTCTGATGAAGAATGACTCTGGAAAAGTTGGGGTTGTCCCTCTTTGGCTTTGAATTAAACTCCTTTGCAAATAAATCCTTACCATCTTGGATTTAAATTTGCAACTTCGAAGAGCTTTATTTGACTTTAAAATGCCTGCACAGGTGGGTTAGAATAAACATGCACACAAAAGCACAAAGGATAAAGGAAGCAAGAGCAAAACAGAGGTGGAATCTTGAGGTCAAAAATTAGGGTGTGACACGAACTACGTTGACTCTGGCTTTCCCATTGCACGAGGGAGTACGTAGGCATAGAGCGGCGATGCTCTATCGAGTTAATTTTCTTTTCTTTTGTCCTTGTGGCCTATAACTTAGATAGATTAACACCTTTTTAGATAGATAACAAGCGTGGATCCCGTCGAGTACGACGGACGTGAGGGGTGCTCATACCTTCCCCTTGCGTAACCGACTCCCAAATCCAAGATTTGGTTGCGATGTCCTGTCTTTTCCCCTTTTCGTAGGTTTTCTCTGATCGTTTCCTTTCCCCCTCTTTGGGATAAATAACGAACGGTGGCGTCTCTTCTGTCCTTGTCGGCCCCTCTTCGTAGCAATGCGACACTCGTTCCATGAGAACTCCACAGTTAAGCGTGCTTGACATTGAGCAATTTTGTTATTTAGATGGATACTTAGGATTTTTCCTAATTCCCATTCACCCTGATGATCAAGAGAAAACTACCTTTACATGGCCTTATGGAACATTTTCCTATCGATGAATGCCATTTGGACTTTGCAATGCCCTAGCTAATTTCCAAAACTGTATGATGTCAATCTTTGTTGATTTCCTCGACGAGATCATGGAAGTTTTTATGGATGATTTCTCGGTATGCAGATCCAGTTTTAAAAAATGCTTAGATAACCTTGAAAGAATTCTAGAAAGATATGTGGAAGTAAACCTAGTTCTAAATTGGGAGAAATGTCATTTCATGGCTACCGAAGGTATATTGTTATAACACATAGTATCTGAGAGAGGCATCAAGGTTGACAATGCCAAAATAGAGGTTATTGAAAACCTCCAACCACCAAAAACAGTTAGGGAAGTCTGAAGCTTTCTTGGACACACCAGTTTCTACCGACGCTTCATCAAAGACTTCTCTAAGATAACCAAACCTTTAAATAGCCTTCTGATGAAAGACATTGAATTCATTTTCGATGATAAATGTCTCGAAGCATTCAAACACCTTACACAAGCACTAATTTCTGCACCTATTATGCAACCTCCTGATTGAAACTAACCTTTCGAAATTATGTGTGATGCAAGCAATTTCGCTGTTGGTGCTGTTTTAGGACAAAGAAAGGACAAGAAATTACATGTTATTTATTATGTTAGTAGAACCTTAGACGTTGCCCAGCTTAATTATGCCACAAACTAAAAAGAACTCCTTGTCATAGTATTTACTATAAATAAATTCCAATCCTATTTAGTCGGAGCCAAAATAATAGTTTACACTAATCACGTAGCCATTCGATATTTGTTAAGCAAGAAGGATGATAAGCCCAGATTATTACGCTAGATCCTTTTTCTACAAGAATTGGATCTGGAAATCTGCGATAAGAAAGGTACCAAAAACGTGGTAACTGACCACCTTTCGAGGCTAGAATATTTAAAACCCGACCTAGTACCCATAAATGATGACTTTACTTATGATAAACTTATAGCAGCTGTTAGAACCAATCACAACGATGACCCCGATCCCGAATTAGAATTAAACATTGAGAACACTTTGGAAGTTACTCGCGTACCATGGTACACAAATTTTGTTAACTACTTAGCCATTGATCTCGTACCCCCTGATCTAAATTATCAACAGAAAAAGTTCTTTCACGATATGAAACACTTTTATTGGGGTGAAACAATTCTATTTAATAGAGGTGCCGACGACATATTTTATCGTTGTGCCTGGGGAGGAGGTAGAAAGTATAATCAATCACTATCACTCCACGCCTTATGGTGGACATGCGAGCACGTCTAAGACATGCGCCAAAATTCTTCAAGCAGGCCTTTTCTGGCCAACCTTATGGCACAATGTCCATGCTTACATAGTAAAATGCAACAGGTGTCAATGCACTGGAAACGTTTCAAGACGTGATGAAATTCCCTTAAGGAATATCCAAGAAGTGGAAGTCTTCGATTTCTGGAGAATAGATTTCATGGGACCATTTTCATCTTCGATGGGAAATAAGTACATTTAGTAGTCGTAGACTACGTGTCTAAATGGATTAAGGTCGTTACCTCACCCGCCAACGACACTCGTGTAGTCATCAAACAGTTCAGAAAATACATATTTCATAGGTTTGGAATACCCCACCTTGTTATAAGCGATGGTGGATCACATTTCATATCAAGAATCTTTAATAACCTTTTAAATAAGTATGAAGTTAAGCACAAAGTAACAACACCCTACCATCCGCAAACTAGGGATCAAGTAGAGGTGTCAAATAGAGAGATTAAGCAAATCTTAGAAAAAAACGTTTCAATATCAAGAAAAGATTGGTCCCTTAGACTACAAGAAGCCTTGTGGGCTTACAGGACCGCATACAAAACCCCTATAGGAACAACCCCGTTTAAATTAGTCTATGGAAAATCCTGTCACTTGCCCTTCGAGTTAGAGCATAAGGCCTATTGGGCCATCAAAACCCTTAATATTGGTTATTTAGCCGCCGATGATAAGTGTATTCTTGACATTCATAAGTTAGAGGAAATTCGTCGTAACGCTTATGAAAATGCCATTATCTATAAGGAAATAACTAAAGCATGGCATGATAAAAGAATAGTTAGAAAAGAATTTAACATAGGCGACCCTGTACTCGTCTTTAATTCGAGATTACAACTTTTCCCTGGTAAGTTATGCTCACGATGGTTGGCTCTTATGAGGCCACCAAAGTCATGAAATTTAAGGCAGTAGAAATCTAGAACAATTCCTGCAATCTTTCATAGTAAATGGATAAAGACTTAAGCACTATAACAGAGGTGACATTCCTACCTACTACTCTGGCCATACTCTGATTGAGCCACCTATTACTACTAATACGATGTGATATTTATGATCGTCGAGCTACCAACGTTAAATAAGCGCTGCGTGAGAGGCAACCCACGATCTTTTTATATTTATTCTGCATTAATTCCTATTATTTTTAAAAGGTGAATTATTTAATCTATTATTTACTTAACATGACTGACTTGTGTGATGTTTACGTTATAGGGTTCAGATTCCATCATTCTCCATAGCATATTCTCCACTAACTATATTTTCAGGATGCAGAACTTTGATGATATGCATGTTGCATTCAAGGATGAAGCTCAGAGGAATTGATTTGTTGTTCTCTCTGAACGACCCTTGTTACCTACCAGATACCCTGATTCTAACTTCCTAGAAGCATTAGGCCTGGAAGCAAGTGTGAGATACCTGTGCCATTAGCTGCAATGAGAGGAATATTCTGATGCCCATAATGTCACATACAGGAACCTAACCTTAGAATTCCTTAGCTCACTCTCCTATGAACCTTACGTGGATAAAGGATTTTAAAAAGGCCATATCAACTCCAAACTGTTTGGGACTTAGTACACCTTTAACCATAAGGAGTTTGCTAACCTACTGAGATTTCAGTGTGGCCTTGATGTTATACCTGAACTTCCTGTTGGTGAGTTCATGCCGGAAGAACTTGATAAGTTTTGGAGCGATATCACAGGTGGAGGAGGCATGATCCATCCACCCAACTTTCAAACTGCATCCATAACCTAGCCTTAAGATACTTTCAGATGATCTTAGCCCAAACCTTTCTCAGGAAGAGTGAGACAGATGACCATGTCAGCACCGAGGAGATCCTTATGCTTTTCTGCACCACTCAATCCTGTCCTGTAGCATGTGGTAATTTCCTAATTCTGAACCTACACCTTACTTCCAAATCCTCTAAGGAACCTGTTTATGTAGGAGGAACAGCGACCAACATAGTTTTTGCCTTAGGTCTCCTGAACCAATTGTCTCACCTAATCCCTTATTATAGTTACACCCTCATCGACCTGAACCACTGTTTAGACCGAGGCCTAGTGAGGAAAGTATTCTTCAGTACCGAACCTTATAAGCTCCTGATAAACCATGAAACAATCCACTACTTTGGCCTGCCACACCAAGAGAGAATCAACATTCACAAGAAAGAAAATTGGTCATACCTTTTAGAAGCCCAAGATGAGACACCTGTTACACCCAAGACCCCTCCTGTTCCCGAATATCATCCTACACCTCTCTTGGATAGGACCAGAGTTTGTTCCTCTAATGCTAATTTGCAGAGGCGCGATGTTTACTCTAAGTTGGATACCATACGTAAAGAGATGATCTCTTTTTGTGAAGATCTTACCGAATTGACCCTGCAGATGAAGGTAGCCGATGCGACACATGCTTCAAAGATTAATTTACTTTATCAGGAAATTTACAGTCTCTGAAGCTAGTTAGCAGAAGCCCAAACACTCTGTTCACATATAAACCAGAGTGCCCGATGCAAAACACTCAAGAGGAGTTACTAGAAGCACTGATGGATTCTGTTGGATTCTATTGTAATGGTTAGAAGCAGGAACTGAAAAGTTCACCGTTGGATTCTGTTGACAATATGGTAGGGACCGGGGGAATAACCTGAAGCGGAAGAGTATTTTCACCTCCCGAAGTAAGTGCTGAGAAGTCTGATAAAGGTAAAGGAAAAGTGGTGGTCAAAGAGAGTTCTCAGGCTGGTGAGAAGGAGTCCTTGTTGAAGGAAGCGAAAGAGTTTATGCGGTTGATCAGGAAGAGTGACTACAAGATCATAGATCACTAATAGCAAACACCGTCAAAGATCTCCATTCTGTCATTGCTGTTGTGTTCTGAGGCACACAGAAACACTCTCTTAGAATCTTGAATATAGCATACGGGCCACAGGAGATATCTGTGAATCAGCTCGAAAGTGTGGTGGCACACGTTAATGCTGGTAATGGGTTGGGCTTTACTGATCTTGATTTAACGCCCAAAGGAAGGAATCATAATCTGGCGCTGCATATATCCATCAAATGTAAAGGGTCTGTTTTGTCGCACGTGCTGGTGGACACTGGGTCATCACTGAATGTGTTACCCAAGAAGGCTTTAATGAAGCTAGATACCCGAGGGATAATATGCACCCCAAGTGACTTGGTGGTTCAACCTTTTGATGGGATTAGAAGGTCTGTGTTTGGGGAACTGACTCTTCCGATCCAGGTCGGTCCGGAAGTTTTTAATGTCGGGTTTTATATCATGGATATTCAGCTAGCATATAGCTGTCTGTTGGGACGATCATGGATCCACTCGGCAGGCGCTGTTAAATCAACTATGCACCAGAAGTTGAAATATATGGTGGATGGCAGTGTTGTTACTGTTTGTGGGGAAGAAGATATTATGATAAGTCATTTGTCTTCGTTCAAATACGTCAAAGTTGACTGTGAGATCCACGAGACGTTATGTCAGGCTTTCGAGACTGTGCAGATTAAGGACAAAACACCGGTTGTGGACAAAGTACCTGAGGTTGCTATGTCATCTTTTAAAGAAGCACAGGAAGTGGTAAAATCCGGAGCATCTCAGGGTTGGGGCCAAGTTATGAGCATCCCCGACAAACAAGACAAGTTAGGACTAGGGTATAGCCCATCCTCCTCTTCACAGAGCGCGTCGCGCTACAAGGGACACGTCCAATTCACCAGCGATGGGGTGATCTTTGAGCAGATCAATGATGTGTCCGACGAAGAAGGGGATAGTGACTGCGACATGGATTCATGGATTCGGCCATGTATTCCGGGTCAGAGCCTAAACAACTGGACTGTCCAGGAAGTCATCCAAGTGACTAGAGAAGAGTAATGATTTGTTTTCTTGATTATCTGTAGCCCTATGTTCTACCCGGAGCATGGTGGTCTTTGTATGCAGGGCCTAATCTTTTATGTCGAACAATCGTTTTATCAATTAATCAAAGGGTGTTTTTTTCGCATTCAAATATTGTGATCTCTGTTTTTCTTGTTTTATTTTTAACAATAAGATGGCAATATGGTTTGTGCTTGTTTGCATATCATTTTAAGCATTAAATCATCATCATTATAGGTTTCATATTGCAGATGGCACCGCTCCAGAATCGTCTATGACTCACTTTGACTTTGATAATCCGATCTTTCAAGCTGAAGAAGAGATTGAGGAAGATGAAGGCCTACCTGAGGAATTAGCCAGGCTACTGAAACAGGAAGAGAAAGTCATTCTGCCTCATCAGGAAGAAATTGAGATCACCAACTTGGGTACTGAGGAAGCCAGAAAGGAAGTCAGGATAGGGGCTGCATTGCAGAGTGATGTCAAGCAAAGATTGGTTGAAATGCTCCGAGAGTATAGGGATATCTTTGCTTGGTCATACGAAGATATGCCCAGTCTTTACACAGATATTGTGGTTCATCGCTTGCCTTTGCCTGAAGAGTGTCCACTTGTCAAGCAGAAGCTCAGGAGAACCAGACCAGACATGGCAGTAAAAATCAAAGAAGAAGTCCAGAAGCAGTTGGACGCAAGATTTCTCGCCGTGACAAATTACCCTCTGTGGGTCGCTAACATCGTACCTGTGCCTAAGAAGGATGGTAAGGTAAGGATGTGTGTTGATTATAGAGATTTGAACAAATTGAGCCCGAAGGATGATTTCCCGCTTCCCTATATCGACGTACTTGTTGATAATACTGCTCAGTATTCCGTGTTTTCCTTCATGGACGGTTTTTCTGAATATAATCAGATTAAGATGGCGATGGAGGATATGAAGAAAACAACTTTTATCACGTTGTGGGGGACTTTCTGTTATAAGGTAATGCCTTTTGGGTTAAAGAACGCAGGGGCAACCTATCAGCGGACAATGGTGACACTCTTTCATGATATGATTCATCATGAGATCGAGGTTTATGTTGATGATATGATTGTGAAGTCACAGACGGAGGAGGAACATCTGGTGAACCTTTTGAAGCTGTTTGAAAGGTTAAGGAAATTCAGACTGAGGTTGAATCCGAACAAGTGCACTTTTGGTGTACGGTCAGGAAAGTTGTTGGGGTTCATTGTTAGTGAAAAAGGAATCGAGGTCGATCCTGCAAAAATAAAAGCCATACAAGAAATGCTAGCGCCGAAAACAGAGAAAGAGGTTCGTGGTTTCTTGGGTAGATTGAACTACATTGCTAGGTTCATATCTCATCTCATAGCCACGTGTGAACCCATGTTCAAATTGTCAAAGAAAGATTAGGCGGTCGTTTGGAATGAAAATTGCCAAAGGGCATTTGAAAAAATAAAAGAGTATTTGCAGGAGCCTCCGATACTGATACCTCCAGTAGCTGGAAGACCATTGATAATGTATCTAACGGTTCTTGAGAATAGCATGGGTTGTGTTCTCAGTCAACACGATGAGACGGGAAGAAAAGAGCATTCCATATACTACTTGAGTAAAAATTTCACAGATTGTGAGTCCAGGTACTAAATGTTGGAAAAGACGTGTAGCGCACTCGCTTGGGCTGCCAAACGCCTGAGACAGTATATGCTAAATCACACAACCATGTTGATTTCGAAGATGGGTTTGATTAAGTACGTCTTTGAAAAGCAGGCACTTTCGGGAAGGATTTCCAGGTGGCAGATGGTCTTGACAGAATACGACATTCAGTATGTTTCCTAAAAGGCTATTAAGGGGAGTGTTTTGTCAGAGTATCTTGTAGAGCAACCGATTGATGATTATCAACCGATGAAGTTTGAATTTCCTGATGAGGACATCATGTTTTTGAAAATGAAAGACTACGATGAGCCACTACCTGAGGAAGGTCCTGAGAAAAGCTCCCAGTGGCAAATGATATTTGACGGTGCTGTTAACTCCTATGGCAGCGGAATTGGGGCAATCATCACTACTCCCCATGGTTCTCATATACCATTCACTGCCAGGTTAACATTTCCCATCACCAATAACAAAGCTGAGTATGAAGCATGTATCATGGGGATTGAAGAAGCGATTGATTTGAGAATCAAAAACCTTGATATCTATGGTGATTCAGCTTTAGTTGTTAATCAGATCAAAGGAGAGTGGGAAACTCGGCAGCCCAATCTGATTCCTTACATGAACTACACAAGGAGGCTGTTGCCATTCTTTGACTGGGTGGAGTTTCATCACGTGCCAAGAGCGGAGAATCAGATGGCAGACGCTCTGGTGACGTTATCCTCAATGTACAAGGTGAACTATTGGAATAATGCTCCAAGAGTAGTCATTTCGCGCCTTGATAGGCCAGCATTTGTATTTGCGATAGAAGAAGCTTCTGATGGCAAGCCATGGTATTTCGATATCCAAAATTTTCTCAAAAACCAAGAGTATCCGCTAGGGGCATCGACCCGGGATAAGAAGACCTTGAGGAGGTTGGCTGGGAATTTCTATCTAAATCAGGATGATGTACTCTACCGGAGGAATTTTGACTTGGTACTGTTGAGATGCGTGGACGAGAAAGAAGCAAGTCTGCTTATGGAAGAGATCCATGAAGGTGCCTTTAGTACGCACGCCGGCGGGCATGCCATGTCTCGAAAGATGTTACGAGCAGGGTATTATTGGTTGACTATGGAGTCTGATTGCTTCAAGTATGCAAAGAAATGCCATAAATGCCAGATTTATGCTGATAAGATTCATATGTCGCTGAGTCCTCTGAACGTCATGGCATAACCTTGGCCCTTTTCCATGTGGGGAATTGACATGATAGGTAAGATCGAGCCGACCGCATCCAACGGACATTACTTCATCTTGGTAGCAATTGACTGTTTTACCAAGTGGGTCGAAGCAGCTTTGTATGCTAACGTTACCAAATAAGTGGTAGCCCGGTTTATCAAGAAGGACATCATCTGTCGTTACGGAGTGCCTGAGAGAATCATTACTGATAATGGTTCAAATTTGAATAACAAGATGATGAAGGAACTGTGCCAGAGTTTTAAGATTGAGCATCACAACTCTTCTCCCTATCGTCCGAAGATGAACGGTGTTGTTGAGGTGGTCAACAATAATATAAAGAAGATAGTGCAGAAGATGGTTGTGACCTATAAGGATTGGCACGAGATGTTGCCCTTTGCTTTGCATGGATATCGTACTTTGGTACGTACTTTAACTGGGGAAACTCCTTTCTCGCTGGTGTATGGTATGGAAGTTGTCCTACCATTGGAAGTCGAGATTCCTTCTTTGAGAGTTCTGGTTGACGTCAAGCTTGATGAGGCAGAATGGGTGAGAAACAGATTGAATCAGCTCAGCCTAATGGATGAGAAGATGTTAGCGTCTATTACGTATGGTCGTTTATATCAGAGCAGGATGAAGAAAGCTTTCGATAAGAAGGTACGTCCTCAGAGCTTTCAGACGGGCGAGTTAGTTTTGAAGAAGATTCTCCCTCCACAAACGGATCACAAGGGAAAATGGACTCCCAACTGTGAAGGTCCATATGTCGTGCGAAAGGTTTTCCCCGGAGGAGCCTTGCTGTTATCAACCATGGATGGTGAAGATTTTACATCCTCTGTGAATGCAGACGCAGTTAAAAAATACTTTGCTTAAAGAGACCCGATGGAAAGAAAAAGAATATCCAGGAAAAAATGGGGCATCCCGGCGAACCACAAAAAGAGTGGGTTCGGGCAAAAGTTAGGGATGAAAAGAAAAGATGTAAACCCGCAAAGTTGTAAACCTGAAAAGGAGACTTTGGCAAAAATGGGTATCCCGGTGAATTGAAAACCCGAAAGGGCAATTCAAGCAAAAGTTAGGAATTTTGAAAAGCAAATGACTGCGGTCTGCGTATTGATTCTCAGAGTATAGTGGATTGAGGGAGGACCTGAGGGCCATTCATCTGAATCAATCTCTTCAGAAGACGAAGCATCGAAGAAGCATCGAAGTCATGCGAGTCATAGATGGATTGATACATGGTGGTTGTCTGTGCCACATTGCCGACATTTTGTATATTTCTGTGCATTTCTGTATTTTTTGCGCAGCTTCCTCTTTGCAAGGGTTGCATCTGTTGTAAAATCTGCCTATTTATAGGCCATTTGTCAATAAAACATATACTATTCAGTAAATTGTTGTTCCTGCTTTGGCTTTACTGCTTTGTTTGCAAAAAAACGCCCGATGTTTTGATAAAACTTTGCATACATAAACTTGCAGGCTTAGCCAATAATCATTAAAACTTTGATTTATTTGAACAATGTCACGGATGATGATCGCGATAGTTTCCATTATACAGGATATCTTATTGTTTGTTCATGTGCAGGGTCGTTACCCTTGGGGCAAGTTTTTCAGAGGTGTATCCCCGGTAGGATCACCATCCCCACGGGAAGAAGGTATGTAGTTGAGACTCATTCATCTCCGGCAGGAATAATTTGTGCATCTAGTCTCAGCGGTCTGAATGCACCTTGTCCCTAGCAAGAGTCTGTTCCCACAGGAAAGGATATGCAAGTTAAGTGTGCGGTTGAGTGTATACACTTCTTCCCAGCAGTTTGTCTGTATGCACTTATGCCTCAACAGTTCAAGTTTGATTTATTCGGTAGAATAAAGTCATCCCCAGAGGGTCGAGATTGATATCCCCCATGCAGGTCAGGTATGTGCTCATATCCCCAACAGGTCATAGGTATGCACTTACTCCCCAGAGAGTCAAGATCGGATTTCTTTCCACCAAGCAGATGTGGAACTTTTTCCCAAGCAGCGGAGCAAAGTCAGAATTTTGTTTCCCCACAAAGTCCAAATATGTTTGAATTTGTATACCCTCAGAGTTTGATTGCTAACTCAATCCCCAAGCAGAGGTTGATGTCATTTCCCTTATTGCTTATTTTCCAGCGAAGTCGGCAGAGTATACCCTTCCTCGGCAGAGTAGGCTCTTCTCCGCAGGTTAGAAGCGTTTCTGAGAAAGTTTATTGGTGCATCCCTTGCAGTTCGGATACATTTTGGTGTTGATTTCCCACTGAGTAATCCCCGACAGGATGGATTTGGATCTCCAGTGGAGTGGATTTATTCCTAGATGTTTGCTCTATACCCTATAAGGTTTCGATATTCTAGGAGGCCGTTCATGGCTGCTTTCCCCGTTAGAGCGCAGGCTAATCTCAATGTTTGTTTGTGGTTCCCCTACAGGGTCGTTGATTTCCCTAGTTGGTTGGCTTTGATTCCAATGGTTGGTTGGTTTTCCCCAGCCGGGTCGTTTGTTCCCCAGAAGAGAGATATTATGGAAGGCCATCCAGGGCGTTTCCCTCAGCAAGAGTTGATTTGATTTCCATCCGAGTGGATTGTGTTCTCATCAGAACAGTGTTACCCAGGAAAGTTCTTTTTCAAGAGGCCATCCAGAGCTTATTTTTCCCAGCTTAAGTCCAATCGAGTGGTTTTATCTTTCAGCATTTATTTTGCTTATTTGGTTCCGTTGCATTTTGCATTTGTGCATAGCATCCTCAGAAATGCTTAGCATTTCCATTTTGTATGGAGCATTACACCATATTCAAGCATATGCATTTGAAACATAAGCTAGGTTGTTACCTCTTTGTTTTCAAGTATATCTTCGGCAAGCGGTTGATTTTGCTTTGCTCGCGTGGTATTCAGATCCCGGAAAATGATATTATATCCCTTTAGCGTGTGGTATCCATATTCGTCATATTATTAGTTAATTCCTGAGCCTGTATGGTATCCAGACCACGGCAAAAATTTTGGATGGATGTGTTCATCCTATCGTTTGTTCCCCAACAGGGTTGCTTGTTTAAGTTTCTCTTTCCCAAGCGGAGGTTTCTTGTGAATTGTTGTTATATTCCTTATCAACTTCGTATTGAGCCGACCTTCGGGTTCGATGCTCGCTTTTATTTAGAGAATTCCTGCTAGTTAGAAGATGTTATCAACTGCGTGTTTATCCAGCCTTCAGGTTCGATGCCTGTTTTTATTTAACAGATGCTTGGCAGCGATGTCAGATGTTCTTCTCAACTTCGTGTTGAGCCGACCTTCGGGTTCGATTCTCGCTTTTATTTAGCGAATTCCTGCTGGTTAGCAGATGTTATCAACTTCGTGTTGAGCCGGCCTTCGGATTCGATGCTCGCTTTTATTTAGCAAATACCTGCTGGTTAGCAGATGTTATCAACTGCGTGTTGATCCGGCCTTCGGGTTCGATGCCTGTTTTTATTTAACAGATGCCTGACAATGAGATCAGATGTTCTTTTCAACTTCTTGTTGAGCTGTCCTTCAGGTTCGATGCCTGTTTTTGTTTAACAGATGTCTGATGGCGAGGTCAGATGTTCTTCTCAACTTCGTGTTGAGCTGGCCTTTGGGTTCGATGCCTGTTTGGTTCAAATAGATGCCTGATGGTGATATCATACGATCTTTCTGACTTATTGTCATTGCCTGCACATTAGCAGATGTTTCTTCCGACTGCGTGTTGAGGTTTCTTGATTGGTAATCGTTTAGTTTGTTGGTGTTGCAACTATCAGATTCAGTTATTTCCGGATATTTTGTTCCCAATAACAAGTTTGCAGTTCTATTTCTGCGGTTGGTAAATTTCCGGGTTCTTTGGTATTCAACCTTCTTTTACCTTGATTGTGTGAAAGCCGTTCACTTTTCACTCATTCAGGTCCAAGTCGTTTGAATAGGGGCAACCGTTGTACCCCAAAGTTTGACCAACCTTTTTCTTTACTTGGCTTATGTTTCATTTCATTTTTAGCATTTGCATTTGCATAGCATTGACCTTTACAGGGGATCAAGAGAGGTGTGCCATTAAAGAGGAGAGTTTCAAAGGGTTTCAAGCTCAAGCAAGAGTGTTTATTCAAGTTATCAAGTGCTTACAATCATCAGAAAGTGGTCAGAGCTCTTTGAGAGAGTAGATTGATGTATGTGGCTTACCTCCTATCTTGGGGGTCAATAGAGGATCATCAGGGGTTCACAAGTTCATAGTTATGGATAATAGATATTTGAGAAGCTCATTGAGTGCTCTAGAAGCCATTGTGGAGCTCATCTAAACACTTATTTCACTTGCAAGAGGTCACAGTCAAAGGTTGTGCACTTAGGGTTTCATCTGGTCAGCTCAAGGTCAACTGTGGACTTGAGGGAGCTTGAGACTTGGTTTTAAGTCATTGGAGCTATGGGAAGTTATTTTGAGACATCTAGGATGTCATTTCAAGTTCAAATAAAAAATAATCAAGAGTTCAAGAAGTTACTAAATTTGGGTTTCAGAGGATTTCAATATAAAATCCCTTTCTTTAGTGCTCAACTTCAAGGACAATTTACATCATGATACAAGCTCAATATCATTTTCTTGAAAACATTAAACTTGTAGGTCATGTCCTTAGCTTTATTTTGAGTACTAGAACTCATCCATTGGGTTTGTGGAACTCAAGTTATGATGCCAACACGTTATAGGTCTCAGATGAACATATTTTTTGGTCAACAAAAGTCAACTCACTTCCAAGGCACGTTTGACCTAGAATCATGTTTCTCCTCAACTTTAGGTGAACATGAAAGTTTTTTCTAATGATCTTAGCTTTACAAAAAGTCCTAGAAGTCCTTGATATCCTCTGTGTAACTCAAGTTATGGATCTTGCAAGGCAAGGGTATTTTGGGAAAGTTTGATTATAGATCATTTGTTACATAAGCCATTTTCATGCACTTGTGTACTTCAAATGAACTTTCAACCAACATGAAAGTTGCTCCTAAGGACCTATTTTACACCAAGAAAAAAAAGGATTGTGTGAATCATGATTGATTATGGACTTTGGGTGGAAATTTCAAGTGAAAAATGGACTTTAAAGTGTGATTTGGATTCAATACATTATGGGTCATTTTCATGTCTTGTTTTGATTTGATTCTCTTCATGACACCTTAACAAGCAAAATGCACAATTTGTTTTGGCACATGATGAGCAAAAACACGTGCATTTTGGCATTTCTTCACAAAGAAGTTTTACTTCAAAACTTGTTAATTGGATCGCATACAAGGTCCATTCCATTTCCAATGTGAAATTCAAGTTACCAGCTGTAGATCCAAGTGAGTTTCATGAGTGTATGCAAGCATTTTCATGTGTGCATGACTTACTTCCATTTTGGGCATTTTTTCAAATTCATCCAAACAAGGCTTCACGGGCCTTCCAATTGATCAGATATCCAACATATATAAGTTCAAAATTCGTTCCAAGAGCTCAGAAGTGCAAATTGGAGCAAGAGAGAGCAAATTCAGTTTTCAACTTCTCGAGAGAAATTCAAAATTGGTTTTCATTTTTCTCTATAAATCAAGGCAAATTGAAGCGCGATTCATCTTCCTTGTGCAATTTGGAGTGGATCTGGACGGTTGGAAGCAAGCTTGCAAGCATCTGAAGCACCAACGGAGTGTCTCTGTTGAGTAAGCTTCTTCTCCATAATTCTCTCATTTTAGGCCATGATCTAGGTTCATATTGGTTGCATCTGAAGCCCTACCTCGTGTAGGCCAAATTTGATTCATTTTTGTTCATGTTTAATGAATTCTTCAGATGTGCATCTCAAACTTGTTGGCTTTGGATCAACAAATATTATGCTTGGAAAGGAGTTTGCTACATGTATGCAGGCAGAATTTGAAATGAGCATGATGGGAGAACTCAGATTCTTTCTAGGAATCCAAGTTAATCAAACTCCAGAGTGCACCTACATACATCAGACAAAGTATGTTAAAGAACTTCTGAAGAAATTCAACATGTCTGACAGCAAGCTGGCAAAGACTCCAATGCATCCTACTAGCTCACTTGGCAAAGAAGAGGTAAGTAAGAAAGTAGACCAGAAGCTCTACAGAGGTATGATTGGCTCTCTTCTTTATCTTACTGCTTCTAGACCTGACATATTGTTCAGTGTTTGTCTGTGTGCTAGATTCCAATCAGATCCTAGAGAATCACACTTGACAGTTGTCAAGAGGATTCTAAGGTATCTGAAAGGTACTTCTAATGTGGGTTTGTGTTACAGAAAATCTGATGATTTCAAATTAGTTGGATTTTGTGATGCTGACTACGCTGGAGACAGAGTGGAAAGAAAAAGTACTTCTGGAAGTTGTCAATTTCTAGGAAGAAATCTAATCTCCTGGTACAGCAAGAAGCAACCCACAATTGCACTTTCAACCACAGAGGCTGAATACATTGCTGCTGCTGGATGTAGCACGCAGATGCTCTGGATGAAGAGTCAACTAGAAGATTATCAAATTTTTGAAAGTAACATTTCTATCTTTTGTGATAATACTTCTGCTATATGCTTGTCCAAGAATCCCATTTTACATTCTAAGGCAAAACATATAGAAATTAAGCATCATTTCATCAAAGACTATGTTCAAAAGGGAATCATAAATTTAGCCTTTGTTGATACAGATCATCAATGGGCAGATATTTTTACAAAACCCCTTGTTGAAGATAGATTCAATTTTATTCTGAAAAATATTGGTATGGATTTTTGTCCAGAATAATATTTATCAGAAGCAAATTGTTACAGATGCAAAAATGCTTAAAGCTCTGAAGTATTTCTTCTGATTGCTTATTTTATTCTGATCAATATTTCTTTTGTGAAACTCTGAACTAACAATCTTTAAGAAGATCTGAACGTTGGCTAACGTTTCATTTCTTAAGAGAATTCAGAACAACATGCAAGTAAACACGTGTCACACAAAATCTGAAGAGGTGGCGTGTACATAACTGGAGAGACGTTTGAGGTGAAGTTTGAATAGTAAGAATCTTGGTTTTCCCCCCAAATTGTCAGAAGCAATTAATGTTTTGAAATGATTTTTATTCTCTTCATTTAATGCTTGTTCAAACGTGCATTTTTCTGACTGTTGATATGCCTAAGTGTTTTAGTATAAATACTTGTCTTGTATTCACTTTCACACTTTTCACTCTCTCAGAAATTACATGCGTTTTCATCTCCTATTTTCTCTACATAAAAACCCAAAACCTAAGTGTTTGACAAAGCATTCTTCAATGGCAACTTCATCATCAACAACTGCTCAATTCCAATCTACTATGGCTGCTGTGACTTCAGAAAACTTGGGTGTTGCTCCATATTCTCCTCCCAAAAGAACACTTCTAACGCCTGTTGATAAACTGGAAGTTCTATGTGAATCTATGGTTGAGTTTGATTCTCTGGCAGATAATGGGTTTGAGTTTCGTTCCATAATTAGAGCTCATGGATGGGTTAAGTACTTTGATAGGCTTTTTGGACCAGTTTACCCTCTCCTTGTGAAAGAATTCTGGATTCATGCATCAGTTTACCCCAAGTTCATCTTATCTTCTGTGTTGGGAAAAGAGATTATTATCATAGAAGATCTGATAAGAAAATTGATAGGATATGAAGAAACAGATGGTGTTTCCCACTTGCCAGCTGGGCGTGTGGACATGGATGAGGTTTATGAAGAAGTAATGACTGCTGGTCAAGCTTCTAACAAATTCAAAGATCTAAAGCCTGATTACAAGATCTGGGCCAAGATCTTCATGGGATGCATCCACCACAGGAAGTCAACCAATTCTCCAGACTATGTCAATAATGAACAACTCTATTTCGTGTATTGCCTTAGTCAGAGCACCAAGGTAGATCTTCCATACATTCTGTTTATGCATCTGTGGAACCATATCAACGTATCTAGAGAATATGTGAAAGAGAAAGGAAAGAAGATCAGAACTTGGATCCCCTTTGGAAGGTTGCTCTCAGATCTTCTTACTGAAAATGGCTTGGTAACTGCTCTGTACGCTGCTGGAGTTACAGAGGAATTAGAGTTTATAATGGGAAAGCCTCTGAATGCTAAAAGTCTTCTGAGACTCAAAATTGTTGATGAACTCACAACATCTCCCAAGAAGCTGAATATGTCTGAATTGAATAAGAGGGTTCCTATAGATGACTTTCCTCTATTCTTTGCTGAAGAACCCAGACATATAGTGGTTATGTATATTGATGAATGCAAGAAGGAAGGAAAACCTGTTCCTGCTAATGTGTTTCAGCTAGTTAAACAACCACTACCAGATGCAGGAGAAGAAGAAGCACCACTCCAGAGGAAAAGGACTCAGCATGTAGAAGAATCTGAACCTGTTCAGAAGAAGGTCAAGATTGCTGAGAAGCCCAAGAAGCTCTTGAAGAGAAAAGATTCTGAAGAAGCTGCCTCTGTACCTGCCAAGAGGATTAAAGTAAAAGGTACTAAATCATCTGTAACTTCTGCAAATCTTGTTATTAATGATTCAAATGTTAAGTCTGTTCCAAAACCACCTGCTACACAAACCACTTCTGTTACTGCTCCCAGTTCTGTTTCACCATAAAAACAAACACCTGTTCCAACTCAAATTCGAACACAAACAACAACACCAACAGTTTCTGTACCAAAACCTTCTCAACCCAAAATTCATATCAAACACTTTGTTCCACGTCCTCAACCAACAGATCATCAACCATCAGATCAACAACCATCAGAACAACAACCATCTGAAAAACAAACATCTGTTCAACAACAAACCTCTGAACATCCAAAGAACCAACCAAAAGAAGTTCAACCAGAAAAAGCCTCTGACAATCCACCATCAAATAATCCACCTTCTGAACCTATTGCACCTGTTACTTCTGAACCTACAAAAGTAACTTCTGCTCCTGTTTCATCAGAACCACCATCTAAACAATCTGACATTCCTTCAGAACCTACCAACACTTCTGAACCTCACATCCCTGAGACAAAAGTTCTTGATGTCACACCTTTAAAAACAGTGTTTCAAGTATCTTCTACCTCTTGTACACCTACAACATCCTCCAACTCATCAGAATCAGAAATCCACCCAGATTTTCTAATCTCTCCATTGATCGCGACTTTCTATGTCTAATACAACTAACTGCAAGTGCACAGTCTATCGCGTAGTAATAAAAGATATCGATCCCACAGGGACTCGTAATCAAACTAGTGTTCTTGGGAGTTACTATGTTTAGCTAGGTAGAATATGTTTTAAGGGAATAAGATTGTCACTAAAAGGTGGAACTAAGATTACTATTTAGATTTTAATTAATTGAATCGATACGTAGTAATTGTGTTCTTCAGGGATTTGATAAATTACTGGTGTATGAAATAGTTTTCACAGTTTATTTAAGCAGAAAATGGAGATTCAAAGACTCTCGTCTCACGATGGTTGTTGACGCTAATCATAATCCTAAGGGCCAAACGTACACTTTCGTATCCCGTTCGGGGTTAAAATCATTTTTTGGAAATCTCTAAGTTCTAATTCATTTTAAAGTGCTTTCGCTGTTATTAAAACAAATGCCTAGTGTTTACTATCTGACCTTACCGCAGCTTTCGCCTGTTGGTTCGTATCTTAATTAATTTCCCACTTTCGTGGCAAAACTACTTTTAAATAAGTTCTCTCTTTCGCGACGAAGTTTATTTCGTGAATCAATTTTAAACACTTAGACCATAAATTACTTTTGTGAAAAGAAAGTTTTCAAACAAGAGTTATCAAACCCCATTCGAATTATCACTACATATCGATTACCTAAGTTTAGCTAGACATAGAATTGGGAAAAACAAAACATAAATAATAATAATAAATAATAAATTGCATTATAATAAAGCAGAAGTCGATCAAAATGAAAACCTGTAAATAATGCCAATTGGCCTTTGGGCAGATCCTCCACAGATGTTGGCAGGATTCTGGTTTCTAGTTCCAAATTGATCGTACAGTGCAATAGGTATTACAGAAGAGCGGAAATGGAAATGAGGAAATGAAAAGGGAAATAAAGGAAAGGAATACAAATAAAAACTAGAAAGTAAATTTGCTCTGGAAATTAAATTTGGCAGCACTTCGTGGTATGAATGCAACACCCTTTTTGAAGTCCCCTGCTTCCCTTTTTATAGAAGTGGAATCCCAACGGTTATCTCTGAGGATGATGGACCTTGAGGCAGATAATTTAGGGAGTAGTGGACCACTTAATGGGAATTGGAACTGCTCTTTTGACGTGTAATCTGAGTGGGGCGTTTTTGCCTGCATGACGGTCGTCACAAGGTGTGACGGTCGTCATGCATCTGTGACGGTCGTCACATCAGCAAAAACAGTCTGCTGCGCTTTTCACTGTGTTTTCACTCCTTTTTCGTCCATATTTCATCTGGGATTGCTTCTTTTCTTCATGTTGCCTTGTTTAGACGTGATCGTTGAATACCTGCAAAAACATCAGACAAATACACGGAAATAACCCGAAATCGGATCGAAAACGGTTAAACTTTAGTTGAATTATGCATGAAAATATCTATATGATTTCGTGTTATCAAACTCCCCTAAGCTTGAATCTTTGCTTGTCCTCAAGTAAAACGTGGAAAAGTCGGCAAGCACGAGGCTGCTTCTTCGTTCGCAGAGTTTGGAAAAACCGGGATTCTTGGTAGGAACAAGACGAGTATCACGACGACACTGGACTACAAGTCTCCGGAGGTCTCCCTTTTATGCAAATCGGTCTCAGTCATGCTACTGTATCTTGGTGTCAAGGTTCTCATGGCAAGTTCACCCTGTTTGTTCTAGCGCAATCACATTAAGCCCGTTGTCCGCACACTTTCATGGCAAGTCGACCTGTTAGTGAATATGATCTCATTTTTGTTTTTGATCTTCTCGATTGATCATAATTTTATGTCATTGATTTTCAATGAGTTTTTCGTGCCGTTGGGCTAAGTGCTCGGGTGAGGAGCACCTAACTTAGAAGGAAACGTATCTTATCTTCTTGGGCTTTTTAGCTCTCTTTTCATGATTTTTCATCTTTTTGGAGATCATGCACTTATTTGCATCGGTCGCTCGCTTAGAAGTGTTTTTAGGATGGTGTTGACTGCTAGTATAAACTACTTGGGGTTGAGTTTGCGTAGACACTTGAGACTTTGGTACATGTAGGTGGTGAAACCGACTCGCATAAACTAGAGATCTAAGGTGTCTGGACGATACTGGTTTTGTTAGAACTGTTGTTTCCTCGGAGTTTCAAAACTTGTTTTGAACTCAGGTGTATTCTCGTGATGCTTTTGCTTTTGAGGAACAAATGAAAGTTTTTGTTTACGTTGAATAATGTGGGGATTGTTTGCGTAACGTGAAAAATATATAGACAAGCTTTATTTGCTAGAAATAGAAAGTGTAAAAATAGAAATTACTAAAATTCAAAGTGCAGTGAAATGGAAATAAAGGTAATAAAGGAAGTTCAGAGTACAGTGGAAATAAGGCTCCGCTCCCACACTATCTCGATCAGTGTCCTCACTGATTCTTGAAGCGTGCGAGAGGGAGATACAACTGAAAATGAAAATACAAAGAACTGAAATATAGTAAACAATGAAGGGAAAAAAATGAAAATCTAGTCCCGGCCTCTGTCACGTCCACGCTGGCGTCCTCTGGCTCTAGCAAGGGCTACCCTATCCTAATAGCTCATGGCTCCGGTGTGGTAGACCGTGTCTCGGAGTCCTTCGACCTGCAGGGTCAGATTCGCTAGACTCTCAGTGATCGTAGCTTGGCCGGTGTGAAGTTGTTGCATTTGAGTCCGGTGCCAAGCTTCGAACTGGTCAGCTCGCTGGTTCTGCTGTTGCAGCATCGTGATTATCTGTGCCTGCTGGTCTAGGGAGCGACGGAGGTCCTCTTTGGTGTAATCTGGCACGGGATGGTGACGGCGGCGGCGGGATGATGTACCTACTGGAGGAGGAGGCTGCGATGCCTCTGGCTGCTCGGACCTGTCCAACTCAGCTTGGATTTCATCTTCGGAATCATGAGTGGGATCCTGAGTAGGAACAGCGGCAGCAGGAGGGGCAGTGAGGTCGAACAACCAGTTGGTACGGTCCTCTGGATGGATGCGGGTGCGGGACGGAAGGATGATGCTTCTGACGGTCTTGCCATGCACAACCGGATGGTATTTCCCGTCAGCTCGGGAGCGGATGAGATGAGAGGCTCTGCAGTGGTCGGTGTCAAGGAACACCGAGGGGATGGACTGGAGGTGCTGGAGGCGGTCGCCAAGATTCAGCCCAAGTGCAATAGTCGTGACAATCCCGCCAAAGTAGAATGGCTTCGAGCCGCGGTTGCAGTTGGCCTGAATGTGAGCCAGCAGGAACGGGGCAGCGTTGACAGGTTCATTGTTGAAGACGCAATGAAGAAAGAAGAGCTCCTTGGAGTTCACTTTGTGGTTGCTGTCTCTGGCGAAGATAATGTTACTCAACGCTCTGTGAAAGTACCTGATGGCGGGGTTATGGATGTGAGTGGCGTGCAGGGAGTCCCAACCATCGGCATTTAGGTCGGTCAACTGATACCACAGCGCGAAGGCTTCGTGCTGGAACTGGTCGGTGATGCGGCGATGAGCGTTGTCTCCGCGAGGTAACTGTAGGATGCTGGCGATCTGATTCTGATTCACCTGGTAGTTGACTCCAAACATTCATAAACAAGCGGCACCTGTGTGCTGGTTGAGTTCGCCGCTGCTGGTGACGTACGAGAACGAACTCAAGAACTCCAGAGTGAGTTGTTCGTAGGTTGGCTGTGGGTTGGTGCAGAGGTTCCAGATGCCTGCTCGTTGAAGCATCCAGGTGACACCTTCAAGGAGTCTGAGCTCCGTAAGTGATGGAAGGTGCGGGTAGTGAGTTGGCTGGAGTGACCTCTGATGAAATGCAATGTACTGTGCTCGTCGTCTGTCGCCTAACTCGCCTTCAGGGAAGGAAATGTTGCTGACATCTGCGTTTCCGGCCATTGTTGAAGATGGAGAGGTTTCGGAGGTTTTGGGGTTTTTCGGCAGAGAGGGAAAAATGACAGAACGGTGGTTTGGAGGTAGAATTTGGAGTTGAGGTTTATAGTTCAATGTGGGGAGGACGAAAATCTTAGTGGGGTATGAATTTTGGAAGTTTGAAAGTGATAATGGGGGGAGTGGAAGGGAACACGAACCCTGTTTTATCAGATAGCAGTTCTGGGCTGCGTGACGGTCGTCACAAAGGTGTGACGGTCGTCACCCGTGTGACGGTCGTCACAGCAGCAAAATCTGCAGAACGCAGAATTTTGCTCTGAGGGCGTACTCGTGGTGATTTTAAAGCTTAGTATTGATACGGTGATGTAATATAACAGCCAACAAACAACAAATAATGCGAAAATAGAATAATTGAATAAAACTAGAATTGAAATAACATAAAATTGAACCAATTGTATGTAATACATAAAGAAAACGAACAAAGCGAAAAATCCATATGATTGAATTAAACTAAACTAGACTAGACTAAACTGAAACTACTGCTACGAGCTAATAACTAATCTTTTCGTGCCTTCAACTCATCGAATTTCCGTGAATAGTAGTCGAGTTGGTCGCAGACTAGATCCATGAAGCCTACCAGGTCACTGTGCATGCCTGCGATATCAGCTTTTACATTAGTCAGAGCTTTATCAACGTCGTCCAATCTGAGTAACATGGTATCCATTTTGTCGGTGGTCTCCTCAGGGATAGGCTCAGGATAAGTATTATAGTGTGGAGGAGTCATAGGGTCTACTTCATTTTCAGAGGCGGCGTCCTCATAGTACATGTAGTCGTGTGCCTCAGAGATGTGGTCACTGTCATACATATATTTCTGGGGTGTTGACTGTGGTGAAGGAGGTCCCATAGGCTCATCCAATTCGTAGAGCCAGTTATCCTTGTTGTGGATGCTTGTCATCAGATGATCAGGCAGTGTGAATAGTTGTACTGGTTTTTCGTTAATAAGGTACTCATACGGTCCAGGTCCCATAGTCCCTAAGATGCGCCTGTTAAAGCAGAATTGGATGTTCATGGGTCTGATGGTACCAAAACGAGTGCTGGCATTTAAATGAAATCTAAGGCCAAGCTCGTGGGCTATCATTGTTACTAGGCCTCCTATAAGAATAGGTGTCTGAGGTTCCAGCGTGAGGCGTTTGAAGGATCTCATCATGAAAGGCACTGCATTTACTGTCCGTCCCTGAGAAGCACAGAGCATGATGAATAACTCTTCCTTAGACACTGCAGTAATATTTTCTTCTTTTCCAAACAAGGTGTGAGCTAGTATCTTATGGAAGTATCTAAAGGCTGGGTTATGAATGTCATCATTGTACATTTTGTCTGGTTCAGGGTGATAGTCGCCTGTGATTCTACCCCAGAAGTGCTCGAGTTGCAAATCAATGTCGTCATCTTCTGCACTGATGAACACATGCGGTCCGCTAGGGAATCCTAGGAGGTTAGCTAGTGACATCCGGCTATGAGTTTGGTCCATTCCAAACAATCTGAAGGTAATCAATTCTGAGCGGGTTCCAAAGCCATAGTTGGGTGTGTATCTGAAAGAACTAAGGAATTCATAGGTAAGATCCTTGTAGGTAGCGAAACGTGTTTTCAGAGCAGTGTTCTCCCAACCTAGTTGATTGAACAGGTATTGAATGCTATCTGTGATCCCTAGTTTATCCATAGTAGCCTTGTCATAATACAGCGTTAAGGTGAATTCTCTTTCGGTCAGTGCTGCAAATCTTGCCTTTTGAGCGAGTCCTTGGAAGTGAACCTTTGTAAAATCGTACTCGGCCATATTCGCAGGTAATTCGGAGAAAACAGAAGAAATGTTTTGAAGACTTTAAAAATCCTGAAAAGTTTAAAACAGGAAATTGAAGTCAGGATTTTTAGAAACGAAAAGTGGTAGAAACAAAAGGCAAAAGAGAAAAAATAAAATAAGAATAAAAGTACGAAAATGAACGAAAGTAGAAAGTAGTAGTAATTTTAGGATTTTTGTTGGATTTTTCAAAGTAGAATTTTAAAGAAAAATGAAATGCAATAACGAGGGGGAATTTGGGTTGCCTCCCAATAAGCGCTGTTTTTAACGTCTAAAGCCTGACGATAGCTTGGTGAGAAGCTATGCTGGTGTTTGAGCCGGAAGCTCAAGCAATGTTATATTGCTAATTTGAGGACTGTTTTCGTTCTTATTGTAATGCTTTAGACGTTGCCCGTTTACGATAAACGGTGCATTTGTCTTGTCGGTAATTTCAACAGCTCCACCCTGAAGTACTTTAGTCACTTCATAGGGTCCAGACCACCTAGATTTTAGTTTTCCTGGGAAGAGTTTTAATCGTGAATTAAAGAGTAATACGATGTCTCCCACACTGAATTGTTTCCTGATTGAACGTTTATCATGCCACTTTTTAGTTCGTTCTTTGTAGATACGGGCATTTTCGTAAGCGTCTAATCGAAGTTCTTCCAACTCGTGTAAGTTCAAGATTCGCTTTTCTCCTGCCTCGGTGTAGTTGAAGTTGAGTGTCTTAATAGCCCAGAAGGCCTTATGCTCTAACTCTACAGGGAGATGGCAGGATTTACCGTAAACTAATTTATAGGGGGTAGTACCTATTGGTGTCTTAAATGCGGTCCTATAAGCCCATAAAGCTTCGTGTAGCTTCGATGACCAGTCTCTCCTTGAGGTAGCGACAGTCTTTTCCAAGATCTGTTTTATTTCTCTGTTCGAGACCTCTACTTGTCCGCTAGTTTGCGGATGATAAGGTGTAGCTACTCGGTGCCTGACTCCATATCTAGAGAGAAGTTTATCGAATATTCGTGATATGAAGTGAGATCCTCCGTCACTAATGACGAGTCTGGGTACACCGAATCTAGGAAAGATAGTGTTCTTGAAGAGTTTGATTACTACTCGTGCGTCATTTGTTGGAGCAGCTATGGCTTCTATCCATTTAGACACGTAATCGACAGCGACGAGTATGTAGTTATTACCAAAAGAATGAGGGAAAGGTCCCATGAAATCTATTCCCCAGACGTCGAAGATTTCTACCTCTAAGATTCCTTTCTGAGGCATTTCATCGCGTCGTGAGATGTTGCCAGTTCGTTGGCATCTATCGCACTTTTGCACAGCGATGTGAACGTCTTTCCAGAGATTAGGCCAGAATAAGCCGGCTTGGAGAATCTTAGCGCACGTCTTAGATGTACTAGCATGACCACCGTACGGTGCTGAATGGCATTGGGAAATAATATTTTCTATTTCTTCCTCTGGGACACAGCGACGATATATGTTATCGGCCCCTCTCTTGAAGAGTAGGGGTTCGTCCCAATAATAGTGTTTCAGATCGTGGAAGAATTTCTTCTTTTGCTGATAAGTAAGATCTGGTGGAAGCACGCCCGCGGCGAGGTAATTAACGATGTCAGCATACCAAGGTAATGTGACTTGGGCATAGACGGCTTCTACGGCTTTTTCGAATTCTGGATCTTCCGAGATTGCATTGGGTGTGTCACTTTCTAATTTGGCTATCAGACGTTCGTACGGGAAATCGTCATTTATCGGTACTGGTTCGTGTCTGATGCCTTCTATTCGGGATAAGTGATCCGCAACAACGTTCTCGGTTCCTTTCTTATCTTTGATTTCTAAGTCAAACTCTTGTAATAACAGGATTCATCTCAATAGTCTTGGTTTGGCATCCTTTTTGCTTATTAGGTACCTTATGGCAGCGTGGTCTGTGTATATTATAATTTTTGCTCCTACTAGGTAAGAACGGAATTTGTCAAGCGCAAATATAACTGCTAGAAGTTCCTTTTCTGTGGTAGCGTAGTTCATTTGGGCAAGATCTAAGGTTCTACTGGCGTAGTAGATAGCATGGAGTTTCTTGTCCTTCCTTTGTCCTAGAACTGCGCCTACAGCGTAATCACTCGCGTCGCACATGATTTCAAACGGTAGTCTCCAATCTGGTGGTTGCATGATTGGTGCGGTGATAAGGGCTGATTTCAATGTTTCGAATGCTTTTAAACAGTCGTCGTCGAAGACGAACTCAACATCTTTCATTAACAGGCCGGTCAAAGGTTTTGTGATTTTCGAGAAATCTTTTATAAATCTTCTGTAGAAACCGGCATGTCCTAGAAAACTCCGTATTTCTCGTACGGATTTTGGAGGTTGGAGATCTTTTATAATCTCTATTTTAGCTTTGTCTACCTCAATCCCTCTATCTGATATGACGTGTCCTAGAACTATTCCTTGTCGGACCATAAAATGGCATTTCTCCCAATTTAGGACGAGGTTTACTTTTACGCAGCGTTCTAGTACCATTTCTAAGTTTTGTAAGCATCCTTCGAAGCTTTGTCCACACACCGAGAAATCGCCCATAAACACTTCCATAATGTCGTCTATGAAATCTGCAAAGATTGCCATCATGCATCTTTGGAAGGTTGCTGGAGCGTTACAGAGTCCGAACGGCATTCGGCGGTAAGCAAAAGTACCGTAAGGACAGGTGAATGTAGTCTTTTCTTGGTCATCAGGATGGATGGGAATTTGGAAGAATCCTGAGTAACCATCTAGATAGCAGAAATATGAATGTTTGGCTAATCTTTCCAACATTTGGTCTATGAAGGGTAGCGGGAAGTGATCTTTGCGTGTAGCCTTGTTAAGCTTCCTATAATCAATACACATCCTACTTCCAGTCACGACTCTTTTTGTTATTGATTCGCCTTTTTCGTGTTTAACTACTGTGACTCCTCCTTTATTTGGTACGACATGAACTGGGCTAACCCATTCACTATCGAAGATCAGATAGATGATTCCTGCATCTAGTAATTTCTTTACTTCATCTCTGACTACAGTGCTCAGGATGGGGTTTAGTCTTCTCTGATGCTCTCGAGAGGTTTTAGAGTCTTCCTCTATTGTAATTCGATGCATACCGATCGAAGGGCTTATACCTTTTAAATCGCTTATGTTATAGCCTAACGCGGTGGGGTACTTCTTTAGGACTTCTAATAACTTTTCGGTTTCTGGTTGTCCTAAGTCGGCATTGACTATCACTAGTCTTTTTAGTTCATCGTCTAGAAATTCATATCTGAGGTTTTTGGGTAGAGTTTTAAGTTCTAAAGATGGGTTCTTCGGACCTGGCATATGATTTGGTGTCAGTGCTAAGCTTTCGCTTAGGCTGTCGTCTTTATACGGTTTACGCCAATTATCGTCTTCAGAAATGTCGGGTATTTGAATCTTTATTATTTCTGAATACGTGGTCTCTTCATTTTCAAGTTCTCTTATGCATTCGTCAATTTCGTCTACTAAATAGCAGGTATCGTCTATTGCTGGTGCTTGTAGGAACTTGGTAAGAATGAACTCTATCTTTTCTTCTCCTACTTCGAATGTTAGCCTTCCTTTCTTCACGTCTATAATGGCTCCAGCTGTAGCTAGGAACGGTCTTCCTAGGATAATTGGGGTTACAGTGTCCTCCTTGATGTCCATGATTATGAAGTCGGTTGGGATGTAGAATTGTCCTATGCGTACTGGAACGTTTTCCAGTATTCCGACGGGGTATTTTACTGATCTGTCAGCTAATTGCACGGACATTTTGGTCGGCCTGAGGTCTCCCATATTCAGCTTTTTGCATATAGATAAGGGCATAACACTGATACTGGCTCCTAAATCGCATAGAGCTTTGTCTATTACGAACTTTCCTATGACGCAGGGTATGGAGAAACTACCTGGGTCTTTTAATTTAGAAGGCATGCGGTTCTGAATAATAGCGCTACACTCTGCAGTAAGTGTAACTGTTTCGTTATCCTCGATCTTTCTCTTATTTGACAGGATCTCTTTGAGAAATTTAGCGAAGTGACGGCATTTGAGTTATCGCTTCTGTAAAAGGAATAGTAATATTTAGTTGTTTAAGGAGCTCTACAAATTTCTTAAATTGTCCTGAAGTTTTAGAGTTTATTAGTCTTTGAGGATAAGGAATAGGTGGTTTATATGGCGCTGGAGGTGCTTGAGTTTTTTCACTTGCGGTATCCTCCTTCTCGTTGTCCTCCTTCTTCTCTAACTCAGATTCCTTTTCTGCTTGTTCAGTTGGTTTCTATTGCATGGCTGAGTTTTCGGTCCTCGGATCGATCGGTTCGTCCAATTCTTTTCCACTTCTTAGTATCACAGCATTTGCTTGGCCTTTAGGATTCTGTTCGGGTTGTCCAGGAAATGTGCCAGCAGGTGCGGCAGCAGATGCTTGCTGTTGAGCCACTTGTGATATCTGAGTTTCTAACATTTTGTTGTGGGTGGCTAAAGCGTCTACTTTTCCTGTCAACTGTTTAATTTGCTCGCTAGTGTGTATGTTTTGATTCAAGAACTCTTTGTTCGTTTGAGCTTGAGTAGCTATGAACTTTTCCATCATCAATTCGAGGTTTGATTTCCTAGGTGCATTCTGAGCAGCTGGTTTTTGATATCCTTGCGGAGCGGTAGGCATTTGCAATGCGTTTTCGCTTTTGTAAGAAAAGTTTGGATGAATTCGCCAACCTGGGTTGTAGGTATTTGCGTAGGGATTTCCTTGAGCATAATTTACCTGGTCTGGCGGGATTCCGGCTAGCAATGGGCATCCGGGTGCATTATGAGTGGTGCTTCCGCATAACTCGCAATTTGGAGTTACTGCAGCGACAGTTGCAGTGGGGTTAACGGTCAGACTATCAATCTTCTGTGCTAGAGCATCTACTTTAGCATTGAACTTTTCAAGGCTGCTGATTTCGTACATCCCACCTTTCGCTGAGGTTTTCTCAATTGGAGTGCGTTCACCTCCCCATTGGCAATGGTTTTGTGACATGTTTTCTATTAATTGATAGGCTTCATCGTATGGCTTATCCATAAGTGCACCGCCCGCGGCAGCGTCTATTGTCAATCTAGTATTGTATAGAAGCCCATTATAGAAAGTATGGATTGTCACCCAGTCTTCTAGATCGTGGTGAGGACATGTCCTCATCATATCTTTGAATCGTTCCCATGCTTCGTAAAGAGATTCAGTATCTTTCTGTCGAAATCCGTTGATTTGAGCTCTAAGCATAGCAGTTTTGCTTGGTGGAAAATATCTCGCTAAGAAGACGTTCTTCAATTGCTCCAAGTCGTAACGGAGTTGGATGGTAACGATTGTAACCATGTCCACGCTCTGTCTCTAAGAGAGAATGGGAAAAGACGAAGTCTTATCGCGTCTGGAGTTACTCCATTTGCTTTCACTGTGTCTGCGTATTGTACAAACTTCGTTAGATGTTCGTTCGGATCCTCAGTTGCGTTTCTTGAGAATTGGTTTTGTTGTACAGCCGACAACAATGATGGTTTCAGCTCAAAATCATTTCGGGTAATAGCTGGGGCAGCAATGCTACTTCTAGGCTCCATCTGGGATGGTGTAGCGTATGCCTTCAGCGGTTTGTTCGGAGGTCCTTCAGCCATCTCTGGTTCTTCTTCTTCGGATTTGGGAATGGGAGTGAGAGGATCGGGAATGTTATGTTTGAGTTGGTACTCAATGATTCTACTTTTTAGGTGTAAGAAGCGTTCTAGTTCTGCGACTGAGGGTTTCAAGATATCGCTTTGTGGGCGATCACTTGGCATACAATCGACAACACTAGTAAAGGAAAAATGAAAATTGTTAACCTAGTCTATACGGCGTAACAGAAGGTTACACTATTGACTAAACGGGTCCCCGGCAACGGCGCCAAAAACTTGATCGCAACTTTCTATGTCTAATACAACTAACTGAAAGTGCACAGTCTATCGCGTAGTAATAAAAGATATCGATCCCACAGGGACTCGTAATCAAACTAGTGTTCTCGGGAGTTACTATGTTTAGCTAGGTAGAATATGTTTTAAGGGAATAAGATTGTTACTAAAAGGGGGAACTAAGATTACTATTTAGATTTTAATTAATTGAATCGATACGTAGTAATTGTGTTCTTCAGGGATTTGATAAATTACTGGTGTATGAAATAGTTTTCACAGTTTATTTAAGCAGAAAATGGAGATTCAAAGACTCTCGTCTCACGATGGTTGTTGACGCTAATCATAATCCTAAGGGCCAAACGTACACTTTCGTATCCCGTTCGGGGTTAAAATCATTTTTTGGAAATCTCTAAGTTCTAATTCATTTTAAAGTGCTTTCGCTGTTATTAAAACAAATGCCTAGTGTTTACTATCTGACCTTACCGCAGCTTTCGCCTGTTGGTTCGTATCTTAATTAATTTCCCACTTTCGTGGCAAAACTACTTTTAAATAAGTTCTCTCTTTCGCGGCGAAGTTTATTTCGTGAATCAATTTTAAACACTTAGACCATAAATTACTTTTGTGAAAAGAAAGTTTTCAAACAAGAGTTATCAAACCCCATTCGAATTATCACTACATATCGATTACCTAAGTTTAGCTAGACATGGAATTGGGAAAAACAAAACATAAATAATAATAATAAATAATAAATTGCATTATAATAAAGCAGAAGTCGATCAAAATGAAAACCTGTAAATAATGCCAATTGGCCTTTGGGCAGATCCTCCACAGATGTTGGCAGGATTCTGGTTTCTAGTTCCAAATTGATCGTACAGTGCAATAGGTATTACAGAAGAGCGGAAATGGAAATGAGGAAATGAAAAGGGAAATAAAGGAAAGGAATACAAATAAAAACTAGAAAGTAAATTTGCTCTGGAAATTAAATTTGGCAGCACTTCGTGGTATGAATGCAACACCCTTTTTGAAGTCCCCTGCTTCCCTTTTTATAGAAGTGGAATCCCAACGGTTATCTCTGAGGATGATGGACCTTGAGGCAGATAATTTAGGGAGTAGTGGACCACTTAATGGGAATTGGAACTGCTCTTTTGACGTGTAATCTGAGTGGGGCGTTTTTGCCTGCATGACGGTCGTCACAAGGTGTGACGGTCGTCATGCATCTGTGACGGTCGTCACATCAGCAAAAACAGTCTGCTGCGCTTTTCACTGTGTTTTCACTCCTTTTTCGTCCATATTTCATCTGGGATTGCTTCTTTTCTTCATGTTGCCTTGTTTAGACGTGATCGTTGAATACCTGCAAAAACATCAGACAAATACACGGAAATAACCCGAAATCGGATCGAAAACGGTTAAACTTTAGTTGAATTATGCATGAAAATATCTATATGATTTCGTGTTATCATCCATCTGACAAATACTCTGAGATAAACCAACCTGAACCTGAACCTGAATCTACCATACCTTCTAAAACTCCCATTCCAAATCCTATGCCTCCACCTGCACCATCATCTGAGATATTAATCCCCAATTCCAATCCAACATCTTCTATATCTTGTGCACAAGTTTCTTCTCTTTTTCATAATCTGTCTTATGGTTTCAAACTAAAAGACTTTTATGACAGAGTTGAACCATCTGACCCCTTCAAACCTCTGAAACCAAAACTCACAGTGGCTATTCCATCTGTGCTTATGTCATATATTCAATCAATGTCCAATGTAGGATCTTTAGCAACCATATCTGCTAATCTTGATAAAGTTGTTGCTTCAGCTCTGCAAATTGCATCTGATAACACTGTTGCATCTGCTGATCCACCAAAATCTGCCTTCAAACCCTACTCAAATGCACCTTTTGATGTAGTTACCCCAAACAGAAGACCAAAACCTCATTTGCTTACTGCTTTAAACAGATCCCTACCTCAAAAACCTGAAATTCCTTTCTTTCCATATTATCCTCCTCCTCTGATTTCCATCCAAAAATCACTTTTTCCACCAACTCCCAAACCTAAACATATAACTCTGGAAACCTTGCTAAAACCACAGCCCAGACTTAATATTGATCATTTATTTCAAACATTTTTGCAAGAAATACAGATGTATTTAGGTACTGTTCAGAAGAAATGCTCTGAAACAATGGATGCCAATGAATCTGACATCATCTGGAACGGATTCATCAATAGATTCAACACTGTAGCTTCAAATCTGAAGAACGTCTGTTCTGATGATGCAAAGCTCAGAGCTAAAAGGACTTTATTCTGGACTGTCAACAAAATTGAACCTCTGCTTCGTTTAGATGCTCCTCCACCATCAACAGAATCTACTGCTAATGCATTGACTATGACTCTGGTAGAACCCTCTTCAGGATCTACAGAACCAATGGCAATTGACTATGTTCAGGCTACAGAACCTCCTAATTCTTCATCTGAGATAAAGACAGAACATCCAGACTTTGAAGACAAGATTGCTGCTCTAGAGGCTGGACAGTCAGAGATAAAATCATGGATGGCTAAGCAGGATAAGAAGTATGAGGATATGATAGAATGGATGTCAAAGTAAGATAAGAAGAATGAAACTATGACTAAGTGGATGTCCAAGCAAGAGCAATCCTCCTCTGAGATTACAGATCTATTGAAGATGCTTTTGTCCAAACACTCTTAGATTTTTTTCATTCTAATGTTTTTTTTTGCATCTGTTGTTTGCATCTGAACTTTATTGCTATGTCTTCTGATGCTTACCTATGTACTCTTGCTCTAATCCTTTGAATGAATCAAGTTTTCTCCATTGAATTATCTTATTTATTGTTCCTTTTATTTGTCTTTTTAAAAGTTTTTACTTTTTGCTTATGACAAAAAAGGGGGAGAAAATATAGATCTGAACTGTTTAATATAACTTCACCAGAATGAATCTTCAGATATATCTATTCTATCTAACATTTAACTTGACTATTTCAGAACATTTGATAAGTACACTCTATAAAAGAAACTCTGAGTCTCTCAGATCATTTGTCTATTATCAAACTCTGAATCTTATATCTGCAAGACATTCTGACTCTAAAATGTTATAAGAACAAACAAGATCTAACTCTGAAGATTACTCAAGACAAAAGGGAAGTTTCTATTCCTTTTTCATATTTAACTCAGGGGGAGATTCATCATCTCAGGGGGAGTTATAATTCTATATGTTCAGTTAAATAAAATTTCTGATACTTTTTGTCATCATCAAAAAGGGGGAGATTGTTAGAACACAGATTGGTTCTTAATAATAACTCTTTGTTTTGATGATAACTGTTAGGAAATTTTATATTTAAGAATTATATACTCTAAAATTTGTTTGAGAGTTTTACTGCAGATTGAAATGAAATTAACTCTCTAGAAGCAAATCTGTATTGTATACAAGAAGTTATCCTGACTCTGAAGCGCCAGACACATCCTGCAGAAGATTCTGATTGCTCTTTACAGAAGATCCTGAGCGTAGTCTCCAGAAGGATCTGAAGCAAGAAGCTCCAGAACATTCTGAGTCAGAAGCATCTGAAGCTAGTCAGAAGCATCTGAAGCTGAAGCATCTGAAGCAAAGAAGAATATTGTTTGAAGAGTTTCTCAAAGCATAATTCTACAGAAGTTTCTGAAAGTACTAACGCTGCCAAGTACTGAAGTTCTGTGTCAAATATGCTCTGATGATCAACACGCTGAAAGCACACATGCTGCAGAAGACTCTGATACAACAAAGTTCTGAATATCATAACTAGACTTTGATCCATTCAGACTCTGAAGAACTTGCTGAAAACTGAAGAAGAAATATTCAAGAATATATCCGTTGGAGTAAATCAACGTCTCTTTCCTCATTTGTGCTAGACACAATTACACAGACAAAAAGGATTTTTCTGTGTTATCTACTTCAAGGAAAGGTCACTTGATGTGAAGACAAAAAGGCTCAAACCTTTTTGGGACTCTCTTTTCAACGCTCAGCATCCTTGGATCAGCTGCCTATAAAAGGAGAACTCCACCACATTCTTCAGTTACACAATTTGCTGAAAAGAAATCATATTATTCTAAGCTCTCATTCTTTCATATTCTTCTTAGAATTTCTTGTACTTAAACTTAAGAGAAAAATCACTGTTGTGATAAAAGCTTTATAGAAGCATTAATACTCTTGTATTTAAATTTACATTGATTGTAAAGGTTTTTCCTTAAGAGGATTCAGTTGGAATCAGTAGCTCTTGAGAAGACTAAGAACAATTGTTCTTAGGTGTTACTATTGTAATCAGTTTGATTTAATAGTGGATTAAGTCCTTGTTGAGAAAGGCAAATCACTCTAGGAAGGGTGGACTGGAGTAGTTGTTTAAACGAACCAGGATAAAAATAATTGTGTGATTATTTTTTAAGTCTTAATCTTTCATACTTATTCAACCCCCCTTCTAAGTATTATCTCACCTTCAAACATTAGGGTTGAGTTAGTTTCCCCTTAGTTGTGTCTTCTCTCTTCTCATCTCAAAACTTCTTCAAAATATGTAATAAAGGATAATGAGTGTTATACGCTACGAGCCTTAAGCATTTGGGAAATGATGATTGGGGGGCCTCCTCTCAATTGTCTAGAGTGTTTAGTGTATACCGTTTGGGCGATATGCGACACACTCGCTCTTAAATCATAGTCTTTAGTGCAACATGAATTACAAACACAATTCAATTCACTTCTTCTTCATAAAAGAATCAAAAATAAACATCAAACTTTTTTATCCTTCGGGATTAATTAAAAACCATTTTCAAAGAGAGTGTTTTTAAGTCTTAGTTCTACCACAAACAGGTAACGCCTCAGTCTCCAATGGTCGAGCAGCAATACACCTAACTGCTAGAACTAAGGTTTAGCCCTACTCGGATAAAACACTTGAACCAACTTGTGGTTGTGTTAACTTTAGTAGATGGACATGGGTAAAGTTCTTAAAACACAAGGATGAGTCACATTCTGTGTTCTTTGACTTCTGTAAGCAAGTCCAGAATGAAAAGAATTTCAAAATTATAAAAGTCAGAAGTGATCATGGTGGTGAATTTGAAAATAAATTCTTTGAAAAATATTTTTCTGAAAATGGCATTGCTCATGATTTTTCCTGTCCTAGAACTCCACAACAGAATGGGGTTGTAGAGAGGAAAAACAGAACTTTGCAAGAAATGGCCAGAACCATGATCAATGAGACAAATCTGGCAAAACATTTTTGGGCAGAAGCAATCAATACAGCATGTTACATTCAGAACAGAGTGTCTGTTAGACCTCTTCTGAAGAAGACTCCTTATGAACTGTGGAAGAACAAAAAGCCCAACATTTCTTATTTTCATCCTTTTGGATGTATTTGCTATATGTTAAACACTAAGGAAAATCTGAGCAAGTTTGATTCCAAAGCATAGAAGTGTTTCATGCTTGGATATTCTGAACGCTCTAAAGGCTACAGAGTATACAACACTGAGACACAGATTGTGGAAGAATCCATTCATGTCAGATTTGATGATAAGCTTGGCTCTGAAAAGCCAAAGCAGGTTGATAACTCTGCAGATAGGGAAGTAGTCTTTATTGACTCTAAAGTTCCAGAAGCAGACAAAATTCAAGTAAAGGAACCAGAAGCAACTCCAGATGCTAATCCTTTAACTTCTCAGATGAATAATCTTAACATTTCTGAAGAGTCAACTATTAGAGGATCATCATCCAGAGGATGTCATTATTGGAAAGAAGGATGATCCCATCAGAACAAGATCCTTTTTAAGATCATCTGAAGCATCACTATTTGGACTAGTGTCAGAAATTGAACCATCTTCTGTAGAAGAAGCTCTGCAAGACAATGATTGGATTATTGCCATGCAAGAAGAGCTAAATCAATTCAGCAGAAATGATGTATGGGATCTAGTTCAAAGACCTCAAGGATTCAATATAATTGGTACAAAATGGGTCTTCAGAAATAAGCTAAATGAGAAAGGAGAAGTTGAGAGGAATAAGGCAAGGCTGGTTGCTCAAGGGTATAGTCAGCAAGAAGGTATTGATTACACTGAGACATATGCTCCAGTGGCAAGGTTAGAATCTATACGCCTTCTTATTTCCTTTGCTGCACAAAATAACATCACTCTGTATCAGATGAATGTTAAAAGTGCCTTTCTTAATGGTATTATAGAAGAGGAAGTTTATGTCCACCAACCTCCTGGTTTTGAAAATGAAAAATTTCCAGATCATGTTTTCAAATTAAAGAAATCTCTATATGGATTAAAACAAGCTCCCAGAGCTTGGTATGAGAGATTGAACAATTTTCTTCTGGAGAAGAATTTCATCAGAGGCAAAGTGGATACAACACTATTCTGTAAAACAATTAAGAAAGATCTTCTAATTTGCCAAATTTATGTAGATGATATTATTTTTGGATCAACAAATATTATGCTTGGAAAGGAGTTTGCTACATGTATGCAGGCAGAATTTGAAATGAGCATGATGGGAGAACTCAGATTCTTTCTAGGAATCCAAGTTAATCAAACTCCAGAGTGCACCTACATACATCAGACAAAGTATGTTAAAGAACTTCTGAAGAAATTCAACATGTCTGACAGCAAGCTGGCAAAGACTCCAATGCATCCTACTAGCTCACTTGGCAAAGAAGAGGTAAGTAAGAAAGTAGACCAAAAGCTCTACAGAGGTATGATTGGCTCTCTTCTTTATCTTACTGCTTCTAGACCTGACATATTGTTCAGTGTTTGTCTGTGTGCAAGATTCCAATCAGATCCTAGAGAATCACACTTGACAGCTGTCAAGAGGATTCTAAGGTATCTGAAAGGTACTTCTAATGTGGGTTTGTGTTACAGAAAATCTGATGATTTCAAATTAGTTGGATTCTGTGATGCTGACTACGCTGGAGACAGAGTGGAAAGAAAAAGTACTTCTGGAAGTTGTCAATTTCTAGGAAGAAATCTAATCTCCTGGTACAGCAAGAATCAACCCACAATTGCACTTTCAACCATAGAGGCTGAATACATTGCTGCTGCTGGATGTAGCACGCAGATGCTCTGGATGAAGAGTCAACTAGAAGATTATCAAATTTTTGAAAGTAACATTTCTATCTTTTGCGATAATACTTCTGCTATATGCTTGTCCAAGAATCCCATTTTACATTCTAAGGCAAAACATATAGAAATTAAGCATCATTTCATCAGAGACTATGTTCAAAAGGGAATCATAAATTTAGCCTTTGTTGATACAGATCATCAATGGGCAGATATTTTTAGAAAACCCCTTGTTGAAGATAGATTCAATTTTATTCTGAAAAATATTGGTATGGATTTTTGTCCAGAATAATATTTATCAGAAGCAAATTGTTACAGATGCAAAAATGCTTAAAGCTCTGAAGTATTTCTTCTGATTGCTTATTTTATTCTGATCAATATTTCTTTTGTGAAACTCTGAACTAACAATCTTTAAGAAGATCTGAACGTTGGCTAACGTTTCATTTCTTAAGAGAATTCAGAACAGCATGCAAGTAAACACGTGTCACACAAAATCTGAAGAGGTGGCGTGTACATAACTGAAGAGACGTTTGAGGTGAAGTTTGAATAGTAAGAATCTTGGTTTTCCCCCCAAATTGTCAGAAGCAATTAATGTTTTGAAATGATTTTTATTCTCTTCATTTAATGCTTGTTCAAACGTGCATTTTTCTGACTGTTGATGTGCCTAAGTGTTTTAGTATAAATACTTGTCTTGTATCCACTTTCACACTTTTCACTCTCTCAGAAATTACATGCGTTTTCATCTCCTATTTTCTCTACATAAAAACCTAAAACCTAAGTGTTTGACAAAGCATTCTTCAATGGCAACTTCATCATCAACAACTGCTCAATTCCAATCTACTATGGCTGTTGTGACTTCAGAAAACTTGGGTGTTGCTCCATATTCTCCTCCCAAAAGAACACTTCTAACGCCTGTTGATAAACTGGAAGTTCTATGTGAATCTATGGTTAAGTTTGATTCTCTGGCAGATAATGGGTTTGAGTTTCGTTCCATAATTAGAGCTCATGGATGGGTTAAGTACTTTGATAGGCTTTTTGGACCAGTTTACCCTCTCCTTGTGAAAGAATTATGGATTCATGCATCAGTTTACCCCAAGTTCATCTTATCTTCTGTGCTGGGAAAAGAGATTATTATCACAGAAGATCTGATAAGAAAATTGATAGGATATGAAGAAACAGATGGTGTTTCCCACTTGCCAGCTGGGCGCGTGGACATGGATGAGGTTTATGAAGAAGTAATGACTGTTGGTCAAGCTTCTAACAAATTCAAAGATCTGAAGCCTGATTACAAGATCTGGGCCAAGATCTTCATGGGATGCATCCACCACAGGAAGTCAACCAATTCTCCAGACTATGTCAATAATGAACAGCTCTATTTCATGTATTGCCTTAGTCAGAGCACCAAGGTAGATCTTCCATACATTCTGTTTATGCATCTGTGGAACCATATCAATGCATCTAGAGAATATGTGAAAGAGAAAGGACAGAAGATCAGAACTTGGATCCCCTTTGGAAGGTTGCTCTCAGATCTTCTTACTGAAAATGGCTTGGTAACTGCTTTGTACGCTGCTGGAGTTACAGAGGAATTAGAGTTTATAATGGGAAAGCCTCTGAATGCTAAAAGTCTTCTGAGACTCAAAATTGTTGATGAACTCACAACAGCTCCCAAGAAGCTGAATATGTCTGAATTGAATAAGAGGGTTCCTATAGATGACTTTCCTCTATTCTTTTCTGAAGAACCCAAACATATAGTGGTTATGTATATTGATGAATGCAAGAAGGAAGGAAAACCTGTTCCTGCTAATGTGTTTCAGCTAGTTAAACAACCACTACCAGATGCAGGAGAAGAAGAAGCACCACTCCAGAGGAAAAGGACTCAGCATGTAGAAGAATTTGACCCTGTTCAGAAGAAGGTCAAGATTGCTGAGAAGCCCAAGAAGCTCTTGAAGAGAAAAGATTCTGAAGAAGCTGCCTCTGTACCTGCCAAGAGGATTAAAGTAAAAGGTACTAAATCATCTGTAACTTTTGCAAATCTTGTTATTAATGATTCAAATGTTAAGTCTGTTCCAAAACCACCTGCTACACAAACCACTCCTGTTACTGCTCCCAGTTCTGTTTTACCACAAAAACAAACACCTGTTCCAACTCAAATTCGAACACAAACAACAACACCAACAGTTTCTGTACCAAAACCTTCTCAACCCAAAATTCATATCAAACACTTTGTTCCACGTCCTCAACCAACAGATCATCAACCATCAGATCAACAACCATCAGAATAACAACCATCTGAAAAACAAACATCTGTTCAACAACAAACCTCTGAACATCCAAAGAACCAACCAAAAGAAGTTCAACCAGAAAAAGCCTCTGACAATCCACCATCAAATAATCCACCTTTTGAACCTATTGCACCTGTTACTTCTGAACCTATAAAAGTAACTTCTGCTCTTGTTTCATCAGAACCACCATCCAAACAATCTGACATTCCTTCAGAACCTACCAACACTTCTGAACCTCACATCCCTGAGACAGAAGTTCTTGATGTCACACCTTTAAAAACAGTGTTTCAAGTATCTTCTACCTCTTGTACACCTACAACATCCTCCAACTCATCAGAATCAGAAATCCACCCAGATTTTCTAATCTCTCCATCTGACAAATACTCTGAGATAAACCAACCTGAACCTGAACCTGAATCTACCATACCTTCTAAAACTCCCATTCCAGATCCTATGCCTCCACCTGCACCATCATCTGAGATATTAATCCCCAATTCCAATCCAACATCTTCTATATCCTGTGCACAAGTTTCTTCTCTTTTTCATAATCTGTCTTATGGTTTCAAACTGAAAGACTTTTATGACAGAGTTGAACCATCTGACCCCTTCAAACCTCTGAAACCAAAACTCGCAGTGGCTATTCCATCTGTGCTTATGTCATATATTCAATCAATGTCCAATGTAGGATCTTTAGCAACCATATCTGCTAATCCTGATAAAATTGTTGCTTCAGCTCTACAAATTGCATCTGATAACACTGTTGCATCTGCTGATCCACCAAAATCTGCCTTCAAACCCTACTCAAATGCACCTTTTGATGTAGTTACCCCAAACAGAAGACCAAAACCTCATTTGCTTACTGCTTTAAACAGATCCCTACCTCAAAAACCTGAAATTCCTTTCTTTCCATATTATCCTCCTCTTCTGATTTCCATCCAAAAATCACTTTTTCCACCAACTCCCAAACCTAAACATATAACTCTGGAAACCTTGCTAAAACCACAGCCCAGACTTAATATTGATCATTTATTTCAAACATTTTTGCAAGAAATACAGATGTATTTAGGTACTGTTCAGAAGAAATGCTCTGAAACAATGGATGCCAATGAATCTGACATCATCTGGAACGGATTCATCAATAGATTCAACACTGTAGCTTCAAATCTGAAGAACGTCTGTTCTGATGATGCAAAGCTCAGAGCTGAAAGGACTATATTCTGGACTGTCAACAAAATTGAACCTCTGCTTCGTTTAGATGCTCCTCCACCATCAACAGAATCTACTGCTAATGCATTGACTATGACTCTGGTAGAACACTCTTCAGGATCTACAGAACCAATGGCAATTGACTCTGTTCAGGCTACAGAACCTCCTAATTCTTCATCTGAGATAAAGACAGAACATCCAGACTTTGAAGACAAGATTGCTGCTCTAGAGGCTGGACAGTCAGAGATAAAATCATGGATGGCTAAGCAGGATAAGAAGTCTGAGGATATGATAGAATGGATGTCAAAGCAAGATGAGAAGAATGAAACTATGACTAAGTGGATGTCCAAGCAAGAGCAATCCTCCTAAGAGATTACAGATCTATTGAAGATGTTTTTGTCCAAACACTCTTAGATTTTTTTCATTCTAATGTTTTTTTTTTGCATCTGTTGTTTGCATCTGAACTTTATTGCTATGTCTTCTGATGCTTACCTATGTACTCTTGCTCTAATCCTTTGAATGAATCAAGTTTTCTCCATTGAATTATCTTATTTATTGTTCCTTTTATTTGTCTTTTTAAAAGTTTTTACTTTTTGCTTATGACAAAAAAGGGGGAGAAAATATAGATCTGAACTGTTTAATATAACTTCACCAGAATGAATCTTCAGACATATCTATTCTATCTAACATTTAACTTGACTATTTCAGAACATTTGATAAGTACACTCTATAAAAGAAACTCTGAGTCTCTCAGATCATTTGTCTATTATCAAACTCTGAATCTTATATCTGCAAGACATTCTGACCCTAAAATGTTATAAGAACAAACAAGATCTAACTCTGAAGATTACTCAAGACAAAAGGGTAGTTTCTATTCCTTTTTCATATTTAACTCAGGGGGAGATTCATCATCTCAGGGGGAGTTATAATTCTATATGTTCAGTTAAATAAAATTTCTGATACTTTTTGTCATCATCAAAAAGGGGGAGATTGTTAGAACACAGATTGGTTCTTAATAATAACTCTTTGTTTTGATGATAACTGTTAGGAAATTTTATATTTAAGAATTATATACTCTAAAATTTGTTTGAGAGTTTTACTGCAGATTGAAATGAAATTAACTCTCTAGAAGCAAATCTGTATTGTATACAAGAAGTTATCCTGACTCTGAAGCGCCAGACACATCCTGCAGAAGATTCTGATTGCTCTTTACAGAAGATCCTGAGCGTAGTCTCCAGAAGGATCTGAAGCAAGAAGCTCCAGAACATTCTGAGTCAGAAGCATCTGAAGCTAGTCAGAAGCATCTGAAGCTGAAGCATCTGAAGCAAAGAAGAATATTGTTTGAAGAGTTTCTCAAAGCATAATTCTACAGAAGTTTCTGAAAGTACTAACGCTGCCAAGTACTGAAGTTCTGTGTCAAATATGCTCTGATGATCAACACGCTGAAAGCACACATGCTGCAGAAGACTCTGATACAACAAAGTTCTGAATATCATAACTAGACTTTGATCCATTCAGACTCTGAAGAACTTGCTGAAAACTGAAGAAGAAATATTCAAGAATATATCCGTTGGAGTAAATCAACGTCTCTTTCCTCATTTGTGCTAGACACAATTACACAGACAAAAAGGATTTTTCTGTGTTATCTACTTCAAGGAAAGGTCACTTGATGTGAAGACAAAAAGGCTCAAACCTTTTTGGGACTCTCTTTTCAACGCTCAGCATCCTTGGATCAGCTGCCTATAAAAGGAGAACTCCACCACATTCTTCAGTTACACAATTTGCTGAAAAGAAATCATATTATTCTAAGCTCTCATTCTTTCATATTCTTCTTAGAATTTCTTGTACTTAAACTTAAGAGAAAAATCACTGTTGTGATAAAAGCTTTATAGAAGCATTAATACTCTTGTATTTAAATTTACATTGATTGTAAAGGTTTTTCCTTAAGAGGATTCAGTTGGAATCAGTAGCTCTTGAGAAGACTAAGAACAATTGTTCTTAGGTGTTACTATTGTAATCAGTTTGATTTAATAGTGGATTAAGTCCTTGTTGAGAAAGGCAAATCACTCTAGGAAGGGTGGACTGGAGTAGTTGTTTAAACGAACCAGGATAAAAATAATTGTGTGATTATTTTTTAAGTCTTAATCTTTCATACTTATTCAACCCCCCTTCTAAGTATTATCTCACCTTCAAACATTAGGGTTGAGTTAGTTTCCCCTTAGTTGTGTCTTCTCTCTTCTCATCTCAAAACTTCTTCAAAATATGTAATAAAGGATAATGAGTGTTATACGCTACGAGCCTTAAGCATTTGGGAAATGATGATTGGGGGGCCTCCTCTCAATTGTCTAGAGTGTTTAGTGTATACCGTTTGGGCGATATGCGACACACTCGCTCTTAAATCATAGTCTTTAGTGCAACATGAATTACAAACACAATTCAATTCACTTCTTCTTCATAAAAGACTCAAAAATAAACATCAAACTTTTTTATCCTTCGGGATTAATTAAAAACCACTTTCAAAGAGAGTGTTTTTAAGTCTTAGTTCTACCACAAACAAGTAACGCCTCAGTCTCCAATGGTCGAGCAGCAATACACCTAACTGCTAGAACTAAGGTTTAGCCCTACTCGGATAAAACACTTGAACCAACTTGTGGTTGTGTTAACCCGAACTACGTTTGCTCTGATTTCTCGTACCAGACGAGGATACGTAGGCACAAGACGGTGATGTCTTGGCAAACAACCTTCCCCGCCTTCACCTGTTGTTTTCCGAACTGTCACGGTGAAATTCGGATACCAAGCTATTGATTAACTTGAATCATAATTCATTTGCAACCGAAATTTAATTTTTCCAAAGGAAGGGAAAAAGATCGAATTACCCACAATGCAATGCAAATGCAAAAGTTAGAGAGTTTTAGGTTCGGGGGTTGGTTAAACTTAGGGAAGGTGCTAGCATCCTAAGTTTCTATAGTACTCTACAGGAACCTTTTGTTTTATGTTTGTTTGTTGCTAAGGGTTATCTGCTTAAGGATAAAAGACCTAGTGGTTTATTTTTAAGTATACTCGATAAGATATCGCATCTTATGCCTACATATCCTGACGGGAATGGAATCAGAGCATTTGTAGTTCCTCTAAAGGGTTTGAGGGATTCTTTGACTATGGTCAAAGTTCCTAAGGGATAAGGGTAGTTGATTGGATGGTTTAGGAGAAAAGACGAGTTGTCATTTTAAGGGAGATTACTTGATTTTAGCCACCACAAATTGTAGGAAATTAGTTTTTGCATCGTCTTAAGAGAAGGGCTCAAGTACTTGGATTTATCGACGAGTACACCACTATCTCTCTTAAGCGGAAAAGTCCCTACATATTAATTGTATTGATGTGGGGCCGAAGTTCTATCTCACTTAAGATGATTAACATCTTATTCTCTAATATGTTTGAATTGTTTGAGTGAGTTGAATTGTTTATCTAAGTTGTAAGATAAAAGAAATGGTTCTCCCTATGGGGTAGGATCTAACTTAAAAGATTGACTTGAATGGGATCAAGGATCAAGGGGAAGATGATGCAAATGATATGCATGCGCGCAAGTTTTACGTTACGCGCAGGTTCTTCCTTTGGACGTTTATGCGATGCGAGAATGTAAAGGACGAGAAAATACATTGCGGTAAATAAATGCGGGAAATAAAAGACATACACAAGCATGAAAGCGCTAAGTGTGTGAAGGTGAGTGCGAGCACGCGATGTTGATTTTAGGCGAAGTTGATTAATTTTAAGAAAGGTTGATTTTAAGAAAAGGTTATATTTTTTGATTTAAGAAAAGTGTTGACTTATTTGATTTTTGATTATTTAAATAAAAGTTTGGTTTTAATAATTTTTTTTTTAATAAAAGGTTTGGTTGTGATTTGATTTTAAGAAAATTAATAATTAATTTATTAGCAAAAGATTTGAATTAATTTAGATAATAAAGGTTTATTAGATAGAAGGGTTTTATTGTTTTTGTCTTATAAAAAAAGGTGATTTATTTTATTAAGATAAAGAGATTGATTTAATTATAAAAGGTTCTTCTTTTTTATTATTATAAAAAGGTGAAGTTAATTTATTAAAAAAAAGTTGTTTAAGTTATTTAATTAATTAAAAAGGTAATTGGAAAACGAAACGGATAAACGAAAAGGAAGGGAGTTTGATCCGTTGGAGATCAAGGTGTGTGTATGGTGTGTGTGTGTGTGTGTGTGTGTGTGTGTGTGTGTGTGTGTGTGTGTGTGTGTGTGTGTGTGTGTGTGTGTGTGTGTGTGTGTGTGTGTGTGTGTGTGTGTGTGTGTGTGTGTGTGTGTGTGTGTGTGTGTGTGTGTGTGTGTGTGTGTGTGTGTGTGTGTGTGTGTGTGTGTGTGTGTGTGTGTGTGTGTGTGTGTGTGTGTGTGTGTGTGTGTGTGATGATACATCAAATTATAATATTACAGCGAGAACAACATAAAAGTAATAAAAGAACAAACAACAGCATTGGGATAAGACTCTCATTTTCCACTCTCTCCTTCTTCTGCTACTTCTTTTCTCCTCTTGTTCTTCATCTTCTGCACATCATCAAAACATCAAATATACAAAAGGAAATTGGAAAGAGAGTTTTACCCAAGAATAAGTGTCGAAGACGGTTTGAGAGTGGCGGCGGAAGCTCCAACTTTTCTCTTCGTGGCAGATTTTCCTGGGGAGATTGTGGCAGAGGTTTCCCTTAGTAAGAAATTTTGTGTGTTGTTGGTAGGGCTGGAAATGAGTCGAGTCGAGTCGAACCTGTCTTAGCTCGACTCGACTCGATAAGAATATGTTCAGCTCGAAACTCGACTCGAGTTCGACACGAACTTTATTTTAAGCTCAAACTCGACTCGTTTAAAGTTCACGAACAACTCGATTCAGCTCGTTAGGTTCATCTCATTAGGTTCAGCTCGTATGGTTCACGAACTTCAAAGTCATTTTTTAAAATCTATTTTTTTTATATTTGACATTTTAAATTAATACTGAATTAATATAAAATTTATCAAATTAAAATTTAACTTTGTCTCCAAAGATCTACAACATAAAAAACTACCAAATACCAATCTTCAAGAGATACATTTGAAACTCTAATTCAAAAATTACTCAATTAGAATTTAATTTTGTCTTACAATTTTATCTAAATAATTAGGAACCTTACAACTTTTAATAAAATATTATAACAAAAACTACTAAAAGTTAATACATTCTCATCATAGAATGATTACAATTTACACCCTTTCAACCTTCATTAACAAATGTTATTGTGAGAGCTTTGCTGCTATAGTTACTACATAAGAGACAACCTGCAAAATGCAAGATGTTATTTTTCTAACCAATTAAATTCATATATTAAAACGCTTACATAAAATTATCATGTCTTGTTATGCTATGTACCACCATAATTTTCATCATCGGTATATAACAAAATACATTATGATAAAGATATATATTAAATACATTATGATAAACATATATATTCACTTTTGTAGAGATCACTTTTTTCATCATCAATATATAACAAAATACATTATTATAAACATATATATTAAATTTTGAAAGACATGTCATTTGCAAAACAAAACATTCAAAAAATAACTTGGAAGCTTAATCACCTAATTTAGAGTAATTATAACTTCAGCAGCATAAAAAAATTTAGTGTGCTTATTCTTTTGAATTTGTATTATGAAAGAAGTAAAAAAGAACAGTAACTGTTATTGAGCATACTACTCATGATGAAATTAAAACCAAGTCCATTAAAGAATAAGAAAGATAAAAAAAAATGTACCTATTTATCATCATGGGAGTAATGTAATTTCTGTTTGCACTTGCTCCACCTATTAATAAAAAGAAGAAGTTAGTTTTAACAAATTATCATGTTATTTTTTAAAGTTGATATTATACTTAATAATCAAAAGATAAGATAGCATATCACCTTAGGTTTGTTCCTAATTCCATGCAATATTCGAAGCCAATCACCACCACAAATCAAAGCTTCGACAGTAGATGAATGTAAAGAAGCTCGAAATGAATCAATAACTCTCCCTCCGGCGCTAAAGGTTGACTCCGAAGCCACAGTAGATATTGGAATGGCAAGAACATCTGCTGCCATACGGGACAACACTCTATATTTTCCACTATTCAATTTCCACCATTCCAAGGCACAAAATGACATATGCCCATTATCTTTAGGTTTGTAAGTTGGCTCGTTCAAATACTCTTCAATTTCAGATTTTATAGCAGGAATTGCTTGTTGTTCTTCGACATAATTCATTAACAATGACCACCCTGAGGATTTTTGTGGCTCCAAAATAAGTCCATTTTGATCAACATTGGTTCTACTAGATCCTTCTTCACCATGCTCACTGAGTAGATCGGCATACTCTTTGTACATATCATCAAGAGCAATACGCACATTTTCTATATTTTTTCTTGCTTCATCTTCCGCATAAATTAAAGGAAAACACATGTTAACACCCATCATTTTGATCCTAGGATCCAAAACAGAAGCAAGCGACATGACAAGATTACATTGACTCCAATATTTATCAAATTTTTCCTTCATAGCTTTTGTCATTTCTTTCATAAAATCAGATTCATCTTGGATACCATGATCTAAAACTAGCTTAATTCGAAACACCTCAGCAAGATATAAGTTAGCAGTTGGATATTCACTACCAGAAATAATATTTGTAACAACATTAAATACCTCTAGCAACTTGCAAACTTTTTCAACCTTTTCCCAATCATCATCATCTGGAAGAGTTTTATAGCTTGATTCTCGATCTTGAAATCGAGGGAAGACTTCTTTGAACTGCATTGCAACTGACAACATTTGATAGGTGGAGTTCCAACGAGTAGGGCAATCAAGAATTAATTTTTTACCACCAAGCTTTAGTTGTTGAACTATTTGTGAGAATGTTTGCAACCTTGTTTCAGACTGATTGATGAACTTTACACTTTCACGCACGTTTTCAACTATTTTTGCTATTTTCCCAATACCATCTTGAACAAGCAAGTTAAGTATATGCGCACAACATCGCACATGAAATAACTTTCCATCTAGCACTAATTTTCGGTGCCTTAAAATCAGAACTTTTAATTCTTTCAAACATCTGTCATTGTAGTGAGCATTATCCACTGACACGCTAAATATTTTATTTTCAATGCCCCAATCTTTAAGACATTTGAAGATTGCATCAGCGATATCAACACCACGCCGAGGAGGAGGAACATGAACAAAACTAAGAATGCGTTTCTGCAAAACCCAATCAGCATCTATGAAATGACCAGTTAACACCATGTACTCTATCTTCTGATTTTGTGACTTCCATAAATCTGTGGTCAAGCAAATCTTATTTACCATCCTCAAAGTAGACTTTAACTTTTTTCTTTCAGCTTCATAAACAGCAATACAATCATTCTTCAATGTTTTCCGACTAATTTTCTCATATGAAATATTAGAACATTTCATCATAAAAAGAAAACCTTCTTCCTCAACAATACTAAATGCATGTTCGTGCATCATAATCCAATGTGCAGTGGCTTCACGTTGTCTTTCATGGTCATATTTAGCCCCTGAATTCATAAGTAGTGGCCCAGAAAGCTTCTCATCAATCATGCCTTTTGCAGGCTGAAAGTTTAATTTTTTTTGTTGTGCTACTAGCTTCTTGTAAACATGACATATATCTTTTAAATGCCTCATCAAATGACTGGTTGATCCACTAGAAACAACAGCATAATTCTTTTTACAGTGTATACATTGCCATTTTTTCCCATTCTTTAATTCCACTTTTTTGAAGTGATCCCAAACTAGAGAAGTTTTCTTCCTCTTGGACTTTTGAATAACAATGTCACTGCTCTCAACATTTTCTTCATTCACAACTTCATTTGCTGGTGTTGATTCATTTGTTAGTGGTTCTTCATTTGTATTTGCATCTAAATCAATAACAGGATTCAATGCATTTAAGTATTCTTCTCCAACTTCTGGTGGTGAACCTCCTGATGATTCAAGTGAGGTACTATATGACATCTCTGTAATAGAAAAAAAATAAAGTTACAAGTTCCATTAAAAAAAATCATTAAAATTTTCAAACAGAATACAATAAAAAAAACCACAACAAAGTTATCTATTTAGTCCATTCCAAGAAGAAATAATTCAGGAAGAACAGATACATAACAAAGTAAAAAAAATAAAATTCTTATAACAGAGTTATAGTTTATTCTAAGAAGAAAAAAATAATCAAATGATAATGAGGAAATATTATTTACCTCTATTGACAAATATTGTTGAATCTGGATGACAGATAATGTAGAGATGAAAACTAGAAGAGACTAAAAGTTGTTTTTCTTCATAATAGAGAACAAACCCTGAAGAGAAGGAACGATGAATAAAATTCTCTTAAACCTAAAAAGAAGATGGAAGGTTTTGTTTTTTGGTAAATGCAATCCTAAAAAAAATTTAGAAGTATTTTTTTAAATATTTAATTTGATAAGTTAAAAGGTTAAAATCTATGTGTTTATAATTTTTTTTAAATGATACAAATTACAATTAAGATATATAAATTTAAAACATTATATATAAAAAATCTATGTATTAATTTTTTTAAATGATACTATTAAGATATATAATTTAAAACATTATATGTATATATATAAAATGAATGAAATTCTCTTAAACCTAAAAAGGAGATTAAAGGTTTTGTTTTTGGTAAATGCAATCCTAATAAATGTGCTTATTTAAAATCTTAAAAATAGTTAATAATAATAAAGTAAAAAAAGAATACAAAAAGATATAAATTAAAAGATATGATAAATGCTGTAATATTTAAAAATTGTTATTTTAAAGATTTTTAAAAGTCATGTGTATATGTTTCTTTTTATAAGATAGAAGATTTTTTTTGGGTAAAAAAAAAGTTAAAAGTATTTTTTTAAATATTTAATTTGATAAGTTAAAAGGTTAAAATCTATGCATTAATTTTTTTAAATGATACTATTAAGATATATAATTTAAAACATTATATATATAAAATGAATGAAATTCTCTTAAACCTAAAAAGGAGATTAAAGGTTTTGTTTTTGGTAAATGCAATCCTAATAAATGTGCTTATTTAAAATCTTAAAAATAGTTAATAATAATAAAGTAAAAAAAGAATACAAAAGGATATAAATTAAAAGATATGATAAATGCTGTAATATTTAAAAATTGTTATTTTAAAGATTTTTAAAAGTCATGTGTATATGTTTCTTTTTATAAGATAGAAGAATTTTTTTGGATAAAAAAAAAGTTAAAAGTATTTTTTTAAATATTTAATTTGATAAGTTAAAAGGTTAAAATTTATGCATTAATTTTTTTAAATGATACTATTAAGATATATAATTTAAAACATTATATATATATAAAATGAATGAAATTCTCTTAAACCTAAAAAGAAGATTAAATGTTTTGTTTTTGGTAAATGCAATCCTAATAAATGTGCTTATTTAAAATTTTAAAAATAGTTAATAATAATAAAGTCAAAAAAGAATACAAAAGGATATAAATTAAAAGATATGATAAATGCTATATTATTTAAAAAATGTTATTTTAAAGAGTTTTAAAAGTCACCTATATATGTTTCTTTTTATAAATTAGAAGAATTTTTTTGGGTAAAAAAAAGTTAGAAATATTTTTTTATATATTTAATTTGATAAGTTAAAAGATTAAAATCTATAAATTAATTTTTTTAAATGATACTATTAAGATATATAACTTTTATATATATATATATATATATATATATATATATATATATATATATATATATATATATATATATATATATATATATATATATATATATATATATATATATATATATATATATATATATATATATATATATATATATATATATATATATATATATATATATATATATATATATATATGTGTGTGTGTGTGTGTGTGAAATTCTCTTACACCTAAAAAGGAGTTTAAAGGTTTTGTTTTTAGTAAATGCAACCCTTATTTAAAATCTTAAAAATAGTTAATAATAATAATAAAGTAAAAAAAGAATACAAAATAATATAGATTAAAAGATATGGTAAATGTTATAATATTAAAAAAATGTTATTTTAAAGAGTTTTAAAATTCACGTGTACATGTTTCTTTTTATAAGTTAGAAAAAAAAATTTGGGTAAAAAAAGGTTAAAACTATTTTTTTAAATATTTTATTTGATAAGTTAAAAGGTTAAAATATATGCATTAATTTAAATGATACTATTAAAATATATAATTTAAAAACATTATATATATATATATATATATATATATATATATATATATATATATATATATATATATATATATATATATATATATATATATATATATATATATATATATATATATATATATATATATATATTAATAACAATCGAGTTGACTCATGAACCTAACGAGTCGAACTATACATAGTTCAAGTTCAGCTCATTTAATTAACGAACTTAATTTTTGGCTCATATTCAGCTCATTTGGTTCATGAACCAAGTTCAACGATCTAGTTATCGAATCGAACTTCGAACTATGTTCGAGTTGGTTTGGTTCATTGCCAGCCCTAGTTGTTGGTGATCTTCTTGTGTGTTGATCTTAGAAATCCCACATGCTTTTATAGGGGAATGGATGGGCCTCCAATGAATATGGCTTTAAAAACTTTCCTTTTTGAATGATTCTTGTCGAGAGCATGTTTGCTGAGATTGGGAAATCACTTCAATTCTTTCCTATTTGGTCTGATCTTGTCAAAAGCATGTTGGCTCCAATTTTGGGAAGTTTTAAATTTCTGTTGTTTGAACTGGATCTGGTGCTGTGGACGCTGCTTTTGGAAAGATGCTTCTGGAGCTGCTTCTGAAAAAATGCTTCTGGAGCTGCTTCTGAAGAAATGCTTCTGGAGCTGCTTCTGGAGCTGCTTCTGAAGGCTTACCTCTGGAGCTGCTTCTGATGAAGAATTTCTGATGAAGCGTGACTCTGATGAAGAGTGACTCTGATGCACTGCTTCTGGGGATTTGTGCTAGAGAACTGTTTCTGGAGCTGCTTCTGAAGAAATGCTTTTGGAAACTTGCTTCTGGGAGCGTGCTTCTGAAGAAATGCTTCTGGAGCTGCTTCTGAAAAAATGCTTCTAGAACTGCTTCTGAAGAAATGCTTCTAAAGCTGCTTCTGAAGGCTTGCCTCTAGAGCTGCTTCTGATGAAGAATTTCTGATGAAGCGTGACTCTGAAGAGACTCTGATGAAGAGTGATTCTGATGCATTACTTCTGGAGATTTGCGTTGGAGAACTGTTTCTGGAGCTGCTTCTGAAGAAATGCTTCTGGAAACTTGCTTCTGGGAGCGTGCTTCTGGGAGCTTGCTTCTGAAGGCTTGCCTCTGGAGCTGCTTCTGATGAAGAATGACTCTGGAAAAGTTGGGGTTGTCCCTCTTTGGCTTTGAATTAAACTCCTCTGCAAATAAATCCTTACCATCTTGGATTTAAATTTGCAACTTCGAAGAGCTTTATTTGACTTTAAAATGCATGCACAGGTGGGTTAGGATAAACATGCACACAAAAGCACAAAGGATAAAGGAAGCAAGAGCAAAACAAAGGTGGAATCTTGAGGTCAAAAATTAGGGTGTGACACGAACTACGTTGACTCTGGCTTTCCCATTGCACGAGGGAGTACGTAGGCATAGAGCGACGATGCTCTATCGAGTTACTTTTCTTTTCTTTTGTCCTTGTGGCCTATAACTTAGATAGATTAACACCTTTTTAGATAGAAAACAAGCGTGGATCCCGTCGAGTACGACGGACGTGAGGGGTGCTCATACCTTCCCCTTGCGTAACTGACTCCCAAATCCAAGATTTGGTTGCGATGACCTGTCTTTTCCCCTTTTCGTAGGTTTTCTCTGATCGTTTCCTTTCCCCTTCTTTGGGATAAATAACGAACGGTGGCGTCTCTTCTGTCCTTGTCAGCCCCTCTTCGTAGCAATGCGACACTCGTTCCATGAGAACTCCACAGTTAAGCGTGCTTGACATTGAGCAATTTTGGGATGGGTGACCTTCTGGGAAGTTTCTTGAAAAGTGTGTGAGTGAGGGAAAAACATGTTGAAAAGTCCCGTGTTGGTTTGTGGGGTCAATCGGTAATCCTGAAAGCAGTCTGAGGCATTACAGTAAGCGTTACCTTAAGTAGTGACGAAACCAACCAACTCTTAAATGTATTGAGAAAGTATCCTGCAACCCTAGGTTATAACATATTTGGTCTCAAAGGAATAAGTTCATATGTTTGCATGCACCAGATTATGCTAGAAGATGATTCAAAACCCTATATAGAACATCAAAGAAGGATAAATCATATAAATGAGTGATGTAGTAAAAAGGGAAGTGCTGAAATTACTAGAGGCTGGAATAATTTATCAAATTTCCGATAGTAAGTGGGTGAACCCTGTACATGTGGTACCTAAAAAGGGAGGTATCACAGTTGTGCAAAACGAGAGAGGAGAAAAAGTCGCAAAACATATAGAAAGTAGTTGGTGTATGTGTATCGACTATAGAAAGCTAAACAAAGTAACTAGAAAAGATCATTTCCCTATTTCATTCATAGATCAAATGCTTAAGCGTTTAGCCATACATTATCATTTTTGTTATTTAGATGGATACTTAGGATTTTTCCTAATTCCCATTCACCCTGATGATCAAGAGAAAACTACCTTTACATGGCCTTATGGAACATTTTCCTATCGATGAATGCCATTTGGACTTTGCAATGCCCCGGCTAATTTCCAAAACTGTATGATGTCAATCTTTGTTGATTTCCTCGACGAGATCATGGAAGTTTTTATGGATGATTTCTTGGTATGCAGATCCAGTTTTAAAAACTGCTTAGATAACCTTGAAAGAATTCTAGAAAGATGTGTGGAAGTAAACCTAGTTCTAAATTGGGAGAAATGTCATTTCATGGCTACCGAAGGTATATTGTTATAACACATAGTATCTGAGAGAGGCATCAAGGTTGACAAAGCCAAAATAGAGGTTATTGAAAACCTTCGACCACCAAAAACAGTTAGGGAAGTCCGAAGCTTTCTTGGACACACCAGTTTCTACCGACGCTTCATCAAAGACTTCTCTAAGATAACCAAACCTTTAAATAGCCTTCTGATGAAAGACGTTGAATTCATTTTCGACGATAAATGTCTTGAAGCATTCAAACACCTTACACAAGCACTAATTTCTACACCTATTATGCAACCTCCTGATTGAAACTAACCTTTCAAAATTATGTGTGATGCAAGAAATTTCGTTGTTGGTGCTGTTTTAGGACAAAGAAAGGACAAGAAATTACATGTTATTTATTATGTTAGTAGAACCTTAGACGTTGCCCAACTTAATTATGCCACAGACTAAAAAGAACTCCTTGTCATAGTATTTACTATAAATAAATTCCAATCCTATTTAGTCGGAGCCAAAATAATAGTTTACACTAATCACGTAGCCATTCGATATTTGTTAAGCAAGAAGGATGATAAGCCCAGATTATTACGCTAGATCCTTTTTCTACAAGAATTGGATCTGGAAATCTGTGATAAGAAAGGTACCAAAAACATGGTAACATACCACCTTTCGAGGCTAGAATATTTAAAACCCGACCTAGTACTTATAAATGATGACTTTACTTATGATAAACTTATAGCAGCTGTTAGAACCAATCACAACGATGACCCCGATCCCGAATTAGAATTAAACATTGAGAACACTTTGGTAGTTACTCGCGTACCATGGTACACAAATTTTGTTAACTACTTAGCCATTGATCTTTTACCCCCTGATCTAAATTATCAACAGAAGAAGTTCTTTCACGATATGAAACACTTTTATTGGGATGAAACAATTCTATTTAAGAGAGGTGTCGACGACATATTTTGACGTTGTGCCTGGGGAGGAGGTAGAAAGTATAATCAATCACTATCACTCCACACCTTATGGTGGACATGCGAGCACGTCTAAGACATGCGCCAAAATTCTTCAAGCAGGCCTTTTCTGGCCAACCTTATGGCACAATGTCCATGCTTACATAGTAAAATGCAACCGGTGTCAATGCACTGGAAACGTTTCAAGACGTGATGAAATGCCCTTAAGGAATATCCAAGAAGTGGAAGTCTTCGATTTCTGGAGAATAGATTTCATGGGACCATTTTCATCTTCGATGGGAAATAAGTACATTTAGTAGTCGTAGACTACGTGTCTAAATGGATTAAGGTCGTTACCTCACCCGCCAACGACACTCGTGTAGTCATCAAACAGTTCAGAAAATACATATTTAATAGGTTTGGAATACCCCACCTTGTTATAAGCGACGGTGGATCACATTTCATATCAAGAATCTTTAATAACCTTTTAAATAAGTATGAAGTTAAGCACAAAGTAACAACACCCTACCATCCGCAAACTAGGGGTCAAGTAGAGGTGTCAAATAGAGATATTAAGCAAATCTTAGAAAAAAACGTTTCAATATCAAGAAAAGATTGGTCCCTTAGACTACAAGAAGCCTTGTGGGCTTACAGGACCGCATACAAAACCCCTATAGAAACAACCCCGTTTAAATTAGTCTATGGAAAATCCTGTCACTTGCCCTTCGAGTTAGAGCATAAGGCCTATTGGGCCATCAAAACCCTTAATATGGGTTATTTAGCCGCCGATGACAAGTGTATTCTTGACATTCATAAGTTAGAGGAAATTTGTCATAACGCTTATGAAAATGTCATTATCTATAAGGAAATAACTAAAGCATGGCATGATAAAATAATAGTTAGAAAATAATTTAACATAGGCGACCCTGTACTCGTCTTTAATTCGAGATTACAACTTTTCCCTGGTAAGTTATGCTCACGATGGTTGGCCCTTATGAGGCCACCAAAGTCATGAAATCTAAGGCAGTAGAAATCTAGAACAATTCCTGAAATCTTTCATAGTAAATGGATAAAGACTTAAGCACTATAACAGAGGTGACATTCCTACCTACTACTCTGGCCATACTCTGATTGAGCCACCTATTGCTACTAATACGATGTGATATTTATGATCGTCGAGCTACCAACGTTAAATAAGCGTTGCGTGAGAGGCAACCCACGATCTTTTTATATTTATTCTGCATTAATTCCTATTATTTTTAAAAGGTGAATTATTTAATCTATTATTTACTTAACATGACTGACTTGTGTGATGTTTACGTTGTAGGGTTCAGATTCCATCATTCTCCATAGCATATTCTCCACTAACTATATTTTCAGGATGCAGAACTTTGATGATATGCATGTTGCATTCAGGGATGAAGCTCAGAGGAATTGATTTGTTGTTCTCTCTGAACGACCCTTGTTACCTACCAGATACCCTGATTCTAACTTCCTAGAAGCATTAGGCCTGGAAGCAAGTGTGAGATACCTGTGACATTAGCTGCAATGGGAGGAATATTTTGATGCCCATAATGTCACATATAGGAACCTAACCTTAGAATTCCTTAGCTCACTCTCCTATGAACCCTACGTGGATAAAGGATTTTAAAAAGGCCATATCAACTCCAAACTGTTTGGAACTTAGTACACCTTTAACCATAAGGAGTTTGCTAACCTACTGAGATTTCAGTGTGGCCTTGATGTTATACCTGAACTTCCTGTTGGTGAGTTCATGCAGGAAGAACTTGATAAGTTTTGGAGCGATATCACAGGTGGAGGAGGCATGATCCATCCACCCAACTGTCAAACTGCATCCATAACCTAGCCTTAAGATACTTTCAAATGATCTTAGCCCAAACCTTTCTCAGGAAGAGTGAGACAGATGACCATGTCAGCACCGAGGAGATCCTTATGCTTTTCTGCACCACTCAATCCTGTCCTGTAGCATGTGGTAATTTCCTAATTCTGAACCTACACCTTACTTCCAAATCCTCTAAGGAACCTGTTTATGTAGGAGGAACATCGACCAACATAGTTTTTGCCTTAGGTCTCCTGAACCAATTGTCTCACCTAATCCCTTATTATAGTTACACCCTCATCGACCTGAACCACTGTTTAGACCGAGGCCTAGTGAAGAGAGTATTCTTCAGTACCGAACCTTATAAGCTCTTGATAAACCATGAAACAATCCACTACTTTGGCCTGCCACACCAAGAGAGAATCAACATTCACAAGAAAGAAAATTGGTCATACCCTTTAGAAGCCCAAGATGAGACACCTGTTAGACCCAAGACCCCTCCTGTTCCCGAATATCATCCTACACCTCTCTTGGATAGGACCACAATTTATTCCTCTAATGCTAATTTGCAGAGGCGTGATGTTTACTCTAAGTTGGATACCATGCGTAAAGAGATGATCTCTCTTTGTGAAGATCTTACCGAATTGACCCTGCAGATGAAGCTAGCCGATGCGACACGTGCTTCAAAGATTAATTTACTTTATCAGGAAATTTACAGTCTCTGAAGCTAGTTAGCAGAAGCCCAAACACTCTGTTCACATATAAACCAGAGTGCCCGATGCAAAACACTCAAGAGGAGTTACTAGAAGCACTGATGACACTGCTCACAATAAGTGTGGGAGATTTACCACATTTTCACTATTATTTGATTCATCGTTACTATATTTATTTCCGCATTTATTTCTACACCATCAGACTCAACTTTCTCACATTTTGAATTATTTGAATTATTTTTTCCGCTACTAAACTTATCTGGATATTTTGCATTTATTCCGGTTGTTTTTGTCGGTGAAATTTTAGATTTTCAAGAATTGCGAAAATCTCGGATTTTCAATTTTTTATATTTTATTTCCCTTGTTTATATTAAATATTATTGTGCTTACCATTATTTTTTTGCTATCAGAATATCACTTATGTTCCATGCATGTACCTTTATGAATAAAAGCTGCAGAAGATACTATACACCCAGATGAGAACCCAAAGCTCCAAAGCCCATCAAAATAAGGCCTGGACACTATTTGAAGATGGCAGACGCCATCTACCCCTTGGCGGGTGCCATGGGGTCTAAAGTCAAAATCGGGGCAGAACGCGAAAAGCCCTATTCTTCCCCCATTTTCCTCATCTTCAACCTCTCTAAACCCCATTTCCCCCATTTTCAACCAACTTTGAAACCTACTAAACCTCATTAAACACTCACTCACTCACTAACCCACTACCATTTCCAAAACCCAATTCACTTCCCATCCATAAAACCTCACATTTCACCAAAAATCCACAAAATCCCCATTTCACCGTGTCTCACTAAAACCTCCACTTTTTTTTAACAACCACCAACAATGGCAGGAATGGAGTAGGGACAAGTCATTTTTAACGAGGGAAATCCAGGAGAGAGGCAGAAGTTCAAAGCGTTGTAGACACGCAAAATTTTTGCGACGAAGTATATTTATCCGGACTGTTTGTATAGTTTAGGCATCTATCATAGCGTTTTATATTTGCTTGACAATTTAGGTTTGTATAGCATTTTTGAGCGCAAAGAACCCACTTTTGAAAGTTTGACCTGATAATTCTTGAGTTCCCTAATTTACATTGTCAGTCTTAACACTGCTAGTACATTTGCTATGGTAACATTTAGAATGTTTAATGTTGAATATGAATGTACCACCAACTATCTGGTAGGTTTGCTAGGATTCCTTTATGGGGACAGAGCTATTTGTGAAGTGCCTCTTGAGACTGATTGGCATATTAAGGCCTTCCAATTGTGGACAAATCTGACGGGCCAAACTACTGATTCCTTCGAAGGAAACTTGGCCTCAGATATCCACAACCCTGCCATACGAGTGTTCCGCCATCTGTTGGGCGACACTATCTTCGGCCGTGAAAATTATAATAAATTGAATTCCAAAGAAATAATCTTTTTGTAGGCTTCCCTCTTAAGGAGGAGATCAAGTTTCGTCCCGTTTATGATAACACACATGTGCACCGTCGTGAAAAAGGGAGGAACTGTATTGTTTGGAGGATTGATTACCTCCATTGCAAGAGCTTTACAGCTAGACGCTGAGCTAGCTACATTAGAACCACTTCCACCTTGCATGATTGATTTAAATTTTTTAGAAATATGTGTTTATGCAAAGTGAGAAAGGAAGGAGGCTTCAACCTCATGGTTCATAATGTAGCTATACCGAGTGTTGCATTACTTTGTTCCCCGTTGTACAAATGTGCAATATGAGAGGAATTGGACGTATGACTTACAACCCTCACCTGTTGTTGGTCTGTTACCACCGAACATCCCGAAGGACGAAGGTGACAGGACCAATGACGAATATGAGCGGAGGAACCAGTCTCCCGTTACTCACTCACCCTCACTGCATGCATCACCTGCATCCACACCACCTTTTACTCATACTGCTGCAGGTACTTTTTCTGACTTTCATATTATTGAGGAAATATAGAGAAAGCAGAGAGCTCGCGAAAAAGAACGAGATGGTCTGTTGTATTCCATGTACGAGCATCAACAGGATGGGATGAATTTCATGGTGAGTCACAGAGACAGACTGAACTCTCTCTACGTACCATTATGGAGGTCCAACACAACATAGTCTCCCAGCAACAACGCTAGAAAGCCTATCTGCACAACAACTTCAACCTAGTGGCGGCTACTCAAGGTTCCATACTTGGAAACCTCAGACACCTTCAGAAGTATAATGCTTCACTAGCTGCAAGGGTAGAGCAGCTTGAGCTTTCACAAAGTGCACGTCACCGCAGTAGGAGCCGTCATCCTCGACGCTCAGAGTAGGGAGGAGAGGGTACCAATGGCCATCAGTAGCATTGTCCATATTCTACCTATTTCTTTCCACCTTTTATCGAAACATTAGGGACAATATTCAGTTTAAATGTGGGAGGAGATATTTATTCCTTTCATTTTTTTCATTTTTTCATTTTATTGCCTTCTAGTTTAGTTTTGATTATGCATTTTTACTTTTTATCTTAGTTTTAATTATGCTTTTAGTATGTTTTTAGTTTATTTTTAGTTTGTTTTAAATAATTACATGTGCTTGCCGAGTCGTATGTGTAGTTTATCTATTTTTCCCATTTCTTGAGCCATACCAAAAAAATTTTGAATAAGAAAACAACTTTTATTTTGAAAATTTGGGCTGTTAGACAAGTTTATGATGGTTTGCAGAGACTTGGGAAAACTTTTAAAAATTCGATATCGTCTTGACACCATAAGTTTCTTAATTATAGGAATCAATTTGTATACTTATTATGTTATGGCTTTAAAATATCACCCTTGAATTAATCTTTAAGTAGTTTATTTTATCAGTCATCACCATCTTAGATACCGCTAAGTGGACGAACCCAATGCAAATAGGTGAATGATCCCGTGAAAAGAGAAAAAATATACATGTAGAAAAAACAAATGTTTTGAAAAAGGATCTGACTTCTAAGTTAGATAGCCCTCACCCGATTACTTAGCCCAACGGTATCGAAACTTCTAAAAATCATGCTTATGTGTCTGGGTTAAAAAAAGGCAAGAATCATTGAATATTGACACAAATTTGGATTAGGATCACCAACAGGTTTGTTCACCATGCGAGTACAAGATAACGGACTTAATGTGATTGCGCCTAGATGAAAAAGGATAAGAGAGGGATGAGTAAATTAGGCCTAGGTATAATAACATGATACATATTGGTTTGTATAAGAAGGAAACTTATTACCGCAACCAGCAGAAATTGTCACTATGATATCCTTGGTTCACGAGTTAGTGCCTATCGATGCAACCTTGATCGAACTAAGAGTATTTCTCCTAAATTGAATACTTATGTGTTGTTGTTTTTCTTTTGTGCTCATAAGAGTTTGCTTGAGTACAAGCAAATGTTTAAGTGTAGGAGAATTTGATAACACTGAATCACATTGCGTATTCGGCTCGGATTAGACATGTTTATTGTCGTTTAATTATTATTTTCCTGCATTATGTTTGTGTTTTGTCTTATTTTCAGGTACATTGCCTAATAAAAGTCTTTCACGAAGAAACAACGTGAAAAGAGAGAAAAACATAGATTTTAGGGTTGATTACACACATGGCACTGGCCATGGGGGTAGCTGTGAGGTGTAGGGTTTCTCCCACAACCTAACGGCCAGAAGACCACGTCCACCACCATTTACACACATAGCGGACGCCATGTCTAGGTGGCGGGCGCCATCTTCATAAAGGTGGAGTCAGTCAAGGGCGATTAAAGATTGAAGCCATGGCCAAAAGATTTCTCCCCCACAAATTCTAAAGGCCCAACTTGACGTCCAAGGCAATGTTTCACTATAAATAGGACCTAGTTTCTCATTTTTTGGGGCATCCACTCTTAGTTGCAGCATAGACATAGATTCACTTTGTAAAAGCGATAATTCCTCACATCGAGGAATTATCGCACCATTGTTGTGAGCGAGTGTGGAGCAATCGTATAATAGAAGCTTGCCGTTATTTTCTTTATCAGTCTTGTACCAGATTCAAGTCTCCGCTTTGGAGTAGGTTTTTAATTCAATTCACAGTTTTGTTATTTATTTATCTCGCGTCGCCTTTACTTTCGTTTATTTCTCCCATTGCCTTTATTATATTATTTTGTTTTAATTTCTTTATTGTATCGCACATTTTACTTTGATTTACCTTGTTGTTCTTGCTGTTGCTTTTCCAAAACCAATTGCACACTTAACATACATTTTCCCTAAATGGCTTATTCTGATAGTCAATTATATGCTATGTTGTTTATCGTAGTGATGCCTAGCTAAATCTTCAGCGCTGGAATGTGAGGATCGTCGTTTCGACGATACTCCGTATGCTGTGTATGTAGGAATACTTTAGGGGTTGTTTTGGTTTTAATACAATTTTTCTGTGGATTATTTGATCGGATACTACGAGAGTAGATCCGTGATTACGTCGGGTAAGATCGAAAGTCGTCCAACACTTAAGATAAAAATTGGTTAGTTTTTGATTAATAAAAACAACATAAGCACTTTGTTAATCAATCAGGAAAGTTTGATATTATTAGAAAGTGATTTTAAAACTATTTTTGGACGCATTCATAGGTTTAAGATCCGGTTGGCCGAGCATATGCCGGAAACACTTTGGTGTTAAAAGTTTTTAGTCAAAAGCATTTTTTAACTGAGTCTTAGAGATATTTACATAAAAAAAGATTTTTCACTTTAACGCAAGATGCGGCCGATGTAGCGTGAGCGGATGGTATATATTAGAGGTCAAATCTGGTTTCAATTACGCTAACGCGACTGTTCCTTTTTAATTAACTTTTTTTTAAGGAAGAAAATATTGCTCCATAAATAATTCTATTTAGATTCGATAGGAGTATTGTCTGATCGATCTGAATTGCATTTCAACATTATTTCTCTAAATTTATTCTACATTAATCATTTCTGATTTTCTGTGCACTTTACAACCCTGTTTGATTAGTCTAAAATAGAACATCGTGACAATAGTTATCGATAGGTTGACATTGGTATCGATGGAAATGATAATCTTTTATATTACTACGACGGAGTCCATATACTTGTGAAAAACACTGATAGCCAACAATTAGTATAATTAAAAACAAAATTAATAAGAGATTAATTATTATATACTTCCAATATAAAAAGTCAAACAAGTCAAACTATTCTAAATGACTATGATTTCCTATAAAATCCTTTAAGAATGAGAGAGTATTTAAATTAAATTCAATTAACAATGCATTTGATAGGGGATAACAAGAGTTAGGACGCGGGAATCTCATCAAAATCAAAACACACACAGTGGGCCTGGAATAGTGTAGCGCAACAATGGCAGAGTCTCGTATCCTACCAACGGTGCTTTTCTCACTTTCCCCTTTCATTCTCTCTTCTCTCTAATCTCACTTTCCCTTTTCAATCCATTTCTAGGTTACATTATTCGACTGGTGGCTCGTTAAATCCCCAGATAACCGTTTATCCATCTCCGGCATCTCTTCAAGAAAGTAAGTTCCATATCGCCATCACTCTCAGTGTTGAATATTGTGTGATTATTGAACTATTTTTGTGTGTTGGAGTTTGATTAGATTGAAGTTGAGTTTTGGATAATTTAGGGTTTTTAACGTTTTAACAAACACACATTTAATACTGTGATTCAGGGGAGAAGCGGTTCGGGTGTTTAATTCTTCTCCTATTGTCATAAGATACGATGAGTGTTACCTTGAGACTGCCGATGGTATATCTATTTTGATTAGAGGTATAATCGACGAGGACCGCACGCTGGAAAATGGTTTTACTCCACAGGTTTGTTCTTTTAAGTGTCAATGTCTTTGCAAGATGTTATTCATTTAATTTCATCATGTTGAGTTTGAGTGATACCCGTGGTGATACACTTTTCTATGTTATGGTCAGATTTTCAATAGTTTTCACTTTAGCTTTCCTCCAAACTGGGAAAGTCGTGCTCTTGATTGCTTCAGAGAACAAGCAGAACATGTTACTGATTCAGTTAATGCTGTTATGGATACTCTATCTGCAACTTGTGAAGACATTTCGTCTGTAGGTAAATATTGTGACAATGGCTTTACATTTAAGTAGTCATTTTTATGAATGGTTGTTAGCAAGGTTTTAAACTATCGGTCGCGATTGTGTAAAGACTTTTATGATTTTGGGTGGTATAGGTTTAGCGACACTAATTGCGGTTGTCGTGGTGTGAATTAACCATAATTTGTTGTTTAACATGAAAACAATGAATACCGGTATCATAAATTATTCGTTTCCATGTCTTATAGTTGTTTTATCATTTATCTATTTAGTATCTAAGTGGTGTTTTGATTGTATCAGAAAATCTTCCAGAAATATCATCTGATGGTAAATTTTTAGACGATGTTTGTAAATGATTTGTATTTGTATCATGTTCATTCATGTCTTATTTGTTTAATGTTCTATCATTCCTAAACCTACCGTCTCTATATCTTGATATTTGAATTGTTGTTGCAGCAGTGGAAAAGTCTTTTCCTACTTTGGTGTCACCAGAAAAGGTTGCGAGAGATTGCAAGCAATTCGTTGAAGATGAACATGATATTTCAATTAAGATGAGTGAGGTTAATATTGTCCAATGTAGTGTCTGGAATAGACGCAGTGCTCGATTACGTAATGTCAAAGTCTATCCGAGGAAGCAGCCTACTACCGGAGGTCCTCCAAAGCATCCAGATGAAGATCAGATCTCTGCTTCAACATCCTTGGCAAAGAGTGAAGGAGGACAGAAAAGTCCATCGACACCGATTGAGTCACAATCAAAGAGACTATTAAACACATTTTCTGAACAGGTCGTTAATAAATTCACATCCAGAGTTTCTAAAACTGTCAGCAAAAACAGAAAGATGTTATAAGAAAAAAAGGGTTTCAATTGAAATAGAAGCGGTCAGACCTAAGAGAAAATCTCCACATGTAAGGGATGTTAGTCACTTGAACCGGGGAAGCAAACAGAGTGTTTCTCTAGAGTCATTGAGTCTCAAAAAATCCAAATATGGTATTTTTTTCAATCACTTTAATTCATAAAGTAACAAATCTTAATTTAATAAATTTATATAAATTCTGTGTTCTTCATTCACTCTCATTATTGTTGCCCAACACTTCTCGCCCAATGCAGTTGTTAGCATTTTTTGTATATAGTAATTTGAAAAGTCGTTTATTTCACACTGTATTCTTTATGTTTGGGTTATTTTGCAGGACGGTCACTTGTACCTCCCTTAGAGTTTTGGCACAATCAAAGACCTATTTATAATATGGTATGTGATATGTTCATTCGACGGTGCAGAATTTTCTCCATTGCCATTGTTAGATATCCTGCATACCACATAACAAATATATAGGGTTTGTTTTCTCTTTGAGGTGGGATAGGATAGGATAAAGAAAGGATGAAGATTTACAATATACGTTTTTTTAAATTGTTTCTTTTTACATTTTACCATCTAGGACCGTGAGATTACCGAAATTCAAGAAGGCACGTCTTTGATATCACCTGTTACTGGCTCTTCACCATCAATGGGAAGGTACATATTTATTTGTTGAAGAACATTTTCCAGTTAAATTTTATTAGAACTTTCACTGTGGAATGACATTTCATTATCTTATCGAATTATCTCAGCCCAATTAACACTTAACTGAGGTTCAGAAGAAGGATAGGACTAAGTGGCTAACCTTGTTACAGGTCTGTAGAAATTATGAGAGGTGGAAAAAGGATTGCATTGAGATCAATGCCAAAATTATAGAAGGTGAAGACTGAAGTCTAATGGGTGCAAGGGAAGGAATCAATTAGTCGAGGGATAGTAGACTACAACAGAGCATACTGATGGTATATGATCAATGGGGAAGAGATTTTTACATGATACTCCAATCAGTGGGTTTGCTAAGTTAATTTCTATATTTGTTGCTATCCATGCTTCTTCAAATTTAATATATTTTGTATTTACTGTATAAGTGTGTTTTTTCAACCAATGTTTCAGCATGTTGGTTATTCGGTTCTTAGCCTTTGGCTTTGGAGGCAGGAGTTTTGGATGAATGGTTCATATTTTGATTCATATTTGATATTTTAAAATCTTCTCTATTTAAACTTGTGAAAAGAATTTACTACCAAAAATACAAAAAAAACTCTTGTATATATTTTTCAATGTTAAGACTTGTGTACCTTCTTTCCATGTTTTTCAAGTATGAAAGTGTTGATGGTGTTATCATTTTAATGCTTATATTATTTGTATAGGAATGTCTATATGAATCATCAACAATCACAGGAAAAGCATGAAGTCTCTTATGCAAGTATGAAGGTTTTGATGGTGTTATCATTTTAATATTTTGTTTATTGGTGGATTTTAACATTGTAAGCTTATCAAGTATGAAGATATTGATGATAATTTAGGAAACAATTTGTTGTTCTGTCAACTAAAAACAGATTATGAAACTTATGTGTTGCTGTTTATTAATGTGTTGGAGTAAGGCTATACTATTAAGTATATTAGATACCTAAAATGTAATTTTTTTTGACTTTTCACACTTGTATCTAAATTTTTGAAGAGGTTAATAGTGAATGCAAATTCTTAACTGAAGTAATTGACCGTGGATCCATTTAATTAAAAGGTTTGTTTTATCAAATTGAGAAGTGGTGTCAGAAATATTGTCATAACCTCAAGACATATTTCAATTATAATTTATAATTATATTGAAAAGTGGAGTAAGAAAATTGATCTAGAATATATGTTGTCCATTATTGTGTTGCTTATTGTTAGAAATTAATAATTTTAATTGTGGTCTAATCTCCTCCTTTCTTCAATGCATAAGTTGCTGCATAAAATCTTTTTCATTCACCAGGTTTTAGGTGTTAGAAATGTAATTCAAATTTAAGTTATTGTAGTTTGTATTTTTGATCTGACCTGATCAGAAGGGGATCGCTGGCTGGTCACGCTCTATTGGACTGCTATCTGTTCGCCGATGATGAGGAGGAGAAGGGGGTGTACCTGCAAGACACTCCGATGACAAAGTAAGTAAGGGCAGAGTGGTCACAAGCACAGAAAAGGGGTAAGAAGTGAATTACCTGACCCTCTTGTGGAAGAGGGTATTTATAGAGAGACCCCAGTGTTGGGCCAACGGTCACTTGCGTTGGGCAGGGTTGCCAGACCCAACCCAAGTAACTGCTAGGGCTTACGTGGCGTAGTGAAGACCAGGACGTGGTCTTCGCCCTAGTCCAATTGTCCTTTGATATCCGGAAAGTGGGTTTGACCTGCTCTTTCGGAGGTGGGCAGTTGGTTGGTGACGTGTCCCCGCGGAGGGGACCACGTGGAGAAAGTGTGAAGGACGCCGTCCAGCCCGACAAGATGCGGGTTCTGCCTGCGAGGGGAAGGTCTTGCCCGCGGAGGGCAGTGTTTGGTCGAGCGGGGAGTCTCCTGCCCGACGTAGTTGAGGCAGGCCTTCCTCGCAGGGAGGCCTTTCTTGCTTGTCGGGGACCTCGTGCCCGACGTGGTGCCCGAACTGGACTGGACCTGGTGGAACACTATTGGGCTGGGCCCGCGTGGTCAGGCCGGGGTCCAGGCCAGAACAGGAGCCCCCCAAGTCGTAGCTCAGAGGGAGGGAGCGAGGACTTGATGACGTCGTTCCGGGGAAGGGACCTGGCCCGGGGAAAGGCTCTCTAGCCCGTGCTCTGTGGGGTGCGAGCATGTGCGTCCTCGCACGTCGTCAATTGCCCGGGCTTGAGGACATGGGCTGGCGAGGAAATGTGAGGGGGCGCGACTGTCTGCTTTCGCCACGTGTCGCGCACTAGGTGGCCGCTAGGGCGGCTACCCTATGGTACTTGAGTGCCTAGTGACGCTTCGAGTCCCGTGCTAGGGTATAAGTAAGTGAGCCCCGCCCATTCCCCATTTTTCGCCCTCTCGCTCTCAAGTTTCCTGTTTGTTGTCCCGCCACCGTTTGATTTCTCCGCCGCTGTAGCCACCACGTACTCCGCCGTAGATCATATCGCAGTAAGTTTTCTTTCTCTTTTCCTCAATTTTTCTTGTTTGTTTTACGACTGTGGTCGGGGCAGTTTGAATGCCCCGGGGAGAGGCAAAGATCTCTGCCGTCGTAGGAGGGTTTTCTAGGGTTTTTAATATGAGCGTTCCGGGGAGAGACGCTAATTCCGATGAATGCCCCGGGGAAGGATGCTTGTTCCGATGAATGCCCCGGGGAGAGATTCTTACTCCGATGAATATCCCGGGGAGCGACGTTTGTTCTGACGGACGCCCCCGAGGAGAGTTCGTAGGTTGGGCCATGCTGGTGACCGAGGAGGTGGTAGGTTTCGGGTAGATCCACCGGGGACGATGCTCGGGGTGTCTTCGTCGCCCTTTCACTTGACTTGCGGTGGAAGAGTGAATTTGATCTTCGTCATCGATTTCACCGTTGCCTTCTGCTTTTCAGGTGTTAATGACTTCGTTTGTCCTGGGCACAATGGTCGATGATAATGAACCAGATGTCCCGCATTTCGATGAACGAGCCGTTCCGGTCGAGGACTGGGTGACCGAGGAGTCTTTTTCTACGCCCTCCTGCTTTGCTTCGGACCCGACCGGGGTCTATGCCACCGTGGAGGACCGGAGAGAAGGGGATCCGCAGAACTGGCAAGTCTATCGTCCCCGGCCAGGCCATCGTATCTGCTCGAAATACGGGCGGATGCGCTTCCCGATGTATGAGTTCTACTTTAAAGAGGCTAGGCTTAGGTTGTCATTTTCGGACTTCCATCTGGGCCTCTTCGACTGGCTGAGGTTGGCCCCGTCGCAGTTGCACCCAAACACCTTGGCTTTTATCCGGGCCTTCGAGGTTGTATGCCAATATCTTCAGGTCGGCGTCACGCTGCCGTTGTTCTTTCGTATCTTCCATCTGCAGTGGCAGTCGGTGGGTGGTCGACATGGCTAGGTTTCGTTCAAGCAACCGGGCAAGCTTTTCATAACGTATATGGATTCTGTCAGGGACTTCAAAGGTCGTTTCTTCGTGGTCAGCCCGATCACGCACGAAGGGGTTCGTTCTTTATATTCAGATGGGGAAAGGATCGTGGATGGTCGTCGCGAGGCCGTCATGTTGCCCCGGGTGCATGTGGAATGGTCTCTGGAGCACTATTCTCGGGGGACAGGTCGGTACATCGTGCGCGCGGGGTCGCTCGACGAAGAAGATATGGCCAGCTATCTGAAGATAGTTTCGTTCGTGCGCAACTTGCCGCCGTCGAAGCTGGTGACCCCTGACGGCCGGTACATCCTCGACAGCTACGGGAATGTTCGCGAGACGCCGAGGTTGATTAATACCAAGGCTTTGCTCGAGTGTCCTTCGGAGGAGGATGCTCTACGCTATCTAGGTGGTGGACGCCTCGTCTTCTCTCGACCCGATACTCTTAGTCTTTTATTGACCAGTTTTCTTTGTTGTGCAGGGAATATGACTTTCGTCGAGGAGCGGATGAAAAAGTTGCGTGCATCCAGGGCTGCGGTTCCTCCGAAGACGTGGGTCGCCTAGTTGGTCGGGCAGTCTTCCGTAGAACAGGACAGACGAGGGTCGTCGGCGTCCCCGCTCGGTAGCCAGTCGCCTACTTCGCAAGAGGCCCCGAAGAAGGCGAGAGTTCAGGAGGATGCACCCGTGGTTGACTTATCGGCGGATTCTTCCGAGGAGGGTTACGCCATCGCTCCTTGTCACCAACACCCCTGCTATTTCCATGGGGCTAGGTCGCCCAGTATTCCTGCCGGGGAGGCGAAGGCAATCTTGAGTGTCGACCGTGCTACGCGGAGGCAGGTTCTGACCGAGGACTTGGCCGCACTGATGCGGACTTTCACTACGGCGATGGTCCTGAGCGAAGAAAGTTGCTCGGCCGTCGAGCTGCCAAAACTGCAGGGGGATCTTGCTTTCACATAGTCCCGTCAGAACAAGGAAGTCGAGGACCTGGAGGCGAGCCGGGGGAAGGTGACTCAGCTGACTGAAGAGCTGGAGAAGTCTCGTGGGAAGGTGGCTCTTGAGCGCAAGAGGGGTGACAACGTCGAGGAGAAGCTGAGGATAGCTGGGGAGGCGTTGCAGACGTCGAGGGCGATCTTTTTCCTGCCGACGACGAGACTGATGATGACAGGTTGCTGGTTACCCGGGCTGACCTGCTCGCCAGGATTCAGGTGTTGGAAGGTGATTGTCTAGATGCTTTCACTGCGGGCTTCAATGGTACTGTCGCGCAGCTTAGGGTGGTAAACTCCGGCGTCGCCTTCGTCGAGGATGGAATCGGGCCCTTCCACGAGATAGTCGATGGTCGGGTGGTCGACCCTAGCGCCGAGGAGACTGGCCCCGTCGTCCCTGCCATCGAGCCTGAACCTGAGGAAGAGGAGGGAGCATAGATTAGCCTCGGGTCTGCGTGCTCGCGTATTTCGGCCTGCGTGCCATACTTTGTATTTTGTTGTTTTCTTTGTCGGGCCTGCGCGCCCTTGTTGTTTATCTAATATGGACTACTGGGTTGGTGCCCGCTTTTGAGTAATATATTTTTGAGAATTGTCTAAGTGTGCGCCTCGTTTTCACATGTTGTTTATGCTTGTTTTATTTCTGCACTTTTATATGCTCGAAATGTATGTTCGTATGTTTGAACTGTATGTTCGTGTTTTTAGGCCTGTCTGGGGTGGTAGCTCGACAATACTTGTTACCGGCAGTGTGGGGAACTGGCCGGTTGGCCGGCTTTGTTGCCTGACCGGTTCGGGGGTAGTTCTCCCCGCGGCGTGGACGTCCCATCGCGAGCTAGGTGTCCTGCCGGTGTTGGTACGGCGGCGGGGAATTGATAACACGAAATCGTATATATATATTGATGCATAATTCAACTGAAGTTTAACTATTTTCGATCCGAATTCGGGTTATTTCCGTGTTATTTGTCTGATGTTTTGCAGGTATTTGATAATCACGTCTAAACAAAGCAATATGAAGAAAAGAAGCAATCACAGATGAAATATGGAAGAAAACCGGAGGAAAACAACATGAAAAACACAAAATGCAGATTCTGCTGCTGTGACGACCGTCACAGCCCCATGACGACCGTCACATACCGTGACGACCGTCATGCAGGCAAAAACGCCCCACTTCAAATGCACGTGAAAGAAGCAGTTCCAAGTCCCAAATAGTGGACCACTACTCCCTGATAATTCTGCCTCAAAGTCCACATTCTTTAAGTTATAACCGTTAGAATTCCATTTCTATAAAAAGGAAGAAGGGGAACTCAGAAGGGAGCCGCATTCAGACAACGAAGTGCTGCCAATTTATCTTCAGAGCAACCTTTCCAGTTTTTAATATTCTTATTTGTTTCTCTTTTCTTTTTCTGCATTCCTTTGATTCTTCTGTAATTCTTATTTCCGTTGTACGATCAATTGGCACAAAGACCAGAATCCTGCCAACATTTGTGGAGGATCTGCCCAAAGGTCAATTGGAATATTTACAGGTTTCTCATTTTAATCGTAATTCCAGTTTTCATTATGATGTATGCTATTATTTATTGTTTTCATTTATGTTTTACCTTTCCCAAATCCATGTCTGGCTAAATTAAAGTAATCGATATGTAATAATAATTCGGAAGGGATTTGATAATAACCGGTTGAAAATTGTCTTTTTCAAAAGTTGTTTATGGTCTGAGTGTTTAAATTAATTTACTGAATAAACTTCGTCGCGAAAGCGAGAACTTATTTAAAAGTAGTTTTGCCACGAAAGTGGGAAATTAATTAAGGTACGAACCAACAAGCGAAAGCTGCGGCAAGACCAGATAGTAAACACTAGTCATTCATTTTAATAACAGCGAAAGCACTTTAAAATGAATTAGAATTTAGAGATTTCCAAAAAATAATTGAAACCCCGAATGGGACACGAAAGCGTACGTTTGACCCTTAGAATTATGATTAGCGTCAATAACCATCGTGAGGCGAGAGTCTTCAGATCACCATTTTCTGCTTAAATAAACTCTGAAAAATATTTCGTATACCGGTAACTTGTCAAATCCCCGAAGAACATAATTACTGCATATCGATTCACTTAATTATAATTTAATTAACATTCTTAGTTCCCTTTAGTGACAATCTTATTCCCTTAAACATTATCTACCTAGCTAAACATAGTAACTCCCGAGAACACTAGTTTGATTACGAGTCCCTGTGGGATCGATATCTATTATTACTACGCGATAGACTGTGCACTTGCAGTTAGGTTGTATTAGACATAGAAAGTCGCGATCAAGTTTTTGGCGCCGTTGCCGGGGATCCGTTTAGTCAATAGTGTAACCTTCTGTTACGCTGTATAAACTAGGTTAACTATTTTCATTTTTCCTTTACTAGTGTTGTCGATTGTATGCCAAGTAATCGCCCACAAGGCGATATCTTGAAACCTTCAGTCGCAGAACTAGAGCGCTTCTTACATTTAAGAAGCCGAATCATTGAGTATCAACTCAAACATAACATTCCCAATCCTCTCACTCCCATTCCCAAATCAGAAGAAAAACCAAAGATGGCTGAAGGACCTCCAAACAAACCGCTGAAGGCATACGCTACACCCTCTCAGATGGAGCCTATAAGTAGCATTGCTGCCCCAGCTATTACTCGAAACGATTTTGAGCTGAAACCATCATTGCTGTCAGCTGTACAACAAAACCAATTCTCAGGAAACGCAACTGAGGATCCAAACGAACATTTAACGAAGTTTGTACAATACGCAGACACAGTGAAAGCAAATGGAGTAACTTCAGACGCGATAAGACTTCGTCTTTTCCCATTCTCTCTTAGAGACAGAGCGTGGACATGATTACAATCTTTACCATCCAACTCCGTTACAACGTGGGAACAGTTGAAGAACGTCTTCTTAGCGAGATATTTTCCGCCAAGCAAAACTGCTATGCTTAGAGCTCAAATCAACGGATTTCGACAAAAAGATACTGAATCTCTTTACGAAGCATGGGAACGATTCAAAGGTATGATGAGAACATGTCCTCACCACGGTCTAGAAGACTGGGTGACAATCCATACTTTCTATAATGGGCTTTTATACAATACTAGATTGACAATAGACGCTACCGCGGGCGGTGCACTTATGGATAAGCCATACGACGAAGCCTATCAGCTAATAGAAAACATGTCTCAGAACCACTGCCAATGGGGAGGTGAACGCACTCCAACAGAGAAAACCACAGCGAAAGGTGGGATGTACGAGATCAGCAGCCTTGAAAAGTTCAACGCTAAAGTAGATGCTCTAGCACAGAAGATTGACAGTCTGACCGTTAACCCCACTGCAACCGTCGCTGCCGTAACTCCAAACTGCGAGTTATGCGGAAGCACCACTCATAATGCGCCCGAATGCCCATTGCTAGCCGGAATCCCACCAGACCAAGTAAATTATGCTCAAGGAAATCCCTACGCAAATACTTACAACCCAAGTTGGTGAAATCATCCAAACTTTTCTTACAAAAGCGAAAATGCATTGCAAATGCCTACTGCTCCGCCAGGATATCAGAAACCAGCTGCTGCCCAGACTGCACCTAGGAAATCAAACCTCGAGTTGATGATGGAAAAATTCATAGCTACTCAAGCTCAAACAAACAAAGAATTCCTGAATCAAAACATACACACTAGCGAGCAAATTAAACAGTTGACCGGAAAAGTAGACGTTTTAGCCACCCACAACAAAATGTTAGAAACACAGATATCACAAGTGGCTCAACAACAAGCCTCTGCTGCCGCACCCGCTGGCACTTTTCCTGGACAACCCGAACAGAATCCAAAAGGTCAAGCAAATGCTGTCATATTAAGAAGTGGAAAAGAATTGGACGAACCGATCGATCCGAGGACCGAAAACTCAGCCATGCAACGAAAACCAACTGAACAAGCAGAAAAGGAATCCGAGTTAGAGAAGAAGGAAGACAACGAGAAGGAGGATACCGCAATTGAAAAAACTCAAGCACCTCCAGCGCCATATAAACCACCTATCCCTTATCCTCAAAGATTAATAAACTCTAAAACTTCAGGACAGTTCAAGAAATTTGTAGAGCTCCTTAAACAGTTGAATATCACTATTCCTTTTACAGAAGCGATAACTCAAATGCCGTCATACGCTAAATTTCTCAAAGAAATCCTGTCAAATAAGAGAAAGATTGAGGATAACGAGACAGTTACACTTACTGCAGAGTGTAGCGCTATAATTCAAAACCGCATGCCTCCTAAATTAAAAGACCCAGGTAGTTTCTCCATACCCTGCGTCATAGGAAAGTTCGTAATAGACAAAGCTCTATGCGATTTAGGAGCTAGTATCAGTGTTATGCCTTTATCTATATGCAAAAAGTTGAATATGGGAGACCTAAGACCAACCAAAATGTCCGTACAATTAGCTGACCGATCAGTAAAATACCCCGTCGGAATACTGGAAAACGTTCCAGTACGCATAGGACAATTCTACATCCCAACCGACTTCATAATCATGGACATCAAAGAGGACTCTGTTACCCCAATTATCCTAGGAAGACCGTTCCTAGCTACAGCCGGAGCTATTATAGACGTGAAGAAAGGAAGGCTAACATTCGAAGTAGGAGAAGAAAAGATAGAGTTCATTCTCACCAAGTTCTTACAAGCACCAGCCACAGACGATACCTGCTATTTAGTAGATGAAATTGACGAATGCATAAGAGAACTTGAAAATGAAGAGACCACATATTCAGAAATAATAAAGATTCAAATACCCGATATTTCTGAAGACGATGATTGGCGTAAACCGTATAAAGATGACAGCCTAAGCGAAAGCTTAGCACTGACTCCAAACCATATGCCAGGTCCGAAGAACCCATCTTTAGAACTTAAAACACTACCCAAAAACCTTAGATATGAATTCCTAGACGATGAACTAAAAAGACCAGTGGTAGTCAACGCCGACTTAGGACAACCAGAAACCGAAAAGCTATTAGAAGTCCTAAAGAAGTACCCCACCGCGTTAGGCTATAACATAAGCGATCTAAAAGGTATAAGCCCTTCGATCTGTATGCATAGAATTACAATAGAGGAAGACTCTAAAACCTCTAGAGAGCATCAGAGGAGACTGAACCCCATCCTAAGCACTGTAGTCAGAGATGAAGTAAAGAAATTGCTAGATGCAGGAATCATCTATCCAATCTCCGATAGTGAATGGGTTAGCCCAGTTCATGTCGTACCAAAGAAAGGAGGAGTCACAGTAGTTAAAAATGAAAAAGGCGAATCAATAACAAAAAGAGTCGTGACTGGAAGCAGGATGTGCATTGATTATAGGAAGCTTAACAAAGCCACACGAAAAGATCACTTCCCGTTATCCTTCATAGACCAAATGTTGGAAAGATTAGCCAAACATTCATATTTCTGCTATCTAGATGGCTATTCAGGATTTTTCCAAATTCCCATTCATCCTGACGACCAAGAAAAGACTACATTCACATGTCCTTATGGTACTTTTGCTTACCGCCGAATGCCGTTCGAACTCTGTAATGCTCCAGCAACCTTCCAAAGATGCATGATGGCAATCTTCGCAGATTTCATAGACGACATAATGGAAGTATTTATGGACGATTTCTCGGTATGTGGACAAAGTTTCGAAGGATGCCTACAAAACTTAGAAATGGTATTAGAACGTTGTGTAAAAGTGAACCTCGTCCTAAATTGGGAAAAATGCCATTTTATGGTCCGACAAGGAATAGTTCTAGGACATGTCATATCAAATAAAGGAATTGAGGTGGACAAAGCTAAAATAGAGATTATAAAAGATCTCCAACCTCCAAAATCCGTACGAGAAATACGGAGTTTTCTAGGACATGCCGGTTTCTACCGAAGATTTATAAAAGATTTTTCAAAAATCACAAAACCTTTAACCGGCCTGTTGATGAAAGATGCTGAGTTCGTCTTCGACGACGACTGTCTAAAAGCATTCGAAACATTAAAATCAGCCCTTATCACCGCACCGATTATGCAACCACCCGATTGGCGACTACCGTTCGAAATCATGTGCGATGCGAGTGATTATGCCGTAGGCGCAGTTCTAGGACAAAGGAAGGACAAGAAAATCCATGCCATCTACTATGCCAGTAGAACCTTAGATCCTGCCCAAATGAACTACGCTACCACAGAAAAGGAACTTCTAGCAGTTATATTTGCGCTTGACAAATTCCGTTCTTACTTAGTAGGAGCAAAGATTATCATATACACAGACCACGCTGCCATAAGGTACCTAATAAGAAAAAAGGATGCCAAACCAAGACTATTGAGATGAATCGTGTTATTACAAGAGTTTGACTTAGAAATCAAAGATAAGAAAGGAACCGAGAACGTCGTTGCAGATCACTTATCCCGAATAGAAGGCATCAAACATGAACCAGTACCGATAAATGACGATTTCCCGTACGAACGCCTGATAGCCAAATTAGAAAGTGACATGCCTAACTCAATCTCGGAAGATCCAGAATTCGAAAAAGCCGTAGAAGCCGTCTATGCCCAAGTCACATTACCTTGGTATGCTGACATCGTTAATTACCTCGCTGCAGGCGTGCTTCCACCGGATCTCACTTATCAGCAAAAGAAGAAATTCTTCCACGATCTGAAACACTATTATTGGGACGAACCTCTACTCTTCAAGAGAGGGGCCGACAACATATACCGTCGCTGTGTCCCAGAGGAAGAAATAGAAAATATCATTTCCCAATGCCATTCAGCACCAAATGGTGGTCATGCTAGTACATCCAAGACGTGCGCTAAGATTCTCCAAGCCGACTTATTCTGGCCTAACCTCTGGAAAGACGTTCACATCGCTGTGCAAAAATGCGATAGATGCCAACGAACTGGCAACATCTCACGACACGATGAAATGCCTCAGAAAGGAATCTTAGAGGTAGAAATCTTCGACGTATGGGGAATAGATTTCATGGGACCATTCCCACCTTCTTTTGGTAATAACTACATACTCGTCGTTGTAGACTATGTGTCTAAATGATAGAAGCCATTGCTGCTCCAACAAATGACGCACGAGTAGTAATCAAACTCTTCAAAAATACAATCTTTCCCAGATTCAGTGTATCCAGACTCGTCATTAGTGACGGCGGATCTCACTTCATATCGCGAATATTCGATAAACTTCTTTCTAAATATGGAGTCCGACACCGAGTAGCTACACCTTATCATCCGCAAACTAGCGGTCAAGTAGAGGTCTCGAACAGAGAAATAAAACAGATATTGGAAAAGACTGTCGCTACCTCAAGGAAAGATTGGTCATCAAAGCTACATGATGCTTTATGGGCTTATAGGACCGCCTTTAAGACACCAATAGGTACTACACCCTACAAATTAGTTTACGGTAAATCCTGTCATCTCCCTGTAGAATTAGAGCATAAGGCCTTCTGGGCCATTAAGACACTCAATTTCAACTACACTGAGGCAGGAGAGAAACGAATCTTGAACTTACACGAATTAGAAGAACTTCGATTGGACGCTTACGAAAATGCCCGTATCTACAAAGAACGAACTAAAAAGTGGCATGATAAACGTTCAGTCAAGAAACAATTCAGTGTGGGAGACATCGTATTGCTATTTAATTCAAGATTAAAACTCTTCCCAGGAAAACTAAAATCTAGGTGGTCTGGACCTTATGAAGTGACTAAAGTACTTCAGAGTGGAGCTGTTGAAATTACCGATAAGATGAATGCACCGTTTATCGTAAACGGGCAACGTCTAAAACATTATAATAAGAACGAAAACAGCCCTCAAGTCTGCAGTATAGCATTGCTGGAGCCTCCAGCTCAAACACCCGAATAGCTTGTCACCAAGCTATCGTCAGGCTTTAGACGTTAAAAACAGTGCTTACTGGGAGGCAACCCAACTTTTCCCGCATTTTTCCTCGTTACTGTATTTCATTTTTATTTTTATTCTACTTTGAAACTTTAACAAAATCTCTAAACTAGAAATTGCTACTATTTTTCCTTTCTTTTATTTTCATATTTTTATTTTATTTTTCTCTTTTATCTTTTGTTTTTACCGCTTTTTGTTTTTAAAAAAGTCTTCAAACCTTCCTCCTGTTTTTCTCCAAACTACCTGAGAGTATGGCCGCGTACGACTTCACAAAGGTTCATTTTCGAGGACTAGCTCAAAAGGCAAGGTTTGAAGCATTAACAGGTAGGGATCACGGATAGCATCCAATACCTGTTCAATCAACTGGGTTGGGAGAACACTGCTTTGAAAACACGTTTTGCTACCTATAAGGACCTCACCTACGAATTCCTTAGTTCCTTCAGATACCTACCCAACTATGGTTTTGGATCCAACACAGAGCTGATTACCTTTCGAATGTTTGGAATGGACCAAACCCATAGCCGGATGTCACTAGCTAACCTCCTAGGATTTCCTAGCGGACCGCATGTGTTCATCAGTGCAGAAGATGACGATATTGATTTTGAACTCGACCAATTTTGGGGTAGAATCACAGGCGACTATCACCCTGAACCAGACAGAATGTATAATGATGAGATTCATAACCCAGCTTTTAGATACTTCCATAAGATACTAGCTCACACCCTTTTCGGGAAAGAAGAAAATATTACTACAGTATCTAAAGAGGAGTTATTCATCATGTTCTGTGCTTCTCAGGGACGTACAGTAAATGCAGTGCCTTTCATGATGAGATCTTTCAGACGCCTCACTCAGGACCCACAATCACCTATTCTTATAGGAGGCCTCGTGACAATGATTGCCCACGAGCTTGGCCTTAGATTCCACCTTAATGCAAGCACCAGTTTTGGCACCATCCGACCCATGAATATCCAGTTTTGCTTTAACAGGCGCATTTTAGGAACTATGGGACCTGGACCTTACGAGTACCTCATCAATGAAAAACCTGTCCAGCTATTCACATTGCCTAATCATCAGATGACAAGTATCCACAACAAGGACAACTGGCTTTATGAATTGGATGAGCCTATGTGACCTCCTTCGCCTACATCAACACCACAGAACTATATGTACGACAGTGACCACATCTCTGAGGCACACGACTATATGTACTATGAGAATGCTGTATCAGAAGCTGAAGTGGACCCTACGACTCCTCCGCATTACAACACCTATCCTGAGCCCATCCCTGAGGAGACCACTGACAAAATGGATATTGTTCTGCTCCGGTTGGACAACGTTGATGCAGCTCTGACTACTGTAAAAGACGACATCGCAGGCATACACAGCGAACTGGTAGTCTTCATGGACTTAGTCTATGACCAGCTCGACTACTACGCACGGAAGTTCGATAAGTTGAAGGCACGAAAAGACTAGATACTAGTTTTTGTTTAGTTTGGTTTAGTTTAGTTTAGTTTAATCATTTGGATTTTTGCATTGTTAGTTTCTTTATGTATTACATTACAATCATTCTAATTACTTTTTATTTTTATTTCAATTATAATCTTTATCTCTTTATTCTGTTTTTACGTTATTTCTTTATTTATTGGCCACTATAATGCATTGCTATATCATTTATAGGCCTAAAAGTCATTGCAAGAACACCCTCAGAGCAAAATTCTGCGTTCTGCAGATTTTGCTGCTGTGACGATCGTCACAGGAGCCTGACGAGCGTCACGCGAGTGACGACCGTCACAGATACGTGACGACCGTCACAAGCCCAAAACTGTTATCTGATATAACAGGGGTTGCATTTTCTCTCCCACTCATCTCCTTTCAACTTCCAATCATAAGAAACTCCCACCCCACTCCAACTTTTCGTTTTCCCCACATTGCACCATATATTCCAACTCCCATCTCAACTTCCTACCACGCTTCTGTTACATTTTTCCACTCCACAGAACCAACTAAATCCTCCAACAATGGCAAGAAACCACGAAACCCCAGACCTCAGCAACATTGTGTTCAACGACGGTGACTCAGGAGAAAGACAGCGAGCCAACTAAATCGCATTCCATCAAAGGTCGCTCCAGCCGACCCATTACCCACATATCCCATCGCTCACGAAGCTCGGACTCCTTGAAGGCGTCACTTGGTTGCTTCAAAGAGCCGGCATCTGGAACCTCTACACCAATCCGCTACCGACATACGAACAACTCACCCTCGAGTTCCTAAGTCCGTTCACCTATGTCACTTCCAGCGGCGACCTCAGCCAACACTCCGGTGCCGCATGCTTCCGGATGTTCGACACAAACTATCAAGTGAACCAGAACCAGATTGCCGCCATCTTACAATTCCCTCGAGGCGACAATGCTCACCGCCGCCTCACCGATCAGTTCCAGCACGAAGCCTTCGCGCTCTGGTACCAGTTAACTGGCATCAATGCCGATGGTTGGGATTCTCTACACGCAAGGCATATCCACAACCCGACCATCCGGTATTTCCACCGAGCATTGAGCAACACCATCTTCACCCGGGATAGCAACCATAAGGTGAACTCGAAAAAGCTCTTCTTTCTCCGCTGTATCTTCAACAACGAGCCCATCAACGCCGCTCCGTTCCTCCTGGCCCACATTCAGGCCAACTGTAACCGTGGCTCTAAGCCATTTTACTTTGGCGGGATTGTCACTGCCATTGCACTTGGGCTGAACCTCGGTGACCGCCTCCAGCATCTCCACGGCATTCCCTCAGTGTTCCTCGACACCGACCACTGCAGAGCCTCTCACCTCATCCGTTCCAGAGCCGATGGCAAGTACCACCTGGTAGTGCGTGGCAAAACTGTCTGAAGCATCATCCTTCCATCACGCACCCGGATACACCCAGAGGATCGTACCAACTGGTTATTTGACCTCACTACCCCTCCTGTTGCCGCTGTTCCAACTCAGGACCACACCCAAGGTTCTGATGACGAAATCCAAGCTGAGTTGGACAGACCAGAGCAACCGGAGGCATCGCAACCACTTCCTTCCGAAGGTACATCCTACCGCCGCCGCCGCCATCGTCCAGAGCCCGACTACTCAGAAGCAGACCTCCGCCGCTCTCTCGACCAGCAGGCCCAGATACTCGCTATGATGCAGCAGCAGAATCAGCGAGCAGAGCAGTTCGAAGCTTGGCATCGGACCCAAATGCAACAACTTCAAACCGGCCAAGAAACCATTACTGAGAACTTGGCGAATCTGACTTTGCAGGTCGAAGGACTCCGCGACTATGTCTACCACACCGGAGCTATGAGTTTTGAGGACCGAGTCGCCCAGGTCAGAGCCAGAGGACGCGAGCGAGGACGTGACCGAGACAGAGGCCGTGATTAGTTACCATTTTCCTTATTTGTTTACTATATTTTCAGTTTCTTTGTACTTTCATTTCCGTTGTATCTCCCTCTCGCATTTTTTCAAATCAGTGGGGACACTGATTGAGATAGTGTGGGACCGGAGCGTTTATTTCCCATTCCATTGTACTTTTATTTTCGTAATTTCAATTCGAACATTTTCACGTTTAGCAAATAAAAGCTCTATTATATATCTTTTTCTCGTTACGCAAACATCCCCACTTTATTCGACGTAAACAAAATTTTTTTTCGTTCGTTCCACAAAAGCAAAAGCATCACGAGAATGCGCCCAAGTTCAAACCAAGTTTTGAAACTCCGAGGAGACGATAATTCTAACAAAACCAGTACCGTCCTGACACCTTAGATCTCCGGTTTATGCGAGTCGGTTTCACTACCTACGTGTACCAAAGTCTCAAGTGTCTACGCAAACTCAACCCCAAGTAGTTTATACTAGCAGTCAGCACCGTCCTAAAGCACTTCTAAGTGAGCGACCGATGCAAATAAGTGTATGATCTCCAAAAAGATGAAAAATCATGAAAAGAAAGCCATATAGCCAAAAATATAAAGATACGTTTCCTTCTAAGTTAGGTGTTCCTCGCCCGAGCATTTAGCCCAACGGCACGAAAGCTCATTGAAAAATCAATGATATAAGCTTATGATCAATGAAAAAGATCAAAACAAAAATGAGATCATATTCACTAACAGGTCAACTTGCCATGAAAGTGTATGGACAACGGGCTTAATGTGATTGCGCTAGAACAAACAGGGTGAACTTGTTGCGAGAACCTTGACACCAAGCTACAGTAGCATGACTGGAACCGATTTGCATAAGAAGGAGACCTCCGAAGACTTATAGTCCAGTGTCGTCTCCGTACTCGTTTTGTTCTTACTAAGAATCCCGGTTTTTCCCAACTTTGCGAACAAAGAAGCTGCCTCGTGCTTGCCGACTTTTTCACCTTTTACTTGAGGACAAGCAAAGATTCAAGCTTAGGGGAGTTTGATAACACGAAATCGTATATATATATATATATATATATATATATATATATATATATATATATATATATATATATATATATATATATATATATATATATATATATATATATATATATATATATATATATATATATATATATATATATATATATATATATATATATATATATATATATATATATATATATATATATATATATATATATATATATATATATATATATATATATATATATATATATATATATATATATATATTGATGCATAATTCAACTGAAGTTTAACTGTTTTCGATCCGAATTCGGGTTATTTCCGTGTTATTTGTCTGATGTTTTGCAGATATTTGATAATCACGTCTAAACAAAGCAATATGAAGAAAAGAAGCAATCACAGATGAAATATGGAAGAAAACCGGAGGAAAACAACATGAAAAACGCAAAATGCAGATTCTGCTGCTGTGACGACCGTCACAGCCCCATGACGACCGTCACACGGGTGACGACCGTCACACACCGTGACGATCGTCATGCAGGCAAAAACGCCCCACTTCAAATGTACGTGAAAGAAGCAGTTCCAAGTCCCAAATAGTGGACCACTACTCCCTGATAATTCTGCCTCAAAGTCCACCTTCTTCAAGTTATAACCGTTAGAATTCCATTTCTATAAAAAGGGAAGAAGGGGAACTCAGAAGGGAGCCGCATTCAGATAACGAAGTGCTGCCAATTTATCTTCAGAGCAACCTTTCCAGTTTTTAATATTCTTATTTGTTTCTCTTTTCTTTTTCTGCATTCCTTTGATTCTTCTGTAATTCTTATTTCCGTTGTACGATCAATTGGCACAAAGACCAGAATCCTGCCAACATTTGTGGAGGATCTGCCCAAAGGTCAATTGGAATATTTACAGGTTTCTCATTTTAATCGTAATTCTAGTTTTCATTATGATGTATGCTATTATTTATTGTTTTCATTTATGTTTTACCTTTCCCAAATCTATGTCTGGCTAAATTAAAGTAATCGATATGTAATAATAATTCGGAAGGGATTTGATAATAACCGGTTGAAAATTGTCTTTTTCAAAAGTTGTTTATGGTCTGAGTGTTTAAATTAATTTACTGAATAAACTTCGTCGCGAAAGCGAGAACTTATTTAAAAGTAGTTTTGCCACGAAAGTGAGAAATTAATTAAGGTACGAACCAACAAGCGAAAGCTGCGGCAAGACCAGATAGTAAACACTAGTCATTCATTTTAATAACAGCGAAAACACTTTAAAATGAATTAGAATTTAGAGATTTCCAAAAAATAATTTAAACCCCGAATGGGGCACGAAAGCGTACGTTTGGCCCTTAGAATTATGATTAGCGTCAATAACCATCGTGAGGCGAGAGTCTTCAGATCATCATTTTCTGCTTAAATAAACTCTGAAAAATATTTCGTATACCGGTAACTTGTCAAATCCCCGAAGAACATAATTACTGCATATCGATTCACTTAATTATAATTTAATTAACATTCTTAGTTCCCTTTAGTGACAATCTTATTCCCTTAAACATTATCTACCTAGCTAAACATAGTAACTCCCGAGAACACTAGTTTGATTACGAGTCCCTGTGGGATCGATATCTATTATTACTACGCGATAGACTGTGCACTTGCAGTTAGGTTGTATTAGACATAGAAAGTCACGATCAGGAATCTCGATTGAGGCGTTCCCCGTCGAGCAAGGCCTTCTGCCCGCGCACACAAGAGGCAGGGCTTGCTTTTTCTTTGGTCGTTAGGAGACGCGAGGAGGTGCGGTGGTACCATGTCGCCCCCCCTAGTGGCCGCGACGTCTGGTCGTCGCGGGCAGTATTTAACTGTAGTACCGCTTCAGCTTCTCTGCATTCCATGGTTGAGCTAGTTGTTCCCCGTGTAGGTTTTCGAGGTAGTAAGCCCCGTGCTCCGTCTTGTCGCGGACACGGTAGGGACCTTCCCAATTCGCGGCGAGTTTACCCTCGTGGGAGTCTTTCTAGTTTCTGTGCAAGACTAAATCGCCGATTTGGAAGTCGCGTTTCAGGACTTTGTTGTCGTGACGGAGTGCAACCTGCTGTTTCAGCCGGGCTTCACGAAGGGCTGCTTCGGATCGAATCTCCTCGACTAGGTCGAGCTCCTCTCGTAAGGCGTCGTCGTTGTCTTCGGTTTCGAGGGGAGCTTCAGTTCGTCTGGATGGCTCGCGTATCTCGACTGAGATCACTGCCTCGGTTCCGTACGTGAGGCGGAATGGTGTTTCCCCCGTGGTTGAGTGAGGCGTAGTTCGGTATGCCCATAGGACGCTGTGTAGTTCCTCGACCCATGCCCTCTTGGCATCGCCGAGTCTTCGTTTCAGTCCTCTGATTATTACCCTGTTCGCAGACTCGGCTTGGCCGTTCGTCTGAGGATGTTCGGCCGAGGTGAAGTGATGCTTGGTCCCGAGCTTGGTGACGAAGTCGCGGAAGTTTTTGCCGGTGAACTGCGTGCCGTTGTCGGTGACGATGGCAAGCGGGACCCCGAATCTTACGAGGATATTTCTTTTGTAGAATCAGAGGATGTTGTGGGCCGTGATTTTGGCTAGGGCTTCGGCCTCAATCCATTTGGTGAAGTAGTCGACACCCATGATGAGATATTTGTTCTGGTAGGAACCTAGGGTGAAGGGGTCGAGGATATCCATCCCCCACCAGGCGAACGGCCACGGGGAGGAGAGGGATTTGAGTTCGGTCGGTGGAGCGAGGTGCATGTCCCCGTGCCTTTGGCATCTATCGCATCTCTTGACGTCCTCCTTCGCGTCTGTTTGTATCGAGGGCCAGTAGTATCCTTCTCGTAAGGCCTTTCTCTCTAGGGATCGTCCTCCAAGGTGCTGCGCGTTGATGCCCTCGTGGATCTCCTCCAGGACGGCTGCGGCCTGGGAGTTATCGACGCATTTGAGGAGTGGGACCGCGAAGTCCCTGCGATATAGTTTGCCTTCGAGGAGGACGTACGAGCAGGCTCGTCGTTTGATCGCGCTGGCCTCTTTAGGGTCGGCTGGTAGGCGGCCCGCGCTGAGGTAGGCGTGTAGCGGTGTCATCCAACAATTGGTATCTCCTATTGCGTTGATGTTGAGCGGGGCGTTGGCCGCTTTGGTGCTCGTTTGTGATAAGACTTCTTGGATGACCGATTTGTGCCCGCCTCGCTTTTTGGTGCTCGCCAATTTTGAGAGAATATCGGCTCGGGTGTTCTGCTCGTGCGGGATGTGTCGAACTTCCGCGGAGTCGAAACTTTGCAGTTTTTCGGTAATGAGTTCCAGGTATTCGACGAGGTTGTCAATTTTCGGCTGATATTCTCCTCGTACTTGTGAGGCGACCAGCTGGGAATCTGTGTAGATTTTAATCTCTTTGGCCCCGAGGTCAGATGCTAGGCGAAGTCCGGCCAGGAACGCTTCGTACTCGGCTTGGTTGTTTATCGTCGGGAAGGCCAGTGTGAGGGAAACCTCTATGATGGTGCCTTCGTCGTTGTCGAGGATGATGCCTGCCCTACTGCCCGTGGAGTTTGAGGAGCCATCAACGAAAATAGTCGATGTGTGGCTCCCCGTGGTAGGATCTGGCGAGGAGGTCATCTCGGCGACAAAGTCGGCCAGGGCTTGGGCTTTGAGGGCTTTCCTGCCTTCGTAGACGATGTCGAACTCAGATAGTTCTAATTACCATTTTAACATGCGTCCAGCCATGTCGGGTCGGCCGAGGAGCTGTCGGATGGGCTGGTCGGTTCGGAGCACGATGGTGTGTGCTAAGAAGTAGTGCTGGAGCCGTCGTGCAGCGGTGATGAGGGCTAGGGCGACTTTTTCGACCAGCTAGTATCGTACTTCGGGATCGTGGAGGGCTTTGCTCGTTAAGTAGATTGGCTTTTGCCCTTCTTCGGTTTCTCTGATTAGAACGGCGCTGACGGCCTCGTTAGCCACGGCCAGGTATAGGTATTGGGTTTCGCCCGTTACTGGTCGTGTCAGCACCGGTGGCTCGGATAGGACGCGTTTGAGGTGGCGGAGTGCTTGCTCGCATTCCTCTGTCCATTCGAACGTGGTCTCCTTTCTGAGTAGCTTGAAGAAAGGGAGGGCGTGCTGTGCAGACTTGGCGATGAACCGAGAAAGTGAGGCGAGCACGCCGTTGAGGGATTGTATGGACTTGATGTGGCGAGTTTTTCAGCTTAAAACATTGGTTTGAACATTGAATCAGTTGAACTGATATTTGAAAGATTGAATATGGGCACTTTTTCAGTCCCCATTGGCATGTTGAAGATAGGTTCAATCATTGATACCTCCTCTTTCTTCATTTTACCGTAGACTTGTAAAAGACCCTCATTCATCAATCTCTGGATTTCTTCTTGGACTAAAGTGCAACACTTGGAATTCTAAGCACATTCTTCACATTCCGAGTGGATACTCTCAATCATACCGGCTTCGACTAATCTTTTGTGGAGAGCCTAGAGCGGAGTCTTGATTGCTGTAACATTAGAAATTACTGTTTCATGCACCTCTTTTATTGCATTGATGCTTCCATGGTTAGGCAGTGAGTTGTTTTTGACATTGGGTTGGCGATCCCCAAAGGACATAATATTTTTCTCCATCAGTTCCCAAACAACATTCTTCAAAGCATATCAACCTTCTAGATGATTCCCGACTTCCCCTTCATGAAACACACATCGGGAATTAGGATTATAGAATAGCGGGAGAGGATCTGATGGAGGTTCCATCTTTCATCTTTCTAGTGGTAATCAGACCTTGTTGTACCATGTATGGGTACAATTTGGTGTAGCTCATTGGAATTGGTGGGATAGGAGGTCTTGCCCCTGGTTTTCTGTTTTGTACATTCTGTCTAGGGATTAGAGCCCTAGATTGTTGTTGTTGATAGGCAAAGGCGGTGGGGGCCTGCTGGTAGCCTTGTTGATATGCAGGTGGCGATTGATCTGGCTGAAAAATTGGAGTTTATGAAAGGTGGGCGTAATGGCCGCCACATAGGGTTGTTGAGCGTATTGCACAGGGTATGATGGTTGTTATCGAAATTGTTGCTGACGTTGAGGTTTTCTGATCTGACTTCTTCTTTCTGCAGAAATGGCATTGGTCTCGCCTTCCTTCTTCTTATGAGCATTTCTGAAGGAATTTTTAGTGACGTCTCCACTTGAACTGCCAACGATACTTGTCATTTTTCCATTTTTCAATCCCAACTCCACTTTTACACCCACAACTACAATGTCAGAGAAATTAACACTCACACTGCTAATTATTCTCTCGTAGAATTTCGACCTTACTGTGTGTTCGCCGTGAAAATTGGTGAGCAATCGCTGGTCTTACAAATCGAAAAGAGATCTGTTTTACTTGCAGGATCGACCACACAAATCCTAGGACATGTGCTAATTGATCTTAGATGAAGTTTATGAAAACTATGAACACTCCGACAGAGTCCGTGATAAGGCAACTTATTTCAAATGTAAATGAATTTAAGTGACAATAAGTGAAATTGAAAAGCTGGTAAATGACAAAGATAAGAATTTGCATAAAGAAAAGATAAACTCTTAAATAAAGATATTTGTCAAATTGCATTGAAATGAAAACTGGTGTTTAGTCAACCTACATTCTTACAAACCCGTTTCTCTCAATCACATGGATACTTGGAGTAAATGAAGATTTTGTACACAATTGAACACACACAAATCTTAACATTAAGACCTGCTATTTATAACAATCAAACATAACTGTCATTAACGACTAACAAACTAAATCAAGAAAAGTGTCGCTATGTATGCCTTCGAACCATAGGGGCGCTCCATGTGTCTCTCTTATAAACGAACTTTCCCTCTTTTATTTGAATTTAGTCGAAATACCCCTAGTAATGCTTCTGTCGAATCGGGTCTTCCAACTGTTGAGGAATATCTCTAATTCCAAAACATAGACCCTCCCGACGAAAGGAAACATTCAACTCTCACTTCAAAACATGGCTCTAGTCGAAGTAGTTAGATTTCTTCAGGAAACTCTATTTTTACTTTTAACTTCGTTGAGGCGTCGAAATTAGGAGCCAACAAATTCCCCCCCAAAAATGTCATTTTTGACATCAATGTAAAACAAGACATTTTTTGATAATATCATTCGATGCCTCGAACAACTTTTGCATGTCTTTTACTATTCCAAGGACTTATGACGTCAGAACCATCATGGAAATTTCTGCAACACGTCTTCTCAAAGCACGCCAAAACCCTAGCCATTATCACAATCCTTAGATACTAGGAAATCATGCGCTAGACATTAACGACCCACGTTTTGTCAAACGGTCATTGTGGGACACGTGCTCTACTACTTATCGGTTCTTTAATGCTGATTTGAGGTCCTTTGATCTCCCACGAGCCTATAAATTGCTCCAAGGTTACTTATTTTAACTTTTACGCTCCCAAAAATCTTCAAACAACCTTCTTGCTTCTTCATTTCCAAATTTCTAAACACAAACCCAAATTTTCAAAAATCTCATCAATGGCATCTTCAACTACCAATGTCAAGGATTCCAAGAAAACTCACAAGTCCAAAGATCTGAAGAAGATGTCTCAACTTCCCCCTTTTGACACACTGTCAGAACCAATGATGATGGAAAACCAACAGTTCCTTCCTGAACCACTTGCAGAAGAGAAGAGGAAAATATACGAATCTCAGGTATTTATTCCTCTTGTTTTTTTTGGTAAAATGCATGCCCTATGTGGCCCTATGCCCTCCTCTAGTTTTGATCAAAGTAAAACTAGGGACTTTTTTACCCTCTTATCATAAATCAAAACCAATAGGACAAGCCAACAAAACTAGGGTTGAGAAAGCTTCTGCTGATACGGTAGTGTTAAAAAATATAGATTTAAGGTACATGAACAATAACTTTAGAGTTTTTAGAGTGACACCTTCCTTCAAAGAGTCGGATGATTATATAAACTGACTAGCAAAGATAGAAAAAGTAAAATCCCAAACTTGGAAGAAACTGAGAATTTATGACTTAATCATGTTGTCTAAAACAAGTCTCGACTATTGCCAGACTATATTAGTCTCTTCCTTGTACTTCTGGGACAACACCCATTACACTTCCCATCTCCCTTGTGGGATGATGACCCCCACGCTTTTCGACATAGCCTCCATCACAGGGCTTAAACCCACTGAAAACCCATATGATCCCGACCTAGAATCCAATGATTCCATAGGTTTTACCTCTTCCAAAGCCACAAACTCTTCTTTCATAACACACTTTTTCGATAAAACCACTGCTGACGTTTCTGATCAAGAACATATAGCTTTTTTAATTGTGTGGCTATCCCACTGCGTCATCTGCTCAAAGTCCCTTCAAGTAGCTAGGAGATACTTGACTTTGGCCACTCAACTTCACAGAGGCCATGATGTCTGCCTAAGAAAAATGATCTTGGGGAACCTTTATGAGTTACTAAGTGAAGGGGTAGCCCAACTCAAAGACTTAGGAGCAAAGGGAAACCTGTTACTATCTGGTTCCTTCTGGCTTTTACAACTCTGGCTGAATGCCTCGTTCGAAGCCAACCTCCCTAATAAAAATCCAATTGACGAAGCTGCTGAAGACATCAGAAATAGGAGAATCGAAGGGACTCGCTTGGTCCATCTTACTCCCAACGAAGAAGGACAGACCCTCGGGCCAATGTTCCTAAGTTATGTCATGATGGTTGCCAAACGTCATGAGTTCACATCAAACATGACCCCATTTGTTACAAGAAAACATGGTCCTGAGTGGTTAACCATACCTTTCCCACCTCTAAACAAAGCTTAAGAAGCGGAATCTTCACAGATCTGGGAAGCCTTCCTGATCCCAAGGTTGATAACACTTCGAATGAATCTGTCGAAGTCTTAAGTTGCTTTGGTTGCTTACCAACCAAACATGGTGGCTCGACAGTTTGGGTTGGTCCAAGCTCTCCTGAAATTCCTTTTAGAAAAGAAAGGCGCTCTTCTACTTCATAATGTGAAGTACACTGAAGAGATGGCTTCGACACCTTCTCCGTTACTCCAACAAAGCTCAAATCATCCCTATTGGTTTCGACCCCTGTTTCTACTGTACCCCAGAGTTCAACCATTGGTCGTTAACATACTACACATAAGAGTTCTTCAATGCACCTTATTTTACTTAACTTATTAACCAAGCTTTCCTCTTTGTGCAGGAGAAGATCAAGAAGTACTTTTACACACATCAAAGAAATCCAAGCATTCCATAAGTACTTTGAAACTGTTTATCAACCAAATGATCTTAGTCGAACCGTCCACGAGGCAGCTGTTAATTTTTTTAAAAGAAAATGGAGAATTTAGAATTCCATTCGTTCGTTCCTCCTAAGGAATGGTACGTAATGGCTTTCAAAAAATTTCCTCTTAAATTTCCTCGACTACCAAATGTTGACTTTGTAGTGGCCCTTGCCCCTTCATTTCCAGACTGGTTTATCTATGAGGATTCTATAAAGATCCTTCATCAACAGTCGAAACCGAAGGCTCAACAGTGGTTACGACTAAGCATATTCTAGACAGTTTCAAAGGTCTTCTTCATATCGGTATCGAAGATGTTCACATCGAATCCGAAATATATGAAGGTGTGGAATGGGAGGTTTTCGAACTAAATTCCCTTATTTGATTTTTTATCATCTTACTTATATTATTTTTGTTTAACTTTCAGCTGTTAAAGTTGCCCCCCAAAAGAAGAAGTAATCGAAGAACAGACACAAGAAAGCACTCAAGCTGCTAAGGTAAATCTCTTGCTTAATCATCCTTTACTGCAAAATCACACGTTGTCTGATACTTCAATTTTTCTCAGAGCTCTCGAAGGCCACCCCGTACTCCCAAGAAGAAAAAATTGAGGGGAGCTTCCCACCAAATCATCATTGAGTCAGACGTGGAAGACCAATCTCCTCCTGAAGAACAAACTTTAAAGAGGGGGAGGAAGCAAACAAAACTAAGTGAAGCCTTCAACCAACCAAAACCAAAGGCTGGTAAACTCTCGACAACAGAAACTCCTGCTAGTCACGTAGCACATACTGAAAGCGACAATTCTAGCCCTGGGGATGATGATCCCACGGTAAAAACTTCTCCTACAACCCTATAAAATTTCTTTACCATTTATTCCTCTAATTCTTTGGCTTTTCTCTTTACAGGTTACCATCGACACCAGAGGTCAACCCATGGTGAAACAGCTTATTCCAACAACAACAAGTGACCCGAGTTACCATCCAACAACTCCTTCTGGGGCCTCTGTGAAAGGCTCGACAAAAGACTCTAAGGAGGGAATCCAATCTACAGGTGCTCTCAAGAAGACGCCATTCATTCTTGTGGTGGAGTTCCCTCATGTCGAGGCGCCTATTCCAAAAGAGAACCCGATCGAGAAAGAAATTGTTGATCATTCTAGGGATATTGTGATGCCTAACATAGAGCAAACTGCTGAGGGTGATCTCGAGGAACAACCAAGTGAGGATGACAAGCCCGTCGAAGAGGAAGAAGACAAAAAGGAAGAAGATGATGAAGAAGAAGATAAAGAAGATGATGAAGAAGAAGGAAAAGAAGAAGAAGAAGAAGAAGAAGAAGAGGAGGAAGGAGAGAAAACTGCATATGAAGCAGAGATTGAAGTGGAGGTTCTGAAAGACCAAGTGAACCAAGAAAACCAATCCAAGGATCCTCCAACCATCACTTCGATTGGCACTCAATCGACCAGTCTTTCCCATGAAGAGCTGGAATCTTTGAAAGTTTAGCGACCACTGGAGTATTTAAAGGCCATGCTTAGTTCTCAATACAACTTTGGCGACAAGAGTACTACTACTTCGACTGCCTTAGGGAACACCCTAACTGGGAAAACTGACAGTGACTTGCTGGTGCAGATAAAAGAAAAAATATTTGCAGTAGACTTGTTTTAAATCCTGGAACAAGATGTCTCTGCCAGCTTTAGTCTTAAGAAGCTCCTGAAACAAATCAATGTCTTGGAAGTTTCCCTAGAAGTGGCTGATATCATTATGGAGCTAAGCACGATGATTACCTAGTTGCCGCTGATCTCAACTTCCTTCGAGACTTCTCAAAAATCCTTTCCAAGAAAACTGGCAGTCAAAAAGCTGCAGGGGAGGCTGTTTTTGCATCTACTGAAAAAGTTTCGACACTTGAGAAACTTTCTGAGCAGAATAAAAAGAAGGTCGAAAAGTGTGACAAAATTATTGCCGAAGGGGAGAGACAAATTTTCATTCAACAAAACAAAGTCTCTTAGGCTAAGCAACGCAAGGCTAATCTGCTCAGCTCTGTCGAAGATGAGGTGTTGAAAGAGATCTAGGTTGGCCTTCAACATCTTGAGAAAGCTCAACAACTTGGAAAAGATATCGAATAATGTGAATAATATGAATATGATATGAATAATGTGAATATAATGACAAGATATATATAACAATATAATCAAGATAATATCCATAATAGTATAATCAAGATAATATTAACAAGTATATGAACAATGATAATATAATTAAGATATAATGATTGAAAATAAAATAATAGTATATTGATGGAAAGTAAAGTTAGTTATTAGTTGATATGAATTGAATCGGGACAAAATATATCACTAAACCATCGTAGCTCGATCTATGATGAAGGTTAAACTATAGGAGGTCGCGCAAGTTGATATCTGTGCTAAAAACACGATGGAGAAATGATATTGAGGATCATTTTCCAAAGTAGTCGTGTCACACGGACAGAAAAGGTGATGATCTCGTCTTAATCACAAACTTGTGTTAATTAATCAAGGGTAACCTATCACGATTCCAAAGTATAGAAAATAATATCGATGATCATTCACTATAGATTTGAAATAATGAAGGCTAACAACCTCAACCAACCAACATTAGTAATTTTAAAGACTTTGATTGATCGAAAAGAGAATTGAAATGAAAATAAAATCGAAGATCCAAAAATGAAATGGAAATGAAATAAATGAGAGTGGTAGCAATAGACCACCATATTGAACATGAAAATTTACTATAAGAAAGTTAGAATCTAAGAAAACTAAATAGAAAACAAAAATAATAAAAATTGACAAGAAAGTAAGATAGAAGGTAGAGGTGATGTGAGTAGTATAGGCTGTTTGAGAGTAAAGAAAATCCTATGGGTTGGGAAGCCAATCATCTCTTCCATAACACACACACACACACACACACACACACACACACACACACACACACACACACACACACACACACACACACACACACAGTAAAAAAACCAAGGGATGATGGCAGCGTATGGGCTATGAAAAGCCCAAGAGAGAAAACCAAGGAACATTCCCTCAGATTCCAAATGAACGGAGAACACAGTCAAACCTTTAAGACCAAAAGTAGTATCAAGCATTTATTTTACTTTTGAAGCAAAAGCATGACGTAAAGAAAGAAATCTCCATTAAAACAGAGCCACAAAAAGAACCTCCATGCTTATTTTGAAAGTGAAACATCAATATCAACAGGATGCAAAACTCGACCTTCAATCCTCATAGCTTGCTATGATCTCCCTCGTTCACTCATTGCACTCATTTTTTACTTCTGTTTCCGTCTCAGGCTTGATGTAAGTTCTGAATCTCTTTTTCTTCTCTTCCTATGTGGGTTTAAATCGTTTTGGATCTATGGAGTATGGGTTGAATTTTGATTTAAGGGTTGAGGGTCTAAGGTATTTGGTTATTTGAGTGATGATTGAAGATAACAGGTGAAGGTGGTTGAAGGAGGAAGACTGGGTGTTGTGGGTCGAAGGTGATTCAGAAGAAAGTTAAAGGAGGTGAGTGATTTTTTTTACAGAATTTGTGGTCTTCTCCCCTGAACCCCCATTTAGGAATGATGAGGGTGTTTTTATAGAGTGCAAATAGGGTATTTGAGGAATGAAGGTTGTGAGGAATGAAGGTTGTGAGGAATATTGTGCTGAGAAATTGGTTGTGGAGAGTGCGTGAATGATGGCTTTTGATGCGTTAGTTGTATCGTGAAATCGTGTAGTAGCTGGTGGTGTGTATTGTTGTGCGACTTGTTTCAGTTTAATGTAAAAGTTTTGTGAATCACATGGTGTGGGACTGAATTTTGTGGACAGGTTCAAATGCAAATCCAAAATTTGTCATGACATGTGTATTGTGATGGTCGCGTCTTCCTGGTTTTGTTAGCCAACTTTTTTTGAACTTTGGTTTGCTACAGGTTTTTCTTATATGGTATGAAAGTTTGGATATATATGTGTTAGAACACAAATTGGTGTTTAATTATATCTCTATGTTTTGATGATAACTCTTATGAAATTTTGAATTAAGAAAATATATACTCTAATTTTGTTCAAGTGTTTTGTGTTTCAGATATTAAAATAAATATCATTATGGAAGCAAAATGCATCTGAACAGCAAGTTACGCAAAGCTCTGAAGCAGAAGCTGCAGAAGACTCTGAAGCAGAAGCTGCAGAAGCATCTGAAGCGTAGCTGAAGATTTTGTATGAAAAGTCTCAAGCATTGTTTTAGAAGACTCTGAATGTACTTTACACTGCAAGTACAAAGGCTCTGATAAACTGTTATGCTCTGATTAGATCACTCACGCTAAAGCACTATAGCTGCAACTCTGATTTCATTGAATCTGATCTGAAGAACAAGTAGTACATCAGAGGATCTGATGTTGTTTATGTTTGAAAAGATGTCAGCACGTGAATAGACTTGGTATTATTCTCAACGTCCTCTCCAACGGAACTATTCCTTATTTGTGATAGACACAAGGATTCAGGCAAAAGGCATTTCTCTAAACATTCTACTAGTGAGAAAGGAAAAGTCATGTGAAGACAAAAGGCTACAACTACTCTACTTGCACGGTCTTCAAGCATTGGACCTTCAGCACTATAAAAGGACGTCTTCAACATTTCTTCAAGGTTAACAAACTGATAACAAATCTTGAGAAAATTATTCAACAACTCGCATACACTCATTCTTATTCAAAAGCTGAATAGTTTTATTTGTTCTTAATCTTAAGTGTAAAAATCACAGTTTGTGATATAGCTTTTTAGAAGCATCTAAACACTTGTTAGTTTACATTTATTTGTAAAGGTTCCTTAAGAAGACCAAGTTGTGGTCAGTAGTTCTTGAGAAGACTAAGACAATTGTTCTTAGTGTTTGACACTGTAATCTGTTTGAATATAGTGGATTAAGTCCTTGAGGAGAAAGATAAATCACTCTTGATAGGGTGAACTAGATTAGTTGAGTTCAACGAACCAGGATAAAAATCATTGTGTTTTTATTGCCATATTTATTTCTAAACCCTTATTCAACCCCCCTTTCTAAGTGTTTTCTCACCTTCAGTTGGCATCAGAGCTCCGGTTCTATTAGTGCTATCACTTTACCATGAATAGAAAAGATTCAGTTGAGAAAAATCTTGATATATTTTGGTTGATACATTATGGCTGAAGCTTCAACATCCAACAACAACAGATATGAGGACAGAGATAGAATCAACACTAAACCCCCTATGTTTGATGGGGAAAAATTTGACTACTGGAAAGACAGGATTGGAAGTTTCTTTCTAGGATATGATGCTGACCTTTGGGATTTAGTCATTGATGGCTATGTTCACCCCACTGATGGGGATGGCAAAAAGATAGATAGAAAATCTATAACTGAAGCTCAGAAGAAAGAATTCAGGAATCATCATAAAGCAAGAACCATACTACTAAATGCTATATCTCATACTGAGTATGAGAAGATTACTAACAGAGAAACAACATTTGGTATGTTTGAATCTTTGAAGATGACTCATGAAGGGAATTCTCAAGTCAAGGAGACCAAGGCTCTGGCGCTGATTCAGAAATATGAAGCCTTCAAAATGGAGGAATCAGAATCTGTAGAAGTTATGTTCTCTAGATTCCAGATTCTCACAGCTGGCTTAAAAGTTCTGGATAAGGGTTACTCCACTGCAGATCATGTTAAGAAGATCATCAGAAGTTTGCCAATCAGATGGAGGCCAATTGTCATTGCTTTGAAGCTAGCTAAGGATCTGAACAAGATCACGTTGGAGGAACTGATCAGCTCTCTGAGGAGTCATGAGATTGAATTAGAGGAAGACGAACCCCAGAAAAAGGTAAGTCTGTTGCTTTAAAGTCTAACAAATCTGTCAAAGCTTTGTAGGTTTTAGAAGAAAGTTCTGAAGAATCTTCTTCTGAAGAAGAAGATGAATTGTCCCTACTGTCCAGAAGAATCAACAAACTCTGGAAGCATAAACAGAGGAAGTTCAAGAACTTCAAGAAACCAGATCAACGTAAAGAGTCTTATGGACATAGAAGATCTGGAAAGAAAGAGGTTGTTTGCTATGAATGCAAGGAACTTGGGCACTACAAGAATGAATGCCCAAAGCTTCAGAAGGAGAAGCCAAGAAGGAAGCCTGATCATAAAAAGAAAGTTCTGATGGCAACCTGGGATGATTCAGATGCATCTGAATCTTCATCAGACTCAGATGAAGAATGTGCAAACATGGCACTCATGACTGACGTAGAAGACCATGCAGAATCATCTGGATCAGAATCAGAATCAGATTCTGAGGAGGTATTTTCTAAACTTTCTAGAGCAGAGCTTATTGAGAGTTTATCAGAAATGTTAGAAAACTATAGTAAGATTAAGCTCAAGTACAAGAAGCTTGAAAGCAATCTTGTATCTGAGAATGATCTTCTGAAATCAGAAGTTGCTGAGCTCAAAGCAAACAATTTGAAAATTAAAAATGAATTAGAAAGAGCTCAACAAGATTCTGAAGTTGAAACTAAGTCAAAATCTAAAAACATTTTAGAAGAATATGACTATAGTTTTCAGAGATTTCTGGCAAGAAGCCTAGAGAGAAGCAAGATGGCTTCAATGATCTACAGTGTAAGCAGAAATAACAGGAAGGGTATTGGATAAGAATCTTCTTCTAAGAAAGATTTAAATCCAACATTTGTTGATAAACTTATCATTAAGCATACTCCTCTATATTCTACCTTTAAGTTTGGTCATCTTAATGATATTAAACACACTCGTTCTGGTCAAAACATTCCTGTGTTTAAACCTAAAGTTAGTCATAACAAACCTTCTGTCAGAAGACAGAAGTTCAGATAAAACTTTAAGGCAACTAACCCTAAAGGACCCAAAAAGATCTGGGTACCTAAAGACAAAATAATATCTGTTGCAGACATCTTTAGTAGCAAAGTCAAAAAACCAATCTTGGTACCCGGACTCTGGTTGCTCACGTCACATGACGGGAGAAAGGTCTATGTTCCAAAGCCTGGAGCTTAGATCTGGAGGAGACGTCAAGTTTGGAAGGAACTAGAGAGGCAAGATAGTTGGCTCTGAAACTATTGGCAATGGTAATCTTCCTTCCATTTCTAATGTCTTACTAGTTGAAGGATTAACACATAACTTATTGTCCATAAGTCAATTAAGTGACAATGGTTATGACATAATCTTCAATAAAAAATGTTGCAAGGCTATCAGTCAAAAGGATGGCTCAATCCTATTTAATGGAAAGAGGAAGAACAAAATTTATAAAATCAATCTTTCAGAACTTAAGGTTCATAACGTAAAATGCATTCTGTCTGTTAATGATGAGCAATGGGTCTGGCACAGAAGATTGGGGCATATTAGTATGAGACGTATATCTCAGATTAATAAACTCAATCTGGTCAGAGGACTTCCTCAGTTGAAGTTCAACTCAGATGCTTTTTGTGAAGCATGTCAAAAAGGAAAAATTTCAAAATCTTCTTTTAAAACTAAAAATGTTGTTTCAACCTCAAGACCATTAGAGTTACTTCATATTGATCTGTTTGGACCAGTGAAAACTTCATCCATCAGAGGCAACAAGTATGGATTAGTCATTGTTGATGACTACAACAGATGGACGTGGGTGAAATTCCTAAAACACAGGGATGAGTCACATTTTGTGTTCTTTGACTTCTGCAAACAAGTCCAAAATGAAAAAGATTTTAAAATTGTTAAAGTCAGAAGTGATCATGGAGGTGAATTTGAAAAAAAATATTTTGAAAAATATTTTAATGAAAATGGCATTGCACATGATTTCTCCTGCCCTAGAACTCCACAACAGAATGGAGTTGTAGAGAGGAAAAATAGAACATTGCAAGAAATGGCCAGAACCATGATCAACAAGACTAATCTGGCAAAGCATTTTTGGGCAGAAGCAATAAACACAGCTTGTTATATTCAGAACAGAGTGTCTGTAAGACCTCTTCTGGAAAAGACTCCCTATGAATTGTGGAGGAATAGAAAGCCCAACATTTCTTATTTCCATCCTTTTGGATGTGTATGTTTTATGTTGAATACTAAAGAGAATCTGAACAAGTTTGATTCTAAAGCACAGAAGTGTTTCATGCTTGGGTATTCTGAACGCTCTAAAGGCTACAGAGTATACAATACTGAGACACAGATTGTGTAGGAATCTATACATGTTAGATTTGATAATAAGCTTGGCAATCAAAAGCCAAAGCAGCTTGATAATTCTACAAATAGAGAAGTCATTCTCACAGACTCTGAAGTCTTAGAAGCAGAAAAGGCTCTAGTGAAAGAACCAGAAGCAACGCCAGATGCAACTCCATTGGCTGCTCAGATGAACAATTTGAATATTTCTGAAGAACCAAATGTTAAGGGATCATCATCCAGAATCAAGGCCTCTCACCCAGAGGATGTGATAATTGGGAAGAAGGATGATCCTATCAGAACAAGGTCTTTCCTCAGATCATATGCAACGTCACTTTTTGGGTTGGTGTCTATCATTGAACCAACTTCTGTTGATGAAGCTCTGAATGATAATGAGTGGATACTTGCTATGCAAGAAGAGCTAAATCAATTCACCAGAAATGACGTTTGGGATCTGGTACTAAGACCAAAAGGATTCAATATTATTGGAACCAAATGGGTCTTCAGAAACAAATTGAATGAGAAAGGAGAAGTTGTAAGGAACAAAGAAAGGCTAGTTACTCAAGGGTATAGTCAGCAAGAAGGAATTGACTACACAGAGACTTATGCTCCTGTGGCCGGGTTAGAGTCTATTCTCCTACTCATTTCTTTTGCTGCACAAAATAACATCACTCTTTATCAGATGGATGTTAAAAGTGCCTTCTTAAATGGTATTATAGAAGATAAAGTTTATGTTCACCAACCTCCTGGTTTTGAAAATGATAAATTTCCAAAACATGTTTTCAAACTTAAAAAATTACTCTATGGCTTAAAACAAGCTCCCAGAGCTTGGTATGAGAGGCTGAGTAATTTTATTTTGGAAAAGAATTTTATCAGAGGAAAAGTGGACACAACTCTCTTCTGTAAATCATTTAAGAAAGATTTGTTAATTTGTCAAATTTATGTAGATGATATTATATTTGGATCTACCAATGTTACGCTGGGAAAGGAGTTTGCTCTTTCTATGCAGGCTGAATTTGACATGAGCATGATGGGAGAACTCAGATTCTTTCTGGGAATCCAAGTCAATCAAACTCTAGAAGGTACCTACATACATCAGGCTATGTATGTGAAAGAGCTTCTGAAGAAGTTTAATATGACTGAAAGCAAGTTGGCCAAAACTCCAATGCATCCTACAAGCACTATTGGTAAGGAAGAGGTTAGTAAGAAAGTAGATCAAAAGCTTTATAGAGGTATGATTAGATCTCTTCTATATTTGACTGCTTCTAGACCTGATATTCTATTCAGTGTTTGTCTGTGTGCCAGATTCCAATCAGATCCTAGAGAATCACACTTAACAGCTGTTAAGAGGATTCTAAGGTATCTGAAAGGTACTACTAATGTGGGTTTGTGTTACATAAGATTTGATGATTATAAATTAGTTGGATTCTGTGATGCTGATTACGCTGGAGACAGAATTGAAAGAAAAAGTACTTCTGGAAGCTGCCAGTTTCTTGGAAGTCATCTGATCTCTTGGTTTAGCAAGAAGCAACCCATTATTGTGCTTTCAACAATAGAAGCAGAATACATTGCTGCTGCTGGTTGTAACACTCAGATGCTCTGGATGAAGAGTCAGCTAGAAGACTATCAGATCCATGAGAGTAACATTTCAATCTTCTATGATAATACTTCTGCTATATGTCTGTCTAAAAACCCTATTTTACACTCTAAGGCAAAACATATAGAGATAAAACATCACTTCATCAGAGACTATGTTCAGAAGGGAGTGATCAATTTAAACTTTGTTGATACAGATCATCAATGGGCTGATATTTTTACAAAACCCCTTGCTGAAGATAGATTCAAATTTATTCTGAAAAATATAAGTATGGATTTCTGTCCAGAATAAAATGTTTATCAGAAGAAACTTTTTTTTCAAATGAAAATGTTTTGACTCTGAAGTATTACATCTTTTCATTTATTGTTTATTATGTTATTTATTGTGTCCAAATCTAAACTAACAAGCCTTAGAGGATCTGAACGTTGGCTAACGTTTCATTTCTCAAAGAAGTCTCAGAAGCACATGCAAGCAAACACGTGTAACTCTAAATCTGAAAAGGTGGAGTGCACAATACTGAATTGACGTTTGAGGTACTGTTTTTGAATATTGAGTTTCTCGTTTTCCCCCCAAATTGTCAGAATCATTAATTGCTTGAAATGATTATATTCTTTTCATTAAATGCTAAGTGGTAAGCGTGTTGAACGTGTGACTCTTGTGTGCCCTAATGTCTTCTATAAATGCCACAACTTTACACATTTCACACTTTTCACTCTCACGAACACCTTGTATGCATTTCTTCTTGTTTCATTGTTTCCATCTCTCTCCCAAACCCAAACATCTCAGTAACCCTAAATCTTCAAGATCATCAATGCCAACTTCATCATCAACGTCTGCTCAGTTCCAATCTTCAATGGTTGTTATTTCTTCCTCAAACATGGGTGCTGTTGCATTTAAGGAACCTATAAGAACTTTACTCACACCAGTTGACAAGTTGGAAGTCTTGTGTGAATCTATTGTCAACTTTGAATCGTTTGCTGAAAATGGGTATGATCTTCGTCCCATTGTTGATGCACAGTGTTGGACCAAATTTTTTGATAGGCTGATGGGACCATTTTATCCTTGTCTGGTGAAGGAATTCTGGATACATGCTTCTACTTGCCCTAAGTTCATAGTTTCTTATGTTCTGGGTAAAGAAATTGTTATTACTGAAGACTTGATAAGGAAACTCATAGGGTATGAGGAAATTGATGGAGTCACTAATCTGCCAGCTGGGCGTGTAGATATGACTGATGTGTATAGAGAAGTTTGCTCATCTGGAGACGCTTCTAACAAAGTGAAGGATTTGAAGCCAGCTTACAGGATCTGGGCTAAGATTTTCATGAGTTGCATTCATCACAGAAAATCTTCCAATTCTCCAGACTATGTTAACACTAATCAACTATACTTCATGTATTTTCTGAGTCAGAGCACCAAGGTGGATCTTCCATATCTTATGTTTAATCATCTGTGGACACACGTTAAACAGTCAAGGGAAGAGGCCAGAACCAAACATCAGAAGCTGAGGAACTGGATTCTAATGGGAAGACTTATCTCAGACATTCTGACTGAGAATGGTCTTGTTGGTCATCTGGTAGAAGCTGGACTGAAGGAAGAGTTAGCTTATGTAATTGGAAAACCTCTGAATGGGAAGAGCCTTGAGAGGGTGAAAGTTGTAGAAGAAGTTACTTCTGCTCCAAAGAAAATTAACACTGAAGAGGTCACTCAAAGAAGGATTCCAGTTGATAATTTTACTATGTTCTTTGCTAACGAACCAAGGGAGTTTATTCTGGATTACATTACAGAGTGTCTGAATGAGGGAATTCCTCTTCCAGCAAATCTGGTTCAGAAGGCAGGTGAACCTGCTCCAGATCTGTATGAGGCCAGACACAAGAAGAAGAGAAAGGTTACTGAAGAAGGATCTTATAAACCCAAGAGGAAGGCTACTGGTGAAGCTGCTGCTGTCAAGCCTAAAAGGGTCAAGAAGCAAAAGGTCAACCCTCCAGAGGTAAGTTTGTACTCTATTCTTGAAACTGTCAAAGAGGTATTAACATCTGACCAAACTCTCCATGAACCTTTACCATCACCTTCACCTTCTTCTCCTCGTGTTTCTAAACCTAAGAAACCATCTGTAACAACTTCTTCTGTACCCCAACCTCTAGCAACTCCATCTGAATAGTATACATCTGAACCAACACATTCTCAACCATCTGTTATTCCCCCATCTGTCAAACAAACACATGCACCACAATCATCTGAAATTCCCCCACCAGAACCAACACCAGCAGAACCAACACCACATGAACAAGAACAACAACAACCACAACCAGAACAATCCATTCCTTCTAATCCTGAACCAGAATCTATCCAACCCTTTGAACCTTTCATACCTGATTCTGTTGTCCTAGATATTCAACCTTTGACAACTCTGGTTGATATCTCTTCCACCTCCTGTCATTCATCTGAATCATCTGAATCTGACTTACCACCAGAAATAAACTCACCACCATCTCTTCGTGGCTATGAACCTAGAACATCTAAGTTCATATCCTTTGCTTCTTTCAAACCTCATCCTTCTGATACCCTTCCATCTGGTCTAAAACTCAAAAACTTTTATACCAGAATAGAACCATCTGACTCTACCATTCCACATAAACCTACTTCTTCAACTATCCTTCCATCTGTACTTCAAGCCTATCTTACATAACAATCAGATATCATCTTACCTGGACCTCTGCACTCTCAAAACTTTGTTTTTATCCCCTACACCTCTACACCTTTTGATGTCATTCCCTCTGCATCAAATTTCAAACAGTTCTTGTTTCCCACATCATCTTCATCCAAATTCAAAACCTTCACTTCATCATCTGAACACCCTTCATTACCTTCTTATCCTCGTCCTCTGTTCATTATCCCTACCTTTACCATACCACCCTCACCTGAACAACCCAAACCATCACCTCTGGAAGCCTACCTTAAACCTAAGTCCAGATTAGATTTTGATGCCTTTTTTGCTAATTTCAAGAAAGAAATCAGAATGAGTCTAAATTCTATTAAGGAGGAATGTTTCTCAAGCATTAATCCAGAAGCTTCTGAAGAATGCTGAACTAAGTTCATTGCCAGATTCAACACTGTAGCTTCTAATCTGAAGACCATTTGCTCTGATGACGCAAAGGTCAGATTTGCTGAAGTTGTCAGACAGACACTATGGAATGTGAACAGATCTCCTACATTGCTTCTTGAGGATGCCCCTTCAACTTCTAGAGTTATTGCTTCTTTTAAGACTCTTGAAGATTCTGCTCCTGAAGTCACTCTGGAAACCAATCCATTGGCTCTGATGATTGTAGACCAACCATATGCATATGTGCCTCAAGAATCTGCATCTGCAATGGTCATTGACTCTGCTCCTGCTCCTGCATCTGACTCTGCTCCTTCTACTTCTGCTGAGGTTAAGAAAGAGCATCCAGACCTAGAAGACAAGATTGCTGTGCTGGAAGCTGGTCAATCTGAAATTAAGTCTTGGATGGAAAAACAAGATGAGAAGACAAACAACATACAAAAATGGATGGCTAAGCAAGAGGAATCTACTTCTGAGATGACCCACATCCTTAAGCTTTTTGCATCACGTTTATCTTAGTTCTTATGTTTGTGCACTTTAAGTGTTATTTTTCTGCTTTCTCTGAATCATGTTTTGTCCTGATGTACTCTGATTATCTTGAATGAATATGTTTGTTTGATCATTTGTTTTACTTCTGTTGATGTTATCAGCTTTGTTCTATTTTCTTCTATTAACCTTTTATTTGTCTTTAAAAGTTTTCTTTTTGATTATGACAAAAAAGGGGAGAAAAAGAAATTTTGTTTGTTCAAATATAAACAGTTACTAAAATGAAATTCAGACATAACAAATTTTATCTAACATTGATTTTTAGTCTTTCAGAACTAACGTATCATCTGACAAAATTCATTAAAGTTACTATGAGAATCCCCAAATCAGATTTTTATTCAAACCAGGTTTAACCAGGCTCTGATAAGTCAAACCAGGTTCTGATTACCAGGCTCTGATCCTAGAAGTTAACCAGGCTCTAATTATGGAAAATAAATCAAGCTCTGTTCTTGGAAAGAAAATCAGTAAGAGTAAACTAGACTTTATTTCTGGAAAGTAAATCAAGCTATTACCAGGCTCTAATTCTGGAAGGAAAACCAAGCTCTGATTCTGGAAAGTATATTCTAACCAGGATTCTAACCAGAAGTTTTTCAACCAGACTCTTAATCTGAATAGTATACTCATGCAGAAAGGGAAGTATTTTCTTCTATTGGAGTATTCATTTCAGAGGGAGATTCTCTATCTCAGGGGGAGTTATATATTTATCTTTTTTTGAACAAAATTTCCTATGTTTTATCATCATCAAAAAGGGGGAGATTGTTAGAACACAGATTGGTGTTTAATTATATCTCTATGTTTTGATGATAACTCTTATGAAATTTTGAATTAAGAAAATATATACTCTAATTTTGTTCAAGTGTTTTGTGTTTCAGATATTAAAATAATTATCATTATGGAAGCAAAATGCATCTGAACAGCAAGTTACACAAAGCTCTGAAGCAGAAGCTGCAGAAGACTCTGAAGCAGAAGCTGCAGAAGCATCTGAAGCGTAGCTGAAGATTTTGTATGAAGAGTCTCAAGCATTGTTTCAGAAGACTCTGAATGCTCTAATCAGATCACTCACGCTAAAGCACTATAGCTGCAACTCTGATTTCATTGAATCTGATCTGAAGAACAAGTAGCACATCAGAGGATCTGATGTTGTTTACGTTTGAAAAGATGTCAGCACGTGAATAGACTTGGTACTATTATCAACATCCTCTCCAATGGAACTATTCCTTATTTGTGATAGACACAAGGATTCAGGCAAAAGGCATTTCTCTGAACATTCTACTTGTGATAAAGGAAAAGTCATGTGAAGACAAAAGGCTACAGCTACTCTACTTGCACGGTCTTCAAGCATTGGACCTTCAACACTATAAAAGGACGTCTTCAACATCTCTTCAAGTTTAACGAACTGATAACAAATCTTGAGAAAATTATTCAACAACTCTCATACACTCATTCTTATTCAAAAGCTGAATAGTTTTATTTGTTCTTAATCTTAAGTGTAAAAATCACAGTTTGTGATATATCTTTTTAGAAGCATCTAAACACATGTTAGTTTACATTTATTTGTAAAGGTTCCTTAAGAAGACCAAGTTGTGGTCATTAGTTCTTGAGAAGACTAAGACAGTTGTTCTTAGTGTTTGACACTGTAATCTGTTTGAATATAATGGATTAAGTCCTTGAGGAGAAAGGCAAATCACTCTTGATAGGGTGGGCTGGATTAGTTGAGTTCAACGAACCAGGATAAAAATCATTGTGTTTTTATTGCCATATTTATTTCTAAACCCTTATTCAACCCCCCATTCTAAGTGTTTTCTCACCTTCAATATGCAGGTTGGAGGTTTGTAACTGTGTGTTTGTGTTTTCTGAAGTTGATGCGGGACGTTGAGGCAGGTTGGTTATGCAATTGTGGTAACTTCATTTAGTGTTGGCAAGGCTTGGTGATTATGGTACATACGAATTTGATATAGTACACAGGTGGTAGGTGTGCACTGCAAATGAAGTTTCGCTTTGTGACGAACCGTTCGCTAAGACTACCAAGTGCGAGAATGTGATGCGCACATTACCTTATGGTTTGCAGGATTGTGATGCAAAATTGTTTGTATTGTCTTATTTTCATTTTTCAATATTAATGTGCTGTATTTTTGCTTTGTAGATGCTGATGGAAAGTAGTAACATATTGGTAAGGTTATTGTAATGAGCCATCTGTGTCATGTGAATCACGACTCCCTGTATTTTCTCTCTTTTCCTTCTTCTTTTTTTGTTCTTTTTTTTTTTGTTGTTGTGGACTTTATTTATAAAGTTTCTTGGTAATGAATTAAACTTTGGATCAAAAAAGATGGACTTCTATGGTTGTGATGTGGGCTTTTTATCTTTTGTAGGATTTTTGTGGTAATTGGTAATGAACTTGACATTTTAATAATATGGAACTTGAATATTTTTTGGATAATGGAGAAAACCATGGAAATTTGATTTAAGTGAAAGATTTAGAATTGGATAAGACTGATGGCGAAATGGATGTTAAAACGAATATTTGGGATAATGAATAAGGGATAATGGATGATGGATTTAAATCATACAAATTCAATCTCAACAAAACCATTGATGTCCACCTTGACTAAACTCAAGCCACCACTTCGCTCCAACAATCCTCGAGTTAATTATGAAGCAAATTGGATCTTCAAATGCATTATGGCCTTGAAATGATAAAATCATAAGAATATGACTTGAAGTATGAATTGTGTCACAACTTGTTCCAAAAGACCCTGATTGAAAAGGAACTGATCCCTGATGATCATCAACCACAAAATCTTGATTCATTCACAACTGAGCTGACCTGGCATAAAAACCCTGACTGAAAACTCAATCACACACCACTGCATTAATGCACCCTAACTTCGTAAAGAAAGCACATATATTTTGGGTTTTCTGAATAATTGTTAGTGGACTAATGTACATGTAAAGGCTATACACAAGTAGGACAAATTTGGAGTATGACAGATTCTTCTTGGAACAAATGTCGCATTGATGATAGTTGTGAGGTGGTACGTGGTTGTACCCACTCTGTCTACAATGCATCTTTACCAGATTCGTTCCTAGTAGGTGGACATCGCGAATTTGATAACTGCTGCTAGATCCATCTATCTAGTTTACTGAAGCTTTTTCATGTTGTGGCAACAAATTCGTTTGGACATTCGGTTTCATAGCTTTGAAAGATAAAACTCCATTTTTGATGAGTTTTTGTACATCCGATTTGAAACTAAAACAATTCTCAATGTTGTGCCCCTTGATGATAAACATAAAATTGGCCAGCTTTGAACCAATAAGGGAGATTGTCAGGAACGGCGGGAGGAGCCCTTGTTTGAATGTGTCCTTTTGCAAGCAACACTGGGAATAGCTCTGCATATGGCATCGGGATAGGATCAAAACTTGGCGACCTTGTGATACGATTGTTGTTATATTATGGGCGAGCCTACTGAAGAGGTTGTTGCTGCCTTTGCTGATACTGTGGTTGTTGATTTTGATTCAGAGGAATCTGCGGTTGATATGCCGGAGCTAGCGCTGGGTTGATAAGAGGAGATATTGTTGCTACCTAACGAGGTTGGTATCTTCGTCTTTGTTTACCCTGTGAAATAGTGTTGATTTCTTGCTCTTTCTTCTTTTGGAAAGTGCTTCCATACCTTTTGTTACTACTGATTGGTTCTAGATTTTTGAGTGATCGACCTTCTCGGACAGCCTCCTCAAGGCATACTCCCATGCTTACCATCTCAGTGAAGTCATTAGGCACACTGGCGACCATCCGATCATAATAGAATGAACTCAAAGTTTTCAAGAATATTTTCGTCATTTCCTTTTCCACGAGAGAAGGACAGAGCTGGGCAGAAATTTCACGTTATCTCTGCGTGTATTCCTTGAAGGTTTCTTTATCTTTTTGGGACATAGCTCTGAGTTGATCCCTGTCAGGTGCCATATCCAAATTGTATTTGTACTACTGAACAAAATCTACTCCAAGATCTCTAAAGTTATTGATCTTTGTATGGTTTAACCCTATGTACCATTTGAGTGTGGCACTAGTTAAACTGTCTTGAAAGTAGTGGATCAGTAACTGTTGATTTTCCATTTGGGTAGACATTTTTCGAGCATACATTACCAAGTGAATTTGAGGGAAAAAGTTTCCTTTGTACATTTCAAAGTCGGGAACCTTAAACTTGTGTGGTATTTTGACATTTGAGACTAAGTAGAGATCAGCAACATCTTTTTTAAACAAGTCTTGTCCACGAATGGTATGAAGTTCTTTTTGCATTTCCAAGAATTGTTCCTGGAATTCATTCATTCTTTAATATACCTCTAGATCCTTGCTTGGAGTAGCATGAAAGATATGCTCTTCTAGAATGGTATGTACCACAAGCTGTGGCATATTTATTATTGTTGCGGCTTTTGGCGCTTCTGTGATCTGAAGTTTGTAACCTTTAGGTATGGGAACCTCTCTCATAACTCTTGCATCTTCATTTTCCTGAAGTTTGTAACCTTCAGATCTGGAGATTCCAGTTGTAATTTCTAGGCCTTCAGTGATCAGAGGCATATATCCTTCAGGCACAAAATTGAAAGGCATGCCCCAGGGAAAACCTTTAGGCATGTTGTACTGAGGAAGGCTGACAGGTACCTTAAATATTGGTGCAGACACAACTTTTGAGATTACAGTCCTTTGAGCGGGTTAATCCTGAGTTACTGTCATTGACTCAATCATGACATTAAGTCTTTCCATACCCTCTTTCAGAATAGTGACCTCCTCCCTCAACTCTCTATTCTGTTCCTGAAGATTGTCCATTTTCTTCTGACGATTGGCCCGAGTATTATACGAATAAGACAATTTGACTCACTAAAGTATGATGAAAGTGTAAGTTTTTTTATGAAGAGTGTGTGAAATGCTAAAATGATACATGATAAAGAAAATGCAAATGCTTTCTTTTTTAGTTTTTATAATTTTTTTAACAAGTATGTTGCAAATATCATACAATGATGGAGACTCTTTATTGAATTCAAAGGTTTACAATATCTTACAGGGAAAAGTACATTATTTTACAAAGTGCAAGAAGGGAAACTCGGCTTATGAATCCTAAGGAATTCTGCGCAAAGGTCCAGATGCTGGTTGCTAATTCCCTTTGCGTTTCTTTGATCAGGCTTTTTCAACCGTTGGTGGGTCAATGATCCTTTTCCAAGTGAAGGGAGAGAGTAAAATTTTTTGTTCCTCTTGGCTTCCGACATCATGCCGCTCCAGTATCTCAATCAGAGCATCTTTTTTCTTCAGTAGCTCTTAAATCTTTGCATACTCTAAGTTGATAATTTGATACTTGTTCTTCCAAGAGTTCTTTTTACGCTGAATCTTATTAAAAGCAACCTGAAGTTTCTCTGTGTCGCTCATGAAGTAGAGGATATATTCCTTTAGGGGAAATACTTCTTGATGAGGGTAAGGCATTTTTAACTTGGATGCTCTAGCTTGTACCCATTGGAGATAAGGCTCTATAGAGATGCAGTTTGGTTTTCCCAAAGACTCTCTTCCTTTCCTATGAATATGATGCCAGACATGTACGGCCTCTTCTTTAAGTGATTTATCATTTTCTCCCTCCTTAAATAAAAGATCTTCCAGATGAATGTTATATGGTATGTTCTTCATCGGGTAACCAAGCTGACGACGGGCTAAAACTAAGTGGTAGTTGATTCCTCCTTTAGTACCACTAAGGGAAGCTATTAATACCCTGAGTATCTATAGTAATCTATAGGAACCTTTATTGTATATTTCTACTGTTGAATTACTTGCTTGCTTAGATTTGTCAGCTGCTTGAATAGGAAAGTTTCTCCTTAGTGAAAACTGAGGAAATGTTTTTGTTGTTTTATGGTTTTCTATTTTTTTTGTAGGTACCTAAACCTAAATTTTTTATTAGTGTGCTCGCTAAGATTTCACAATCTTATGCCTACGTATTCTTAAAAAGGAAACTGAGAAATCAGAGTGTTCGTAGTCCCTCCTAAATATATGGTAGGAAATTGTCTTGTTCAAAGCCCAAGATTGAAGCAAAAAGAGTATTTGTGTCTTATTCAAAGCCTAAGATTGAAGTTAGAAGAGTATTTGTGTCTTGTTCAAAGCCCAAGATTGAAGCTAAAAGTTTGACTTAGAGAGAATTTGTCATCTCTAAAGGGAGATATCTCACATATTCATGACAAACATTGAAGAAAAGATTAAAAAGGAAGTTGCTTTAACTGGGATGTGTAGAATCCAACAATGCCACATCTTCCTTTATAGGAGAAGTGAAATGTAATGAAGGAAGAAGCTTTAAACTTAGACTTTGAAATATCTATAGCAATGCTACATCATTCTTCATGAGTTTTGACATAAGGGAAGAAGCTTTTAACTTGGACTGTGAAATATCCAGAGCAATGCCACATCCTCTTTTATGTAAAATAATTTGATTTAATTATTTGATTTGATTTGAAATGTGATGTATAGAAGGGATATCCTTCTACAGAGAGGACTCATAGTCTCATTTATGGGGATGTTGAATTTTGTAACTTGATCAAAGCACAAGGTTGAAGTTAAAAAATGATGAAAACTGACTCAACTGAGGAGTGTTATATCTATCTTGTACAAAGCCTAAGATTGAGGCTAAATAGGTAAATCTTTACATGAAGCCTAAGAGAAGGTTGAGGGAATTTAAATGGAGACTGACTCTTACTGAAGATTAGAAGAGAGTTGAAATGCCACAAGGGCTTTAATTCTTCCTAGGGGTATATTGATTATAAACTGACCCAGGCTGGAGTTTATTAAGTGAAAGCCAACCTTTTTTGAGGATTAGAAAAGGCTTAAAGGATGAGATTGAATGTCCCCAAGGTTTTGACTTTCCTGGGTTTTATGTATTGATAAATCTGACTAGGATCTATCCTATGCTTTTAAGAAGCTTGTGGGTCCTTGTATGAAGCCTAAGAGGAGGTTGGGGATTGAGAGTTTCCAAGTCTAAAAAGAGTTGAAGAAAGGTTTCATTGGGAAATAATCCTTTCTCCGTTGAACTGTTCCAGGGTTAAAAGGAGAGGTTTCACCGGGAAATAATCTTCTATTTTATGAAGTGTTTTAAGGTTAAGTAAATTGAACAAAGCCCAAGAGAAGGCTAACTGTACTAGGGAGAAAAAAATCCTTAGTACGAGGGAACTAGTTATTTGAACTAAATTATAATGATTGAAAGGATCCTATTGTCTAAACTAAGGATGATCTAAATGCTAAGGGATACTTAACAAGATATGCACAAGTATATATATATATATATATATATATATATATATATATATATATATATATATATATATATATATATATATATATATATATATATATATATATATATATATATATATATATATATATATATATATATATATATATATATATATATATATATATATATATATATATATATATATATATATATATATATATATATATATATATATATATATATATATATATATATATATATATATATATATATATATATATATATATATATATATATATATATATAGACACACACACACACAAATATATGAACAAGTATATAAACAAGTATGAATTGAATTTGAAAAGGTGGTGGATCTTACACTCTGGATAGAGGCCCAAGTTTATTGTGATTGATTAAATATTTTCTTTAAGATTGAATTAGGGTTTTGAAAAATTGAAGAAATTTTTGAAATAATTTTGAATTTGAATTTGAAGATGACATGATCTTAAGTAGGAGAGGAGCAAAGGTATTGGGTCTTACATTCTAGATAGAGGCCCAGATGCTTGTGTGTACCCTGTACAAAGTCTAGGATGAATGAGGCTAAAAGATTTTACAAAATGTGTTGGGTCTTATACTCAGGGAGAGGCCCAAATAATTTGTTGAGAATTGATGCCAGGTTTAAATTGAATTTGAAAGTTTTGAAAGATTGAAGTTTTGAAAATATGAAGGAGATTTTTAAAATAGAAAGTGGGACGAGACTTAAACTCCTAGCAGAGGCCCACTTAATTTTGATAATTTGAAAGCACAGTGATTTTAAACACTGAGAGGAGGGACTTATACTATAATAAAGGCCCTAAAAAAAGGTTTATTTATGTACAAAGAGATGAGACTTACACTCTATTAGAGGCCCAGAAGATTATGAAAACAATGATCGCACTGTGATTTTGAAAAGCGCAATGAGACTTATACTATAGCAGAGGCCCAACAATGGTTTATTTACATAGAGAGTTGAGTCTTACACTCTAATAGAGGCCCAGGTGTGAGTTGTGAAGTTTGAAAAATTGAATCAAAGAAAAAAATCCTAATTTTGAAAGAATTGATCAAAGGTGTTTTTCAAATGAATTTAAACATGACATAATTGATGTATAAGTCAAAATAAACATGTTGTGATCTTAAAAAAAAGTATGAAATATTAGGTTTTATTCATATGAAGATTAAAATGTGATAGGTTTAAAAATAATCAAGAAGAAAACCAATTTTTTTAGGGTTTTTAATCATTTAAAAACAATTAATTCCAACTTAATAAAAGTGATTAAAATTAAATCTTTTTTTTGAATTTTTGTGTGGATTAAATTAATAAAATGTGTGAATGATAAGTGTGCAAAAAATCATTCAAAAATAATTTATTTTAAGTGTGAAAACAAATATTTGAAAGTAATATACAAAAATATAAAAAAATAATGTGAAAATATGAAAAAATGACAAGTTTTTTTGGAAAAATTACCAAAAAGGGGGTCAAACTCGCGCCCTTGCACACACAAACACACTTAATACGGAGACACTAACCACTGAGGTAGTGATACATCCGTGTATAAAACCACTCCCATTAATTGATAAGGGGAAAAATGACCTAGGCCTGGGCAGACAAAGGGCACCCATGGCATGGTTCTTGCCCAAGAGGACCTAGTTTTCCTTCATTTTCAAGAAGGACATAACTTCTTCATTTCTCCATGAAAATGGATGAAATAAAGATGGATCTTGCCTAGAATTTCATGAGGAATTCAATGGTGGTTTTAGATTTTTCTAAAAATACCTATATTTTAAAACCCGATAGTGGTTTCAAAAAGGCTATATTTTTGCAAGTTCTATGCTACAACTCTATATAACCAATAACATCATCATAAAATAGTTCAATCACAATAAGTAAGACATGTATGATATGATCATGATCAATGTACATCAAATCAAATCATGTTTCTTGAAGTTAAAGGTTTTAGAAAGCTTACCTCTTGAAGCTCACTTGTCAATTTGCAAGAACCTTGTATGCTTTGAATCAAAGGGAAAACTCTAGGACAAAATTTGGCTCTTTCTTGCAAATTTGCCAAAAGTGACAAAAATGGAAACTCCACCAAATGATGTTACAACTGAGACACTTTTATTGGAACAGTTTAAGGATGTTATTGAGAGTGTCTTTGAAGTGTTGGATGGTTTTGAAATGGACTGAATCAAGACATGGCTTTAAAAATGCAAAAAGTTAAAGATATGAGGTTTTGACAGTTGACTTTCTGGTTTTGGTGGTTTGAGATGAAGATGAAGGTTTGAACACCTCCAAGAGATGATTTGTGATGTGTTTATATCATTGGTTTGAGCCAAGAAGCTCTTGCTTAGAGGATTTGCCACTCACTGTTGGAAAAACTTAAAAATTTGGAGCAAAAACAAGAAAGAAGGGAAAACAAGTGTTGTGTTGTTTTTTGGGGTGTCTAGAATGAGGAAATGTGACCTCTATTTATAGGTAAATGGATTTGTCTTGGATGAATAATTGCAGCTTGAAGGATAAGAGTTTGGTTCAATGGTTTTGGACTTGTGTCATTACTTCTTATGCAAGGTACAATAGCTCCTCCAAATAGCATAGCTACCAATTGACCAATTCCACATTCCTCAGACATTTTTATTGTTGTTTATGTGAGAATCTTGACTGAAAATAGTACCTTTGTTGAATATGCATTATTGCACATAAATTCCTTTGAGTTTAAGGCATAATGTGATAAAATCCATTAATCCAATGGATGAATCTCTTGACTCTTCGGCCTAACTTTGCAGGTTTGTTGTGATTCATCAGATTCTCCTTGAATTGGATTGGCATAGTGATCATTTCACTTGACTCCAAAATCGTGGCTAGCAAGAAATGGCCAAAACTGTCTTGCAAAATAGTTGCAGCAAGGTGTCTTGCAACCTTTATAGCTCTTTGCTCAAGCGGAGTTTCCTCATGATCTTGGACTTTTTGGAAACATGAGATTATGTACTTCAACTTTGATATTCACAATTGGGCTTGATTCATCTTGGATTATGGTGAAAAATCCTTCCACATTTTGATGTTTTTACTTATCTTACCTTAGGCAGAATTTGCTTAAGTGTGGAAATTCATTTCTTATTTTTTTTGATTTTGATCACTTCATAACTTGAAATCCATGAAGTTTTTGGATATGGTTTAGCCTATAAATCTTGTGGTATGTGATGAGATCTATCATTTGAGCTTTGGAGTGCAAAAAATGGTTGCTTTGATCATAAGTTATGGCCTTTTAAAGTTAGATAAAAATCATGTTTTTTCCATAACTTAGTGAAATTTTCAATTTCTTCAACTTTGCCCCTTTTGAAAGTAACCTTGATTTCTTGATCAATCCTTGTTCAAATGCAACAATGGATCATGTTTTCTTGTATAATGTCTTATGATGAACACTTTTTCTTAAAAAGTCAAACTTTGACTTGGTGTATCAGATGAATTTTGTGCAGGGAAACCCTAATTCCTGATTTTTGATGAATGAATATCCCAAGGTGATTTTAAACTTATGAATGGACTTTAAGGGTATATTTGAGTGTGTTGAATCATATCCCAGAGTTGGAGATCATGTCTTGGTCAAAAGTCTAAGATATGGTTGACTTTTTATCAAAACCCTAGTTTGTGGCCCAGATGGGTTTGAAGTCTTGCATTGTTTATGAATCAAGTTCTCTGGATCAATCCAATCATGTGAATGGAATAATATGATGTATTTTATGTCCTTGAAACATATCTTAAGGTCTTGGATCATTCCTTGCTCCATAAGTCATCCTTGGGATTGTATTAGGTCAAAACACTAATTTGGTGATGCAGATGATCTTGAGGCTTGACCAACTTGAAATGATGTAATCTTATTCTTGATTCTTGGTGAGTGGGATCTCTTTATCTCCATGTATGATTGAGGGACTTGATAAGTTAAATATCATGCCAATTCTTGATTGACCATTTTCCTGAATCCTCTATAGGGTTTAAAAACCATAACTGGTGATCATAATGAAGCAAACAACAATCTTGACTTTTTAAAATGGGTTAGTGATGCATTAAAGTGTATGTATGAGATGAAAATGATGTGGGTATATTAGGGTTAAAAATTAGGGTATGACACTCGCAATATAATCTTTGGTTTCCAAGGGTGGTGCATGTAGCTTAATAGGTTTTTCTTATTCTAATTTTGCTGGGTGCAAGTCAGATAGGAAAATTACTAGTGGTACTTGTCCCTTGTTTGGGAACTGTTTAATTTTTTTAGCATAATAAGAAACATCCTAACATTGCTTTTTCTACCAGTGAGGCTGAATACGTAGCCGCTGGTAGTTGTTGTGCACAAGTTTTATGGCTAAAGCAATAATTGCTAGATTACAATTTAAAACTTGGTTGTAATTTGATCAAGTGTGATAGCACTAACGCGGTAAAACTCACTAAGAATCTGGTACTTCACTTATGGACTAAACATATAGAAACCCAACACCATTTTCTTAGAGATCATGTTGAAAACACTCTTTCTTGCTTTTGAAAACACTTATGGACTAAACATATAGAAACCCAACACCACTTTCTTGCTTTAAATATATTGGGATTTTTGTTTAGTTTCTTTTTCTATCTGTATTTTGTTTTCACTAACACTCTTTTGTAGTAAACCATAGTTTCACCAACCCCATTGGTATGTCTCTATAACTCTTATATCATTGCATCTATATTTGTTCTACATATGTTCATTGGTTTGCTTATGAGATTCTTTATTTCATTCATTCATCTATAGCATACTTATGATGTTCATATTTGCATTTAAATTCTTTTTAAGTTCGTGTTACTAATTATGTGCATTTGAGCATTCATATACTTATTCATGCATGATTTAATCTTCCATTCATAGTATTTTTGATCATTTAATTTTGTTTAGTTAAAATGTTTTTGCGTGTCTATTTACATATATGTGTAACATTTCCATCTTCATGTTTGTATCCTATCTCTAATGTTGTATATTCTTATTAGCTTTATAGCTCACGTGTTCATCTGGAATGTATGTTTTGTTCCTAGTTATTTGTTGTTTAGACTCATTACCATCTATCTCTTTTTGATCTTGTCAAAGGGAGGAAGTTTTAATATGAGTCTAGATCTATTTTATGTGTTTTATGTTGTGTGTGTGTGCAATGTTTCAGGGGGGCACAAGCATTTATTTACTTTGCCTCAAATTCAACTCAATTCCAAGTGAAATCTTGCCAAGCATAAAAAAAGGGGAGATTGGAGTTGCATGTCTCTACTACATTAAGGAGGAGAACACCAATAATATTTTGTTTTTTGTCTCTTAAGCTTCCGTTTTGTTATTATTGTTTATTAAGTCCCCTCTTCAATTGCATATCTTTGGATTAAGTTTTGAATCCATTCATTTTAGCATTCATAATTTAATTATTTGTATTTGAGTATAATCATTGTGTTTTAAATTAACTTGTTAAGCTAATGGAACAAGAATCATATTTGATGTTGGTTCAAGTTATGTGGTAAGTGAAATCCCAAACTATTTTGAAAAGCTTTAAAATTGACATTTATTGTGTGCGACTCAGATCACTCAAAATCTATGAGTAGAATCAAATTAAATAGAGGAGAACGTGAAAATTCTGGTGTCTGTGACTCGAATCTAAGTTTACACATGAATCGAATCATACAACATTGTGAATCTAATACAAGTTGCTCATGATTCAAATCACATAAGTTCTATTAGCCACTGCCCAGTTTGATTCGAATCACACACTCTACATGACTCGAATCACAAAGTTTTTCACTTTTTTCTGTTTGGCTCTAACTAAAATATTTGAATCAGGCTTTGTACATGGCTCGAATTATGACCTCTCATAACTCAAATCAGAGATACAACATGACTGAAATCACGAGAAATGAGTCACTTTTCTTTATGCTGATCTTTTTTCACTCTACTTGCTCATTTGACTCAAATCAAAAAATGTTCTTGACTCGAATCTAACAACCTTTTTTCACCTATTTTTGCTTAATCTCTAGCACATATAAATTCTCTTGTTATCTCATTTCATAATAATCAAGAACATAACAACAACAACTTCAAAATTTTGAATACTAAAAAAATCATGCACTCAAAATTTCTTTCATCTTCAACCTCTAGTTTGAATTTAGCTCTTGATTATGAAGATTTGAAATCACTGAGGGATGCGTGTCTTGAAACTGCCATTCCTTGAAGATTTGGTAAAGATTTTCAGGAGGTTTGCAAAGTTTGGTATTGTTGTAGTTGGTGGTGACAAATTTTAGTGAAAAGAAAGAGGTTCTTCTTTCCAGGTTGACCTTGGTAGTGTTGTGTGGAAGCCTACAAACTAGGTAGGAGTCCTTCTTAATCTTTAGATAACTCATCGCTCAAGAAATCAGTGAGATCAAAGGGGATTGATAATGCGAAATTATATCGTATATTTGACTTGACTTACATGAATTTTATCTGCGTTTATTATTGTTTTATCTGATTTATGTTCTATTATGGATCTGTTTTCTTGTGTTTTGCAGGTTGTGAAAATACAGATTAAAGAAATAAAAGAAGAAAGAAATGGGAAGAAAAGAGGAAGGAAAGAAAAGAAGAAGAGAGAATAGAAAAGGAAAGAGAAAAAACGGTGGGGGCCACCACACACCAAGTGGCAACAAGTGGCGCTTGCCACTTGTGTGTGGCGCCTGCCACCATGGAACCACAAGGAAGGGTGGCACCTACCACCTTCCATAGAGTGAGGGGAGTGGCGAGTGCCACTCCTAGAAAGAAGGAAGAGTGGCAACTGCCACTCCTAAAAGAAAGGGAAGTGGCGTGTCCCACTTCCTCCCTACATTTTCTCCACTCCTCCCTGTATTTTCTCTGATCTTCACTCCATGTTTTAACCTGAGATATTGGGTAACCATAACCACTAACAACTATAAAAGCCATATATGGTTTTGGAAAAAGGAGCCACTTTTGATTTATGTTTTCGTATTATTTTTCTTCAGCATTTTTGTTCTTAGTTTTAAGCATTTTTTAGAAAAATTTTGTATAAGGAAATTGTTTTTCACACTGATAAACAATTTCCAGTTAGTGTTAGGATTGATTTACGGGTTGTAACTTTGTGCTAAACTGCATGCCGACCTCCATAATCAAATCCAAGTGTTTTCTGTTCTTTGTAATTGCCAGGTTCCATTTATTTACTTTTATTATTATTGTTATTTTTATGCATCCCTTTTATTTTCTGTCTAGCATTAAGATTAAATTTTGTAATAGCATACAAGCCATGTCTGGCTAAGCCTCTTAGTATCGGTATGTAATTATGATCGGTCAGAAGGGGTTAAGTAAATCATGGCGTGAATTTAACAGATCTATTCTTCTGGTCTCAGTTTCTTTTTAATAACTTAATAACTTTTTTTACGAGAGTAAAAAGGTAACGAAGGTTAAGATCAATAAAACGGGAGTTTGAGGTCTTAGCCGGATAGCTGAAACTGAACATTAGTCTTAAATACAACGAGAGCGCTTTAGGATTAATTAGGATCTAATTAGTTTCAAAAAGTGTTTTTAAATACAAGTGAGAGAGCGAGAGCCTTCATTCTGATTTGAGAGTATAGTCGAAGTCAATAAATACGAGAGTGTGAGATAAAGTCTTTTAAATGAGTATTTTCTACAGAATAATAATTTTATCTTTTAAACTAAACGCTCATGAATTACTGAACTCCCGATGATTGACAGAATTATATACCGATATTTTGCATTATCTTGATTTAAATTATATTCCAATTTGCACTTATTTCCTTACTTGCATCCCAAATTTAGAAATCCATTAGCCTTAGATTTACGTAGTAGCATTAGATAGCGGCAGATCGATTCTTGGTCCTTTGGGTTCGATAATCTTTAAAACTACGCGACCATATTGTGCACTTGCAATCACGGAGCATTTAGACATACTAAATAGCGATCAAGTTTTTGGTGCCGTTGCCGGGGACCAATTAAGTCGATATCGTAACTTTAGTGTTGCATAGTATAGACTAAGACAACTATTTCCCTATTTTAAGTTGTCGATTGTATGCCAAACACTCGCTCTAAAGGTGAAAAGCTTGAGCAACTGGTTGTCGACATCGAGCGTTTTATTAGTTTAAGACGCCGAATTAACGATTTCCGAATTAAGTATAACCTTCCACCATCTGAAATTCCCTTTCCAGAATTACCAATACCTATGGCTGAAGAACCTCAAAATCGACCTCTCAAGTACTATGCCATCCCTTCGCATGATGAGCCACATAACAATATTGTTGCTCCTCCCATCGAGGCAAATACCTTCGAGCTAAAACCTTCATTGTTGTCAGTTGTACAACAAAACCAATTTTCTGGAAGTCCCACGGAGGACCCGAACTTACATTTGTCAGTATTATTGCAATACGTAGACACAGTGAAAGCAAATGGTGTCAGCCCCGAAGCAATAAAACTACTTCTTTTCCATTTATCATTAAGAGATAGAGCTAGAGCTTGGCTCCAGTCTCTACCGTCCACATCTGTCACTACGTGGAACGAGTTGAAGAAGGTGTTCTTAGCACGATATTTTCCACCTAGAAATACGGTTACACTAAGAGCCCAAATAAATGGATTCAAACAGAAGGACAATGAATCTCTTTTCGAAGCGTGAGAAAGATACAAGGACACGATGAGGCTTTGCCCACACCACGGTCTAGAAGAATGGTTGATCGTCCATACCTATTACAATGGTCTCTTGTACAACACAAGATTGATAATAGATGCCACCGCGCGTGGCGCACTAATGGATAAACCCTACAATAAGGCATATACACTTATCAAAAGTATGGCTTAAAACCACTATCAGTGGGGAAGTGAAACAACCTCAGTAGAGAAACCTCTAACGAAAAGTGGTATATACGAGATAAGCAGTCTTGACCAAGTCAATGCAAAGGTAGATGCTCTCACTCAAAAGACTGAAAGTTTGACCATAACACCTACAGCCACCGTGGCTGTCGTAGCTCCAAACAACGAGTTATGCGGAGTTCCTAGGCATGCTGCCCATAAATGTCAACTTTTGACAAGAGTTTCCACAGACCAAGTGAATTATGCTCAAGGAAACCCCTACTCAAATACCTACAACCCAGGTTGGAAAAACCATCCAAACTTTTCGTACAAAAGAATGCATTGTATGCACCTGGACAAGCACCTGCTGTATCACCAGGATATCAGAAACCTGTCGTAGCTGCTCAAAATGCTCCTAGGAAATCTAACCTTGAATTAATGATGGAAAACTTCATAGCCACCCAGGCTTAAACAAATAAAGAACTCCTGAATCAAAACATACACACTAGTAAGCAAATTAAGCAATGAGCAAGCAAGGTAGACGCTTTAGCCACTCACGAAAAAATGCTTGAAACCCAAATTTCACAAGTGGCACAATAACAAGCACTTACTGCTGCTCTTGCAGGCACATTTCCTGGACAGCCGCAACCCAATCCAAAAGGACATGCAAATTCTATCATACTACGAAGTGGTACGAAATTGGACGAACCAACCGAACCGAGACTTGAGAATCCAGCTATGTATCAAAATCCTGGTAAGGTAACTGAAAAAGAAAACAAACAAAACATAAAGGAGAAAGAAGGTAGTGACTGAGAGGCTTCAGAAAAAGAAGAACCGTATGTGCCTCCACCACCTTACAAACCTCCCATTCCGTATCCTCAAAGATTTGCTAAATCTAAGAGCATGGGGAAATTCAAGAAATTCGTTGAACTTCTGAAACAATTGAATATCACAATACCCTTTACAGAAGCTATCACCCAAATGCCCTGGTATGCTAAGTTTCTTAAAGAAATCTTATCAAATAAGAAAAAGATCGAGGATAACGAAATCATTACGCTTACTGCTGAGTGTAGCGCGATAGTCCAAAATAAAATGCCTCCTAAGCTGAAAGACCCAGGTAGTTTTTCCATACCCTATGCAATTGGAAAATTTATCATAGACAAAGCTCTATGTGACTTAAGATCCAGTATTAGCTTAATGCCCTTGTCCATATGCAAAAGGCTTGATATGGGAGAATTAAGACCAACTAAGATGTCTGTACAACTAGCTGATCATTTTGTTAAGTTCCCGATAGGGATACTAGAAAACGTTCCTGTACGCATAGGTCAATTCTATATCCCTACTGATTTCATAATCATGGACATAAAGGAGGATGCCAACACCCCTATCATATTAGGAAGGCCATTTTTAGCTAGAGCCGGAGCCATTACTGACTGGCTTATTAATGAAAGATGCTGAATTCATTTTCGATGATAAATGCCAGAAAGCCTTTGAACAGTTAAAAACAGCTCTCATTACCGCACCCATCATACAACCACCTGATTGGAGGTTACCATTTGAAATCATGTGTGACGCTAGTGATTATGTCGTATGTGCAGTTCTAGGATAGAGAAAAGATAAAAAGCTTCATGCAATTTATTACGCCAGTAGAACTCTGGACCCTGCGCAAATGAACTACGCCACCATAGAAAAGGAACTTCTAGTTGTCGTGTTAGCTTTGGATAAATTTCGTTCTTACTTAGTAGGAGCAAAGATAATTATCTATACCGATCATGCCACAATCAGGTGAAGGTGTGAAAAATACACAAGAAAGGGGGGGTTTGAATTGGGTATTTGGTTACTTAAAAACTTTTGCCATCTTCTTCTGTGTTGTTTCTAGATGTAGCAATGCGGAAGCATAAATAATAAACTAAACAAGTAAAGAACACAAGATATATCCTGGTTCACTTGAGCAACTCTCAAGCTAATCCAGTCCACCCTTCCAAGGTGATTTCGCCTTACTCACTGCAAGGACTTAATCCACTATAACCAAACAGATTACAGTTGCACAAGCTAACTGCAAGTGACTAACAACTTGACAATGACACGTTCAGGGATCCCCAAGGATATAACGTTCATTGACACCTTAATAGAATCCGATCACTAAAGATCTCCTATTAGGATTTCCACAAATGACTACTGTCACTTGTCATCTCAAGTATACAGATCTTCACAAGATCACTTGAGGAACCACTAATTCTAAAATAGAATTTGTGTTGCCGGAGATTATATAAGTGCTTCTCAAATAAGCAGATTACTCCTAATTAAGTTCCTAGCAAGTATTGAGCAACAACTCCTTGCTTTCTAATATAGAAACTAATCTAATAATAAATCTCTAAGAGATTATTGAGTACAGTTTCCATATTGCTTAAAAGCTTTTCTGTGTGTGAGCACTAAGGCTTCTTTTCATTTTAAGCTTTTCTTCTTTCTTTCTTTTCTTCACTTCATGCTTACAAGCATGGTAACATTTGAATGAATCAAATGTTATTCCTTATAGTGCAGCTTAATAGCAACAACTTTTGGCAACACGGCCACTACTTAATGATCAAATGATTCTTCTTTTATAGTGCTTCCAAGAATGACGTTGAGAGGATAAGGATGTTCATTCAAACTCCAACGGTCATATCTCAACGGATAGATAAGCACGTGTTGGATGACATCACTTTCTTGTCCTTTTCTTGCAACGGTAATATTCCATTTAACAGCTTGGACAAATTTTCTTCTGGCTTGGTTCTTCTGATGATGTTACAGATGAGTAGTTCAGAAACTACTTTGGTATTGATAGCGCAGTAAACATCAGATTCTAACTTCAGCACTTTGTTCATCAGAGTTGATAGCAACAGCTCATCTGATTGAACACGTCTTGTCTGGTGAAGCTTCATAATCTTTCTTCTTCAGAGTCTGGTCTTCAGAGTCTTTTGCACTTGGTCTTCAGAGCCTTCAGCCTTCAGAACTTCAAGTCATCAGAGTCTTCAGCACAAACTTCTTCAGATGATTATATCTTCAGAGTCTTGACCTTTAGAACATGTCTTCAGAGTCTTCACCTTCAGAACATGTCTTCAGAGTCTTCAGAGTCTTGACCTTCAGAACATGTCTTCAGAGTCTTCAGAGTCTTGACCTTCAGAACATGTCTTCAGAGTCTTGACGCACTTGGTCTTCAGAGCCTTCAGCCTTCAGAACTTCAAGTCATCAGATTCTTCAGCACTACAGTTCTTTAGAGGGCTCACTCTTCAGAGACGCTCGTTAGCTTCCAGATCAGATGCACAACTCAGATCAGAATCCACAGATGCATTGCAACTGCAATATCCAGCATCCTTGATTCTTTATTGAACATGATCAGATGCAGAAACAAACTTGCTTCTTTACTTAGCTTCATTTGCTTTTAGATCAGATGCACTTCTTCAGATCATAAACCACAGGAGCATTGCAACTGCAATATACAGCATCCTTGGTTCCTTACTGATGGTGATCAGATACATAAGCAAACTAGCTTCTCCCAAGCGCTTCACAACGTTACACATAGTAATTCCATATATTACTAGCTGCACACGTTGCTTTTGTTTGTTTGGTCTAATATATTTAATTTAATATGATCTGCACATAACAAACATTAAACCATAAAATGGTTCTTTCACAAATACTCAATTGTTATCATCAAAACATAGAGATAATCCTGTAGAGACAAATCTTGCTCTTACAATCTCCCCCTTTTTGATGATGACAAAACCATGTATTTTGATAGAACATTTTATACAGGGTAATCACCAAGCATTAACCTATTCAGAGTTCTAAGCAACTGCTCCCCCTGAATGTGTTAATCTTAAAAACATTTTTATGCTTGTTCAGAGACATACTCTGATCCCAAGACTTACAAAATATAAATTTGATAAAACACAATCAAATGGAATAGAATAGAAGGAATACTTCCCTACAATATAAGAGAGCATAAGTCTTCAGCATCTGGACTAGTTCAACAGAACTTCCATCTTCAGATCTTTAGAACTTGTCTTCTCTAAGCATTGTATCAGGGTCATATAACTTCATAATCTTCTTAAGCATTTTCTCTTATTCTTCAGAACATCCTTCAGATGAGAAACTCCCCCTGAGTTTCAGACTGGGTGAAGATCAAATATACTGCCTTGTGAACCTTCCTGGGAGAACTCCCCCTGGCTACAATAGATCAGATATTTGGATCTTCTGAGCTTTATACAGTCTTGATTCTTGCTTTCTCAGATTTTCTTTCATCTCAGATTCTTGGTCTTATCAGAGCTCAATGCATTGATCAGATTCACTTCTTGATCTTTTGAAGCATAGTCTGATCCCAATTAGCAAGCTTCTGAATCTGATACCAATGTTGGTTCTAAGACAGATACCAATACATGATACTCATGATTCTGAGTCTGAATCCAAATCTTGCTCTATGAAGATTTCTGATTCTTATGCTCTGACTGTCATTTTCACAGACAATTTACATCTTCTGAACATCATGATTCCAGATGACTTTAACTTTCAGATCTCTGAACAGTATTGGGTCCATCTGATTCTGAATCTATGTTCATGAAGTGTATAACTTCTATTATATGAACACCAGTTCATTTGAACTCAGATTTCTTTCATTTATCCTGTTTAGAATGCCTAGTGAACTTGTTCAGAGTTCCTTGGAAAACATCAAACAGATAATTAGTAATAAACGCAGTTTATATGTTTTTGCATTCTCTTTCAGGTTATAGAATATATCAAAGTTATATTCTATTTCTCAAAAACATTTTCCATTTCTCCCCAAGTTATATTCTATTCTTCCAGATAATATCAAAATCATCTTTCATTTCTCCCCCTTTTTGACATCATCAAAAAGTTTGAGTTTTTCATCAAAACAGATTTTTAAAAAATTTCTCTTTTTAAAGTCAGAAATTAAAAAGATAAGAGTTGAGAGATAGCACCTGAGAACTTAATCATCTTTCATTTCTCCCCTTGAGAACTTAATTCTTACAGGTTGATACCAATTAAGGTAGGTTGATATCTTTTCTCAGATTTCATCTTCTATATCTCCCCCTGTTTCTTTGAGAGTGACAATTCTTCAGAATTTGTAGAAGCATGCTCTGACGAGGATTGTTGACAGGTTTCTATTCAACAGAACTTTCTCTAACAACTTGTTGTTCATCCTTCATAGCTTGTTGATCTCCTCTAAACTTACTAATGTCACGTTCTCAACGTACAAAAGTAGTTTCACAAGAGAATCCAACTACAACATTTTGCTTAGTCTTCTTAGCATCTTCAGCTTCTTGTACTAATCTGGAAGTTTCGTTTCTGAAATTTTCCTCTGCTAGATTTAGACAAGAAGGTTGAAAACTCTTCTTCCTTCTAGCTTGATCTTGATACCAATAATTTCAGTCCTTAGAACAACTTGAAATGCATCTAATTTCAGAGTCTAATTACTTCTGAAAAATATCTCAAGAAGTCTCAAGTTCCAGAGTTGAAGTGCTTGTTCTGGCCTTTGCTTTGATTCTTGATTCTGCGCCCAGAACCTTCTGTATCTTCACTCAAACATCTTCTAAAGTTTTGCTCAGAGTTATCTGACGCTTTGCTTCATCTTCTAATAAAATCTATTATCCAAATCTTCTGATGATCCAAATCTTCTGATAGTCTACGACTTCAGATTTGCTCAGATCTTCAGATATCATCTGATATCAATTGAAGGTGATGTGCCATTTGATCCTTCAATCATCTGTACATCAATGTCCTTCATTTGACACTTCATCCAGAGCATCTGATACTTCAATCAGCATCTGATGTATTTTGCTTCTTTAAGGGATAGTGCTATCCAGAGGTACTTTTGCAACTAACTCTGACTTCAGTATCATCAGCATAACAGAAACCTACTAAAAATAGTTATCTGGTTTTCTGCAACACAGAGTCACGTTAGTAGTACCTTTCAGATACCTCAGAAATCTCTTAACAACTGTTAAATGAGATTCTTTAGGATCTGATTGGAATCAAGCACATACACATATACTGAAAAGAATGTCAGGACTAGAAACAGTAAAATACAGAAGAGTACAACTCATACCTTTGTAGAACTTCTGATCTACCATTTTACTAACCTCTTTCTTTCTCAGAGTGTACGTTAAAAACATGAGAGTCTTAGATGGCTACTCTCTAACAGATTATCCTTCTATCTGCTACATTTTTTATCTGATTCCTCCTTTGGTCTTCATCTTCTGATCATCCATCTTTGGATGCCGATGATCATGCTTCTTTATCTTCAAGATGACTTGTTTCCAGATGAAAGCTATATCTTCTTGCACCAAGAATTTATCCTTTGGACAGACGTGGTTGATCATCATAAATTATCATCAAACCAAGATGAATTTCTTGAACTGATTTGAATGTCAATCTTGTTCTTATCAATCAGTATCTGAGGGTGACTTCTTCTTCTAGAATTCTCGTACCAACTGAAGGTGTGAGAACTTCTGAGTACCAATAGAAGGAGTAGGATCTTCTGCTAAATCACCTTAGGTTTCTCCACCTTTGGTTTCTGAATCCAAGCTTGTTATCAAAACTTGAATCTTAGCATCAGTGCTTCATTAGATAATACCTTATACCAATTGAGACAATGTTTCCTTTCTGAATTAGCTTCAGAAATCTTCAAAGCTTCTGCTCTAATATTCTGAAGAGATTCTCTACATCAGACTTTCTAACCATAACTATTTCTGTTATGTTAGTAAGTTCTTCTGATTATCAACAATCAGCCTTTGCCCAGAAGCGCTTCATCAACAGATGTTAGCTCAATTAAAAACATCAAACCCAGAAGTGCTTCTTCAGAAGGTTGAAGACTGATAAGAGTCTAATATCAACTTTATGATATCCAAAGTAGACTCTTCTGACAGTGAAGTTGCAACCCAACTTATCTTGATTAGCGTCTATTGAGTGACCAACTATGGAAATGATTCCTTGCATTAGATCCTCTGCTTCAGATCTATGCAGCTTAGCTCTAGAGAATGATTAAACAAACCGTTCATCCAGAGGTATGCTTCAGATCAAACCAGATCTTCATTCTTCAGGTGTCCTTATTTTCCAGAAGTGAGCTATGTTGCTGACATATCAACCAACTACTCAGAGTCTTCTGTAGAGTTGCTTCTCAACAAACTTTCAGAGTCTCCTTTTAGCGTTGCTTCATCACATTCTTCTGTAAATTTTCCTCTGTAGCTTTTCTTCTGAGTCTATACTGATACAAACTGAAAGTGTCTTCAGTATCCTGCCTCAGTTGCGTTACTTCTGATGCTTTGAACTATCTTCTATAGCTTTGATTCAGAATAACCAACAATTGAAGGCGAGATGTCTTGATTGACAGAGCCTCTTCAGAATCAGTGTTACAGAACCTTCTGTACAGCTGCTGATCTGACTTCACTAGCCTCTTTTAGAATGCTAGTTTTAGCTACTGCCTGCATACACTCAGCAAACTCCTTTCCAAGTGAAGTATATGGTTCTAAATAGAAGTATCATCAATGTAAATAAATCTGACAGATTTAAAATATCTTTCTTAATAGTCTTTAAGAAGAAGAGTAGTAACAACTTTACTTTTGACAAAATAATTTTCAAAAAGAAACCTGGGAAGTTGATGAACATATACTTCTTCTTCAATAAAACCATTTAAAAGTATTTTTAATATTCATCTGATTTATATTGATGTTATACTGATCAACAAACGAGATGAAAAGAATATGAATTCTAACCTTGTCACAAAAGCATATGTCTTCTGTATAGTCAAGAATTTCTTGCTGACAATCTTTGAGAAGAAAGAATCTTGTTCTTATGGAATCATCCTTCTTTCCAATGAATGTCTCTTCTGGAAAAGAAGATTTGATTCTGGGGGAAACTTCTCAGAGCTGATTCTTCAGAAACAGCTAATTGAATAGCATCTGGAGTAGCTCCTGATTCTTCAGCTGGAACACATTCTGCTTCTGATTCTCCAACATCTAGTGTGACAAACCAGTAACAGCAACTAAAGTAGAATATTCTGAATAACTCTTCTTGAACAGATCTCAATTCCTTTGTTAGAGTTCTGCAGCATCTTCATCAACACAACAACATCCATTTGATTCTTGAGAGACATCCTCAGAGCACAGATAATCTGATCTTCATGTGTAGAGAGAATCTAGCTTCCATCAGGCTTCATCTTCTGAATTTTTCTGCTTGAAACAAATACAGATCCAATCTAGATACAGTTATCATCAAACTTAGATGCATCAAAAGACACAGTCTGACTGACAATTTTGCTCTTACAATGCTGAGCTAACATGTAAGGAGTTAGATTATCAGAGTTGACATAACATCTGCTCTTGAAAAAGAATGTTTACTGACTTATTCAAATTGAATAACCCCAGAAACTTAAATCCTTTTTACATTTGACAGAATGACTACTGTCATTGTATCTTTCCTCATATCTTTATTTCTCAAAACATTCATTATGAATTTCTGAAAAATAATGTATGATAGCATCTGACCAATTTCAGTTTGTTCAACATCTCGAGTTAATAGAACTTAATTGTCCATGCTACTTCTAATGAGATCTTCTGAATTCATCATATCATCATAATCCAGATGAGTTAGAAACACTGCCTTTCTAGAAACCTCTGCAGAATTCTTTGAAGCTCTTCAAGGAGAGCAACTTTCAAATGTTTTGGATCTGAAGAATCATTTCTTCCAGATTTGAATATTTTTCTAAACTTACCCTTTTCTGCAGACTTCATTCTGGCGTTCTGATGAATAGGATTCATTAGCCAACAATATATCTTTTCTTACTTAAGATAAATCCCAATGAGTTGTCATGAGAAAGTCAAGTGTGGACTAATCCGTTTCTTGAAAACATCTCATACTCACCAGAATTAATCTTTAGAGATCAAGAATTATTGCTTGCAGAAGATTTATCTTTGAGCAAATATGTTGTAAATCCAAACGTATTTTCAGATCAGCATTCAACAGATATATCTTCTTATCTGATGAATCTATCCTGTCAACTGATTCTTCATTCTTCTTTCAGAATCTTCTGGAGGAGATTTGCTGTTGAAGGTTTCAACACTTCAAATTTCAAACTTCATAGAATCAGTGACTTGCTCAAGGTAACTCAATAGATTACAATTTTAGTACTCATTATCCTCAAAAACTGATATGAGACTGAAATTGTAAGAACGGTGAAATATCCCCAAAAGTATTTCTTCACACAGCCTATGGATCTTTATCTGACACTGTTAGGTGTTTGATATCCATCAATAACAGAACCGGAGCTCTGATACCAACTGAAGGTGTGAAAAATACACAAGAAAGGGGGGGTTTGAATTGGGTATTTGGTTACTTAAAAACTTTTGCCATCTTCTTCTGTGTTGTTTCTAGATGTAGCAATGCGGAAGCATAAATAATAAACTAAACAAGTAAAGAACACAAGATATATCCTGGTTCACTTGAGCAACTCTCAAGCTAATCCAGTCCACCCTTCCAAGGTGATTTCGCCTTACTCACTGCAAGGACTTAATCCACTATAACCAAACAGATTACAGTTGCACAAGCTAACTGCAAGTGACTAACAACTTGACAATGACACGTTCAGGGATCCCCAAGGATATAACGTTCATTGACACCTTAATAGAATCCGATCACTAAAGATCTCCTATTAGGATTTCCACAAATGACTACTGTCACTTGTCATCTCAAGTATACAGATCTTCACAAGATCACTTGAGGAACCACTAATTCTAAAATAGAATTTGTGTTGCCGGAGATTACATAAGTGCTTCTCAAATAAGCAGATTACTCCTAATTAAGTTCCTAGCAAGTATTGAGCAACAACTCCTTGCTTTCTAATATAGAAACTAATCTAATAATAAATCTCTAAGAGATTATTGAGTACAGTTTCCATATTGCTTAAAAGCTTTTCTGTGTGTGAGCACTAAGGCTTCTTTTCATTTTAAGCTTTTCTTCTTTCTTTCTTTTCTTCACTTCATGCTTACAAGTATGGTAACATTTGAATGAATCAAATGTTATTCCTTATAGTGCAGCTTAATAGCAACAACTTTTGGCAACACGGCCACTACTTAATGATCAAATGATTCTTCTTTTATAGTGCTTCCAAGAATGACGTTGAGAGGATAAGGATGTTCATTCAAACTCCAACGGTCATATCTCAACGGATAGATAAGCACGTGTTGGATGACATCACTTTCTTGTCCTTTTCTTGCAACGGTAATATTCCATTTAACAGCTTGGACAAATTTTCTTCTGGCTTGGTTCTTCTGATGATGTTACAGATGAGTAGTTCAGAAACTACTTTGGTATTGATAGCGCAGTAAACATCAGATTCTAACTTCAGCACTTTGTTCATCAGAGTTGATAGCAACAGCTCATCTGATTGAACACGTCTTGTCTGGTGAAGCTTCATAATCTTTCTTCTTCAGAGTCTGGTCTTCAGAGTCTTTTGCACTTGGTCTTCAGAGCCTTCAGCCTTCAGAACTTCAAGTCATCAGAGTCTTCAGCACAAACTTCTTCAGATGATTATATCTTCAGAGTCTTGACCTTTAGAACATGTCTTCAGAGTCTTCACCTTCAGAACATGTCTTCAGAGTCTTCAGAGTCTTGACCTTCAGAACATGTCTTCAGAGTCTTCAGAGTCTTGACCTTCAGAACATGTCTTCAGAGTCTTGACGCACTTGGTCTTCAGAGCCTTCAGCCTTCAGAACTTCAAGTCATCAGATTCTTCAGAACTACAGTTCTTTAGAGGGCTCACTCTTCAGAGACGCTCGTTAGCTTCCAGATCAGATGCACAACTCAGATCAGAATCCACAGATGCATTGCAACTGCAATATCCAGCATCCTTGATTCTTTATTGAACATGATCAGATGCAGAAACAAACTTGCTTCTTTACTTAGCTTCATTTGCTTTTAGATCAGATGCACTTCTTCAGATCATAAACCACAGGAGCATTGCAACTGCAATATACAACATCCTTGGTTCCTTACTGATGGTGATCAGATACATAAGCAAACTAGCTTCTCCCAAGCGCTTCACAACGTTACACATAGTAATTCCATATATTACTAGCTGCACACGTTGCTTTTGTTTGTTTGGTCTAATATATTTAATTTAATATGATCTGCACATAACAAACATTAAACCATAAAATGGTTCTTTCACAAATACTCAATTGTTATCATCAAAACATAGAGATAATCCTGTAGAGACAAATCTTGCTCTTACATCAGGTACCTGTTGAGTAAAAAGGACATCAAACTAAGACTCTTAAGATGGATATTGCTACTGCAAGAATTTGATTTAGAGATCAAAGACAAGAAAGGAACTGAAAATGTAGTAGCTGATCATTTATCGAGAATGAAGGATATTAAGCCGGAGCAAGTGCCTTTCAATGATGATTTTCCTTATGAGAGACTCATAGCTCAGTTAGAAAACACGGTTGAACGATCCTTAATATACAATGAGACTGAAACAAAAGAAGTCGTGGAAGCGATCTTTACTGAAACCACACTGTCGTGGTATGCTGACTTTGTCAACTACTTAGCAGCTGGAGTTCCTCCACCAGATTTAACTTACCAACAAAAGAAAAAAAATTCTTCCACGATCTTAAACACTATTATTGGGATGAGCCTCTACTTTTCAAGAGAGGTGCCGATGGTATCTTCCGTCGATGTGTTCCCGAAGACGAAGTTGAAAATATAATCTCTCACTGTCATTCTGCTCCCTATGGAGGACATGCAAGCACTTAAAAGACTAGCGCTATGATTTTACAGTCCGGCCTCTTTTGGCCCACTCTATGGAAAGATGTCCATATCGCGATCATAAACTACGACTAGTGCCAACGCACCGACAATATCTCTAGACACGATGAAATGCCAATGAAAGGCATTCTAGAAGTAGAAGTCTTTGACGTGTGGGGAATTGATTTCATGGGACCATTCCCATCATATTTTGGTAACAAGTACATACTCGTTGATGTTGACTATGTGTCGAAATGGATCGAGGCTATAGCTTCTCCGACAAATGATGCACAAGTAGTGATTAGGCTTTTCAAGAACATAATTTTTCCTAGATTCGGTATGCTGAGACTAGTCATCAGTGATGGTGGCTCTCATTTTATTTCAAGGATTTTCGAAAAGCTTTTAACAAAATATGGAGTCCGACACCATGTAGCAACACCCTATCACCCGCAAACCAGCGGGCAAGTAGAGGTTTCGAATAGAGAAATCAAACAAATCTTAGAAAAAACAGTTGTGACCTCTAGGAAAGATTGGTCCTCTAAGCTACACGAAGCTCTATGGGCATATAGGACAACCTATAAGACCCCAATAGGAACCATACCGTTTAAGCTAGTTTATGGCAAATCATGTCACCTGCCAGTAGAATTAGAGCATAAAGCGTTTTGGGCCATTAAGACCCTTAACTTAGATTTTACTGTCGCAGGCGAAAAGAGAATTTTAGACATCCATGAACTAGAAGAGCTTAGGTTAGACGCTTACGAGAATGCCCGCATCTATAAAGAACGAACTAAAAAGTGGCATGATAAGCATATATCGAGGAAAGAGTTTACTAAGGGTGACGTAGTACTCATATTTAACTCTCGACTAAAACTCTTCCCAGGAAAACTTCGTTCTAGGTGGTCTGGTCCCTTTGAGATAACGAAAGTTTTTCAAAATGGCGCAATAGAAATAAAAGGAAAATCTAGTGAACCGTTCATAGTTAACGGGAAGCGCCTGAAACATTACTATAACATTGAAAACAGAGACTACTCCGCCAGTCTAAAGCTTATTGAGTTGCACACTCATCCCCAAGATTAGTGGAATTTAAAAATATGTCGAGCTTACGACATAAAACAAAGCGCTTGGTGGGAGACAACCCGCTTTTTAGTATTAATGTTTATTTTTCTAATCTTTTATTTTAATTTCTTTTATATGATTTTCATTTTTTCTGTTCCAAGAATAGTCATGCAATCTTATGCATTTTATTTAGTCATTACTAACTTGTGTTCATTGTCCACTTATATACAGGCTAACTTAACATTAGTTAAGTACTAACTCTAGCGATGAACCGAGTTGACTATATGGGCATTATTTTCAGAGGCAGAGCTCAGAGGAGGCGTTTTAAAGCCCTTGCTCAGAGGGAAATGTCACTTACTATCTATTATGATGGACCCACCATGACTAGATTAGGTATCCGGGACAGTATTATGTACCTCCTCAACCAAATTGGTTGGGAGCATTCTGCTATCAATAGGAGATTTAGTTCCTACCATAGGCTCATCCTGGAGTTCCTTAGCTCACTGGTTTGCCAACCTAACCACGGGTATGGATTCAGTAGTGGCCTTATCAGCTTTAGCATGTTTGACATGGACTACCATTTTAATCACCGAGAGATCGCCGAACTCCTAGGATTCCCATGCGGCCCTGATTCCTATACTATATTACAAGAGGAACTAGTCACTAACCTTGAGCTGGATTATTTCTGGGGTAGCATCACCGAAAATAATCATCTTGAACCCAACGCTATGTACTCTGAAAGCATCCATAACCCTGCCATCCACTATCTTCATAAGTTTCTTGCTCACACCCTATTTGGTAAAGAAGAAAATATTTACTTTGTGTCGAGAGATGAGCTTTTTATGCTTTATTGTGCTTCCCAGGCTCAACCCGTTAAAGGCGCTGCCTTTATGATAGCCAATTTTAAACTTATAACACAAGCCGACCACGGACCGATCATTATAGGAGGCTTAATAACCATGATTGCCAATGCCATTAGACTGAGGCAACCGCTTCTTCGTATTAACCCCTTAGGTACTATCCGTCTCTTTACCTTACCAAACTATGAAAGAACCAGTGTCCACAACCTGAATAATTGGCTGTATGATTTAGATGAACCAGAAGCTCCACCTTCACCCCCTAAGACTCCTCAAATCTATTACCATTATGACCAGTATGATGACCATCTCTCTGATTCTGGCTCTAGCACTCCTGTTGTGCCTGCCACCTAATGAGTGGACCATACTGCTACCATTCACGTGCTGGAGATGAATGTTGCTGACCTTAGAGGTGAAATTACAACTCTACGTGTGGATTTTCATGAATTCATGGATGTGGTGATGGAGCAGCTGGATCACGTTTATCAGCATCTCTTCTCTATCGCACCTCCTCCTCCTCGTGGCTAACTTTTTGGATATTGATGCATTCCTATCTTCTCACTTTTAAACAATGGGGACACTGTTTGTTTTAAGTGTGAGAGACGAACTTTATTTTTGGACAAGTATTTATTTTCAGACAATGTTATTTTGCTATTTTCGCAATTTACTGATTTTTTGTAATTGTCTTCGTTTGAGACATCTCATTTCATTTCTTCTAGTTAGTATAATTTTATTTCCTTTCCAAATTCTAGTATTCCATTTCAAATTCTACATTTCATTTTCATGTTTTCTTCAAATTTCCAAAAACAAAAAAATAAAATAATAACAAACAAAAGAATAAAGGTGGCACTCGCCACCCTTGCCCAAAATGGAAGTGGCACTCGCCACCCTTGCTTGTGGCACTCGCCACACACTCTAGGCAAGCGGTGGGAATCGCCACACATTCTTCATAAATGAAGTGGCACCCGCCACTTATATATGTGGCCCACTTTGTGCATGTCTGCCACCTAAATCCCACCTACACCATGCATACTCCCACATGCCATTCTCAATCTCGAATGCTTGCCACATATCCTGCTTCCGATTTTGTTGACCATAATAAAGGCAAACCAACCATACCAACCATATTAACTCGTATAACTCCATTATTTATACCATCTTCACCAACTTATCAAAACACAAAATCAAATACTCGTCCAAAAATCAGAGAGAAAGAAGAATATTATTTTCAAACTACTGCCATGGCGAGCTACCAAATGGTCTTTAGAGAAGGTGAAGTAGGTGAAAAACAAGCCAAGTTCTATGCAGCACTACTAAATAGAGAAATCGAGTCGACAAGGTATGTTGATATACTTTTTTTAGAAGCACTGGGAATTAAAGACAGTGTTGATTATATGCTAGAAAAATTGGGTTTGACTTACCTTTTATCATTTAAAGATTCTGTCTATGTTCAACCCACTCTCGAATTTCTTAGCTCACTCATCTATGATCTTAATGGAAACCTTCACTTCCGTCTGTTTAACGTTGAATACACATTTACTTTTGACAGATTAGCCATCCTATTAAAATGTCCCTACGGAGATGAAGCGAAATACGTTGTGTCGGATGGTGCCGGTTGGCTAAACGCGTATAAATATTTTTAGAGAGCGATAAACGGAGTAGTAACCCACAATTTCGAAGGTGATAGAGCCTCCCTAATCTGAAACCCGTCGGTGCGCTATTTGCGCCAACTTTTGGCCTATATCATTTTCGGTAGGTCAAATTCTAATAAGGTAAATGAAGCCAATTTTTTCTATCTTTTTACCGCATTAGCAACCGCCGAGAATATAAACATTGTCCCATTTTTTTTCTCCCACATGAAAGCGGTAGCCACCGCTAAAAATGGAGCTATAGTTTTTGGCATCCTGATAACTACTCTAGGCCGAATTTTTGGCTTAGAAAATAAAATTTCATCTTTAACACCCCTACAGCCGAGAACTATAGATATAGACATGGTTAGGAGTATGAAAATGGTAAGGAGACAGTGAGACGGGAACTTCGATTTAATGATTAATAACCAAGTGTTCCCAGATTTTATTCTTCCGAACCCAGCTTGCACGGATGTGCGTAACCATGATAATTATTGTTATATTGATAACCAAGTCCCCACGCACATTCCAGAGAATGTTGCTACTGGCAGGGACAATACTAACGCACCTTTACACACTACATGTGTCACTTATGAAAATGTTGTAGGTACATCCTCATGGCGCAGACCGAGAAGAAGTGAAGACACACCCGCCACTCTCGACGAAATATATGCTGAGATGCTACGATGAAGCAAATTAGACGCTCAACACGATCAGAGGATTCAGAGCATTGAAGCTCAGCAAGCAGAGATGATGCAGATTCTCCGGCAGATGCAAAGTGAACAAAACAACATGTCAGGTTTGATCACAGAGATGGCGGATTTATCAGTACGTGTGAAAAATCCTGAAGATCCACCTAACCACCATGGAAATGGTAGGCGGACACGAACTCGCGGCAGAGGCTGCAGGTAGAAGAATTTCCAGGTTCTACCTTCCTTTCTTACCTTAATCCGTTGCATTGGGGACAATGCTTGATTTAAGTGTGGAGAGGAAGCTCTATCGCTTTTATTTACTATTTTCCCTTTTATTTACTATTTTCTAGGTAGATTTTTAAATTTTTAGTGTTAATAAAATCAAATTCATGTACTGTCGAGTCATTATACATAGTTTCTGTCATTTATCGGATTCTCCCAAATTCTTGAGCCATAACAAAATTTTTAATTTCGGTTTAAAGCATGACACAGACCCATAAAGTATATTGCTTGATTTAGACTAAGTTCGAGAGATTTGGGAAAGTATTGATAATATCAGTACCGTCTTGACACCCTGAACCCCCTGAATTTGCTGATGAATTCGAATACTTATCATGCCAAGGCCTTAAATTTTAGAGTAACCTCTTGATTAGTTTATACTAGCATTCAACACCATCCTGAAGCACAACCTAAGTAATAAACCGATGCAAATACGTGTTTGATCTCAAAAATAAGAATCGAATAAAATTATCAGAAAAGATGAATGAAAGATATGCTCTTACTAAGTTAGATGGTCCTTACCCGACCATTTAGCCCAACGGATCAGACTCTTGAAATCCAAAAACACATAAGAAAAAGAATGTGAAAAAGTGATCAATGAACACTAACAAGCTTACTTACCATGGGTGTGCAGGGTTAACGGGCTTAATGTGATTGCGTGAGAATGAAAAAGAGTTGAAAATGAATAGGCTGAGTTATAATAACATGATTTGAACTTGTCTACACAGAGAGGGAGTTTTTGATTGCACTCAGTAATTTTGTGTCATTACGGTATCCTTAGTATTTCTATCCAGTACCTATCTTTTGTATGAAAGTTTTGCAACAATGTATGATTTGTGTTATGTCATGTTAAGATCCATGCCTAATGCGTTTTATTTTCTTAAGGGCAAGCAAAGGTTCAAGTGTGGGAGAGTTTGATAACGCGAAATTATATCGTATATTTGACTTAACTTACATGAATTTTATCTACATTTATTGTTGTTTTATCTGATTTATGTTCTATTACGCATCTGTTTTCTTGTGTTTTGTAGGTTATCGAAAATACAGATTAAAGAAATAAAAGAAGAAAGAAATGAAAGAAATGGGAAGAAAAGAGGAAGAAAAGAGGAAGGAAAGAAAAGAAGAAGAAAGAATAGAAAAGGAAAGAAGAAGAAAAAAAGGTGGGGGCCACCACACACCAAGTGGCCCTTGCCACTTGTGTGTGGCGCCTGCCACCATGGAATCACAAGGAAGTGTGGCGCCTACCACCTTCCATAGAGTGAGGGGAGTGGCGAGTACCACTCCTAGAAAGAAGTAAGAGTGGCAACTGCCACTCCTAAAAGAAAGGGAAGTGGCGTTATTACAGTGAGAATCGTGATACCAAGCTATTGATTAACTTGAATCTTAATTCATTAAATTCACAACTGGACTTTGATTTATCCAAAGGAGAGGTTAAAGAAAGAAAAACATTTTTGCGCAATGTAACAACAACGCTAAGAGGTTTGGGAATCGGGGGTTGGTTATGCCTAGGGTAGGTATTTCATATCCTAAACATCTTTAGTACTCTACAGGAACCTTTTGTACATTTGTATGTTAAGTTGCTAAATGTTTGCTATGGCTTGGGATTTGGGTATAAAGGTGTAGGTAAAGACTTAAGGATAGTTTTTAAGTTTGCTTGCAAAGATATCGCATCCTCTGCCTACGTATCCTAACTAGGATAGAATCAGAGCAATCGTAGTTCACCTCACTAGGGATGAAGAACTCTTGATTATGATCAAGGTTCAAAGGGGAACAAACATAACAATGCTTGTATAGAGTTTAACAAAACTCTCTATTCTAAGTTGTACACTCAAGAGAAATTGACTTTCACAAAAGCCAAGGGGGAAGGTAAGCAATCACCATGATTGTTGCATAGAGTTAACAAACTCTATCTTGAGGTTCTAGTTGAGGAATACTCCTAACGACGGGTAGGTCTTTTAGACTTAAAGCAAAATCTAGTGGCTATGGGTTCTAAATTAACTAAGTTAGGGTTCAAAGTGACTTAACAAAGTCAGAGAAGTAGGGTAATGAGCTATCTATGACACAAGGGTCAATAGAGAGACTTTCCTTTGGAATGGGAAAAGATGAGGCAACTGGATGAGAACTAACAAGTTCCATCACTTAGGGAATAACTTAACAAAGTTGAATCATAAATAAGCATTCATTCAAACATGATGAACATATAAAAGAGTATGGTAACAGCCAAGGAAGAGATGCAAGCTTGTGACAACATCAAGCAAAGATTACAATCAAGTTAAATGGTTACAACTATAATACACAAATATATTACAATATCTATAAGGGCATGGTGATAGAGGTTCTTACAAGACCTAGAAACATAAGGCAGTATCAACTTTAGATATCTTAACAAAGATGAAAAGTATATGAGGTAACAACCATCAAGGCAAACAACAACATGTAATTCAAACAAGTTGTAATGCAAGCAAGTTACAACTTAATGCAAACATATATAGGGATACAAGGATGTCAAATGTAATAACATGAGACCAACAATCATGCATTGATGACAATCAAGTACAAGTAAGCATACAAGAAGTGTTACAACAGCTCAAGTAAGAATTCAAGATTTCATGGGGAAACACATACAAGTTATGGTAACAACAAAAAAAAAGCAAGCCCTAGCATGTCATGGTTCTATAAAGACACATAAACAAGTAGAACAAAACATGACAAACACATTCAAGAGATTACAACATCAAGAATCATGTTATGAATCACAAAGAAGTTTCAAGGTATACCATTTATGTTCAGGCTTTCACTAAGGCAAGAAATAAACCCTAAACATGTTATGGTTCTAACAAGACACATAAACAAGTAGAATAAGGCATGGTAAACATATTCAAGAGGTTACAACATCAACAATTATGACCAAGTTCATAGATGAAGTTTAACAGGCCATTTTCACATGTATGCATTCACAAAAGCAAGTATGAACATGGTAAGACAACTAATATAACAAATTTGATTATTTAAACATGTTAGTAAACATGTATGAATCATACAAGATCAATATCATAAGAAAAATCAAGTCACAAGTTGAAAAAGTTCAAGAACATCATAGTAAAAACCCTAAAAACAGTCATGGTAGCATGTGAAATGCAAGTGGAAAGTTCACATTTATGAGTTTTAGGTTTACCTCTCGAAGCAAGCTTAAGCAACCAGAAAATCAGAGATCTTGAGAGCTCTTCCAAGATCTGCAAATGTTCCTAGGATGATGAATAGATGCTCCAAACAACCTCCAAGCAAGCTAGTGGACGGAATGCCTTGTAAATGAAGGAAAATCTCAAAATCCAAAGATTTCAAGGACCAACTCACTCAAACCTTATTACATAAGCATGGAAGTGATTTGGATAGCTTCAATACATCATATTTGATGTGTTTTAAGTGTTTCTTGAGTTGCAAGAAGTTTAGAAATGGTTTTGAAAGGTGTTTTGCAAAAGCAGATTTTGAGGGATTTTGGAAACTTAATAAGATTCTGCAAGAACTTGTGATTGTGTAAGGAAGGGAGTTATATCTGGTTTCTAGCATGGAAATTGTGTGTTTGTGATGTACGAATTGAGTTCTATTTATAGGCAAAGCCAAGTGATAAAAAATGAGGACAAATTTGATGTTTTTGCTTTTGGAGGGAAAATGGATCAAATCTTGTTCAAGATCTTGATGCGGTTGGTCTTGAAAGTTTCCAATGCATTGAGCTACATACATAGCCTGTAAACAAGCCATGAGAAGTGACTACAAGAGTGTCAAGTTAGTAGAAGCTAGGCTGCAGCTGTGATGGGCACAAAAATCTTCTCTTTCATGGTGTACTTTTGTACTTTCCTTGAATTAAATAATGACTTTAACCACAATCTTGGTTTAGCTCAAAGATTCTTCTGATTTTTACTCATCATATACTCTAGACATCAGATCCAATGTTAAACCATGGTTGAAAATCAATTGGATAGTTGGAAAATTGGTTTATGTTAAGTTTGACATTGTGCATTTCAAGTGCTTAGACCCCAACTTCCCTCCTTTGAAACACCTAGCTCACAAATTCTATGGAGGAGTTCTTGTAATTTTTGGAAATCCCTCATCATACTCTACAACTTTCATGTTTTGGGTTTTTTCAAATTCCAATTGGAACTAAGTCAAAACACCTCTTGAAGTTGGCTGAAAACATGACTTAAAGAGTGCCAAAATCATAAAATTTTACTAAGTGTTTTTCCTCTTGCATTGTTTTTTATCATAACTCAAAATCTATTCATGTTTTAAACATGGATCACTGTTGCACTTTTGTAGGACTCCTTAAGACCTTTCCAACAAGCTTTGAACCACTCCATTTGGATGTGTGGTTAGGAAGTTATGGTCTTGCCCATTTCAAAACCCTAATTTCCCGACTTTTCGATTACTCTTCAATCCTTGATCCAATGGTCACCAAACTTCATGAATATATGTGATATAATATTAGGAACATAATTTCCTTTAATTTTTGGGTCAAAAACCTTTTGGTCCATAAGTTGACTTTTCAGTCAGACGAACCGATCAATCGAAAAACTCCTAATCGACTGTTAGTACTTTGGGTTCCCTGAGGTTTTGAAACTTCTTGAGTGGACTTCAATAAGTAATATAAGATTCATGGACCATGATTACACCATTAGAACACTAATTAAATCAAAAGTCAAACAACACTTGACTTTTCCTAACCAAAAACCCTAATCGGGGGTCCTAGACTGCACTGCTCTCATTCCTTAGGTGATAACCTCAAATTGGATTCATACTTGATCCAATATAGAATTCTTTATGATGTGGGGGAATTACTTCATGGATAATCACTCCAATACATTGACTGATCAAACCATATAAACCCCGATTACTGACTGTACTGAACCCTAGTTCATCTGCATCTTGACAAAGACAAACTTGAAACAGGTTAAGGTTAGATAAGCAAATGATGATGCTCCTAGAATGATGATGGAATCTAGGGGTCAAAATTTAGGGTAAAACAGTTGCCCCTATTTAAATATTTTCACCAGATGGGAATGAGATATGACAATCCTCATAGAATTGTAGTGAAAGGTATTTAAATTTAGCAAACCGAAAATTTTGTCCCTTAGATACGATGGAATGCAAAAGGACAAATGCGAAAATGCGATGAATTATAAAGGATGCTCTATAATGCTTGAGATGCAAGCAAATGCTGACACACGAGCATAAATAAAAGAACGACAAGACAACAAGTAACTACTCACAGGGAACCTGACATACTGGGGAAAGATCCTAGGCATAAAAATCAATAGTTCATACATGACTAATGATGGTATTTTAAAGGGGATCTTTCACACAGAGACACAAACTCCACCGGGGAAGATAAATCTTCACTGGGGAAAAGGTGGAACTCCACTGGGGAAATGCAAACCTCGAACAGAGAAATGCATTAAGGGAGAAACCACGCAGAGGGGAAAAAGTCAACAGACTCAGACTCCGACCGAGGAAGCAAAAAGACCATAGACACGATCCTCATTGGGGACAAGCCAAATGAAGAGCTTCCTATAACGAAGAGTTCGAACAGGATCTTCAGGAAACGGCTAGAAACAAGACCAGACGCATCAGGGATGCTAGCAACCACTAGATCTCTGAGACTCGACTGAGGGATATCAAGGGCTTCGCTGGGAATACTGGTGACGACCAGAACTTTCTACCAATAATAATTGGATTTTAAGCAATTTCAGTAACCACCGGACTTCCTGGGGATGCTAGTAACAACTAGACTTCAACGAAGATAGGTAACGACCAAATCAAAGGATCCCAATAACAACTGGGTTAAGACTATGCCAGTAACTACTATACTTACACAGGGGAATCGGTGACAACTGAGCCAAGGCACCAATAACAATTGGATTTAACCAAATGCCAGTAACCACTGATCTTAACTGGGGAAGTTGGTAACGACCAACTCAAATACCAATAACAATTGGTTTTAAGCAATGCCAGTAACTACTGGACTTAGAAAGAACTAGTGACAACCAAATCAAAGGATACCAATAACCATTGGATTTAAGCGGTGCTAGTAACTACTGGAATTCAGTTGGTAACAACCAAACTTTATATCAATAACAATTGATCTTAAGCAACGCCAGTAACTACTGGACTTAGAAAGAACTTGTGATAACCAAATCAAAGGATACCAATAACCATTGGATTTAAGCAGTGCCAGTAACTGCTGAACTTCAGCTGGGGAAAGTTAGTAACAACCAAACTTCATATCAATAACAATTGATCTTAAGCAACACCAGTAACTACTGGACTTAGAAAGAAATGGTGATAACCGAATCAAGGTACCAGTAACAATTGGATTTCAAGCAGCGCCAGTAACCATTGGACTTAAAATGGGGGAATCAGTAACAACCGAACTAAATACCAATAACCATTGGATTTAATCAATGCCAGTAACCACTAGACTTAGAGAGATTGGTAACAACCAAATCAAGGTACCAATAACAAGTGGATTTAAACAATGCCAGTAACCACTGGATCCATCTTTATTTGATTGTAGCCGGAGAATCCATCCATGAATGAAAATACTGCAAAACTGGTCGTGTTATCCACCAAGGTATCAATATGTGGGAGAGGGAAGTCTTCCTTCGGACTAGATTTGTTCAGGTCCCTAAAGTCCACACACATTCTGACTTTTCCATCCTTCTTGGGGACCGGTACTATGTTGGCCACCCATTCTGGATATTTTGATACTGCTAAAAAGCTGGCATCAATTTGCTTCTTGACTTCGTCTCTGATTTTGAGAGCTATGTTAGGTCTAGATCTTTGAAGCTTCTGCTTGACTGGAGGACAATTTGGCTTCAAAGGGAGCTTGTGAATAACAATGTCGGTGTCCAATTCTGGCATGTCTTGGTAAGACCAAGCGAATACATCGATGTAATATTTGAGAAGTGCTATCAGTCTGCTCTTAACTTCTGACCCTAACGATGCTCCAACTTTGAATTCTCTCCTTTCTTCTTCAGAGCCCAAGTTGACGATGTCGATCTGTTCTTTGTATGGCTGAAGATATGCATCTTTGTATTCAGTCATCCTCCTCAATTCTTCAGGGACCTCATAATCTTCATCACTCTCTTCTTTGGCTTGAAAGACAAATGGACCACTATCAGAAGGAACCAAATGATCAATGGATTCTATGGATGATGGAGGTGTTCTGCATGGTTTTCCAGGTTTGAGAATGATCAGACACACACACACACACAAACATGCAGATGAAGGGTTGTTTTTAAGTTTTCAAAAAAGTTTCCATTTTTCCTTTTAACAAAAAGTGAAAATGATAAAAAGAAAACAAAACAAGAGTTTTAACAAAAACACTTTTTCATTCATAGATCTTTTCAAATTGCAAAGTGGCCCATACAAAATGATTCGCTGGCTTGGGCAAGACCAGGAATTGCTTAAAGAAAATAAAGCTAACAAGCAAATGTATTACTCTAAAGGTAAAAAGACAGGAATTTCCAAAGTTTCCCAGTTGCACAAAGCTGCTCCGCCTCGGATCACCAGGCTGTCAAGGTCGCTTTCTTCATCTTCAGCTATGACAACATTCACTTGCATTCCTCCGCTTGTGAATATTTCCTCCAAGGTATTCTTCTTCATGACGCTTTCTTCGGGCGCATCTTCTAGAGTTAGTCTGCAACCCAACCCTTGCCTGCCGTTTTTCATATGAGCGTTGACTTTTATGACTTCCCCCTATCCCAAAGGGAGTCCTGTCTTTATTGCAGCCTTGATACTCTGAACGGAAGTAAAAGATGGACCACATGTTATTGATGATTCATCAACCAACACAACATGGGCAATTTCCAAGGCTTGGAAAGCAGTTTCAAGTGCATCTTCATCAGCTTCTATGTATTTGAAGGAGGATAAGTTACTCACCATCAGATCCTCTTCTCTATGCACTATGACCAACTGGTCATTAACGATGAACTTCATCTCTTGGTGTAAAGTCGAGGTGACAGCGCCTGCTGTGTGTATCCATGGTCTTCCCAGTAGACAACTGTAAGCTGGACTGATATCCATCACTTGAAAAGTGATTTCGAAGATCTGAGGGCCTACCATAATTGGAAAGTCGACTTCTCATATCATAGTTCTTCTTGACCCATCAAAAGCCTTTACGACTAGAGAAGTAGGCCTCATTTCAGCTCCTTAGTAGGCCAATTTGGCTAAAGTCCACTTAGGCATCACGTTGAGTGCAGACCCTGTATCAACAAGCACTCTGACTAGTGTATCCTCTTCACATTTGATAGATACATGCAAGGCACAGTTGTTCTTGTGTTTTTCAGCTGTCAGATCACTATCGTCAAAGCTCAAGGTGTTATATGTTGTGATGTTTGCAACGACTGAGTCAAACTGTCCTACTGTGATATCCTTTGTCACGTGAGCTTGCATCAATATCTTCATCAAGGCTTGACGATGTGCAGGACAACTCAGCCACAGTGACATGATGGAAATTTTAGACGACATTTAATTCAGTTGATCCACCACTTGGTAATCACTTCAGCAGATGATTCTCAAGAATTCTTCTTCGTGGTCTTTGAGGATCTCTTTCCCTTTGCTGGTGGGTTCCTTAGAAATTGCTTCTTTCAGAACGACTTCCTTAGGAACAACGGTAGCAGCTTTAGGAACGGCGGTGATTGATTGAAAGGCTGTAGGATTTGCTCGGGGCTGATACACTCGACCACTTCCGGTCATTCTGCTTGCCCCAACAATGTTAGTGACATTTTCATACTTCTTTCCCATAATCTCTTTACACCATGAATAATCATATTTAGGTGTTATAGTCCTCGAATGAGGACCAGGTCTTCTTCTCGGATCGAACCCGGGTTGGTCCTTTCCAAACTTGGACGCAGGATCATCGCGGAATACCAATCGGACAGCTTTGTGCCTGGTTGCGTTGTTGTTGTTGTTGTTTCTAAAGACCGCTTTTTTGTTGGGTTCTTCAGACATATTGAACACTGGTTCAATTACTGCCACATCCTCCTTCTTCTTTCGTCTACTAATCTGCAACATTCCTTGATCGATTAACGATCGAACATCCTTTTGCACAAGGTCACAACCCTGTGGATTCAGTCGGCATCCCTCACAGTTTTCATGAGAACTCTTGAGCACCCATGCTTGAGCAAGCCTTTTATGCAATTCTACCCATGGCACTTTTACTTCAGCGATAGTTGTGACGATCTTTATCTCAGATTCTTCCCCTTCTTCGGTTATGGCATTTACCCAACCATGGTTCGGTAGAGGGTTATCCTTCACATTTGGGTGGTTGTCTTTGAACGACAATATCTTCTTCTCTATTAATTCTCGGAAAATATGCTAAAGTGCGAAGCACCCTTCCAGACCATGACCTGCGGCGTTCTCATGAAACGGACAATGTGCATTTGGATTGTAGTAATGGGGTAAAGGATTAGGCGGAGCTCCTAATTTCCTTGTCCTGACGAGCCCTCTTTCTACCAGCATAGGAAACAATTCCGTATAACTCATGGGTATGGGTTGTATCCTTTCCTTTCCACTTCGATAGTTTGTCCTTGGAGCTTGAGCTTGAGGTTGCTGTGCTTGTTGATTGTTGTACGGTTGCTGATCATATCTTTGATACTGATTGAATGCCCCCTGCTGAGGACCTTGTTGTTGTTGTTGGAAGACAGGTGTCACTGCTGACACATACGGTGGTTGCTGATACCGTTGTCGCTGGTTCCTTTGATTTGCGCTCTTTTTTCATGCGTCACAGTGCTCACTTCACCTTCTTTCTTTTTATGAAAGTTGCTGGTTAGCTTCTTGGTAGCACCGGTGCTAGAGCTAGAAATTGAATTTGATACTTTGCCACTCTTTAGTCCTGCCTCAACTTTCACTCCCACGACTATGATATTAGAGAAGTTTGATGTGACGCTGCTGATTAGTCTCTCATAGAACTTAGGCCTAACTGTGTCTACAAACCAATCGGCTAACTCTTTTTCAGTCAGGGGTGGCTCAACTTGAGTTTCCGTCCCGCGCCATCTTTGCGCATATTCCTTGAAGGATTCAATCCTTCTTTGTGTCATGCTAACGAGCTGACAGCTGTCTGGGGCCAGATCCATGTTGTACTTATACTGTTGGATAAACGCATCAGACAGGTCCTGAAAATAGTGTATCTTTGCTTGGTCTAAACTCAGGTCCCATTTGGCGGATGCTCCCTTGAGGCTATCCTGAAAGCAATGTATCAGTAGCTTATCATTTTCGATGTGTGGAGTCATCCGTCTACAATACATAATCAAATTAACTTTCGGACAAGTAGATCCCTCGTACTTGTCGAACATTGGCATCTTGAACTTTGGTATAAACACCAATCCTGACACTAGACACATATCTTTGGCGTCTGATCAAAAGATATTGCTTCCTTCAATAGCTCTCATCCTCTTAGCCATGATGTCCATCTCTACCCTCAACTTATCGTGTTTTTCATCCTCGGTTTCAGAACCATCGGGTACATCAAATATTGGTTGATGATTGAAGATAGGTCGAGCATGTGTTAGACCTCCCGCCTGGGTGAAAAGAGGATTTGTCGTTGTCGGCACAACTTGTGGTTGGAAATTGAATGTTGGGGGATTACTGAGCGGAGGCAGAAAATCCCTGGATATGCCGAATGGAAACTCAGTTGTTGAAGCTGGAACTGTAGGAGGATTTACCACTGGTGTAATGATTTCAGATATCACAATAGCTTGTGAATCCATCTTTGCTTTTATTCCATGGAGAACTTCCATGATTTGGCTGACGTTGTCTTTGATTCCTTCGATGTCATTGTCGATCTGATCGATTCTCTGGTCGTGGTCGGCCATCTTCCTTTGAGCTCTAGCTCGAGTGTTGTATCTATGGGAACTCAGTGTGACTTCTTTCCTCCTTCTCTTTCTGGCGAGAAAGAACAAAAGATGAGCGGCGGAACCCATGCAAGACTATGCAGATGATATGCAAATGAAAATGCAAATGCAAAACCAACCATTCAAGGAAAAACAACAATTTTGTTCACAAACAAGATTAGAAATACACGTAACAACGTGCTTTAAAAGAAGATTTTCATTAATAAGTTGAGATCCATTACAATAGACAACCCTTGCTAACAAGCAAGGCCTTTCTTACAAAAAAAGCAAATACAACAAAATATTACAATATTTAAAGAAAAAGCACGAAATAGGGAAGTTTTAATCGTTCTAACTAGACGATCCTTCTCCTTCTTGAGACCTAGGCTAGAGTTGATTATGACGAATTATCTCCCACAATTCATCATTTTCACGCTTCGCTTTGACTAAAGCATATCTCAGCTCCTCCCTAGGTATAGGAACCTCGGGCTCCATAGTGATCTCATAGGTATGAGTGTAAAACATTCTCAAGGCTATCTCCTTTAACCAAGGTAGATATGCTCTTGTGGTTAAATAACTCATATTTTCCTCTGCGGTCATCCCTTGCATGTGAGGACGATACTAAGCAAAACTAGCTTGGGTTTCAAGTTCTTCATTACTGCCTTTTTCACAAAAACAGACTTTTAGCATATCTGGATCTGGCCCAGTTGAATATCCATGCTGAAAGCGAGCAAGGATTGGATTGTAGCTGACAACTCCTCTAGTACCGATGAGGGGTATGTTTGAGAAATCCCCACAGCTCTGGATCATAGTAACACCACTAATTTTGGTATCATACGAATTGATATCATAGTGCTTGAGAGTTGTTAATTTTTCAACCCATGCTTCTTTGTTAGGGAGGTCCCAAAGAACTTGAGTTCTAGGCAAGTGAGAAATAAACCACTTGCTAAGCAAAGCTATACAACATGAGAACTGCCCAAGATTGTACACCTTCCGGCGATGGATGACAATATAGGTATCTGCTAGCAATGTGTTCACAAGGTTCTTGATGATGAAGAGTCGGATGGTCTCCTCACTGATGAATTCGTCACAGCATGGGAAAAGGTACAAACTATAAATCAAGAATGCTAGGATTGCCTCAAAGATACCTAAGTTTCTATTATCGTAATGAAACTCAGCCATCTCCATGAATGGTCTTGCTTCCATTCCAAAGAAACCGCTCCTAGTTACCAATTCAGCGGGCAGCTCTGCTGACTTATATGTAATGCCTTGGCAAGATCTCTTCTTCTAGGTTTCCATAAGGAGCTTTAAAGGTCAGAGGAATCCTTAAGTAAGCAGAATACTCTTCTATAGTTGGAAGCAACTGGAAGTCTGGGAAGATAAAACAGTGATAAATTGGATCGTAGAATTTAACGAGTGCTCGCAGCATGTCCTCGTTGATCTAAGTGTTGAGTAGCGGTAGAAGATCACCATACTTTGCAATGAAAGCGACGGGGTTCCTAACAAGGCCTGCCAGAATCCTAAGGTTACCCAGTCTTGGATTTAGAAACGGAAACCTGCTTCGTCGTTCCATATCAATGTCTGCAAAATAATTTTTTTGAATTTCCTTGAATGGTTAGTAAAATACAAAACTGAAAATGCAAAATGCAACTGGTTCTACAAAACTCAAAAGATTGATCATGCCAAACCCTCATTTCATTCATTATTGGAAAAAGTTACAACTTTTGAAACACAATACAAGAAGCCTAAGTTACATCAAGACACTAGGTTCCATAATCTAAACTAAGAACTTCAGATGCGGGGCCTCTTCAACTTCTTCAGTATTGCATTCTCCATTACTAATTTATCCACTATTCCTTTCCAGGCTCCAGAGGTTGGAGGGATATTTGAATATTCATGAATGCTTTAAGTGGGCTTGATACTAGAGAAAAATAAATTCTCCTTAGTTACTTCCCCATCAATCACTCGTTGTTCGAGCCAATTTATCAATTCGTCCTTTTCTTGTACTTCTCTGATGAACTTTGTTACTTTAGATGAAAGCGCGTGATACTTTCCTTCCCGAGCATCCCTCTCAAGTTGAGCTCTTGCAAGTAGCTCTTGGTGTTCCTCCATCTTCTCAATGGGAATGGAAGAGGATGACGGTGCAATGACAATTTGCGCGTTCTTTTCTGTGAGGTATGGCATCTTCAAATCTCTTGCTCTATATTGGACCCATTGAGTGAATGGTTCGAGAGCTACACAGTTCCTTTTCCCCAAGTCAGCTTTTTTCTTTTTCTGGATATCCCTCCAAGCATCAACTGTGCTATTTCTCGTACTTTCTGCTACTTCGGTGTTGAGACAAAAGAAACCTGACAAGAGCACATTGGCGGGTTTGTCTTTCATCGGAAAACCAAATTGTCGTCTAGCCAAGGCTGGATTGCAGTTGATCCCTCCTCTTACTCCAATGAGTGGTATATTTGGGAAGCTTCCACACCGATCAAAGTGACTCCTCTATCGTAGGTAGGATTGTACCAATGAATATCAGCTTGTGTTAAGGATATTATCCTTTGAGACCATCTTCATCCATTGGGATTTTCTTTGAAAGCTTTGGTTTTTGTCAAATGGTTGACAAACCATTTGTACAACAGAGGTGCACAACAAATAATAGTTCCCTTTCCTTGAAGTGTCCGATGATGAATATAGTGATAAGGATCTCCTAACAAGGTAGGCACATGGTTCCACTTAAAAATATAGTAATAGAAGAGAAATTGACAAATTCCTCGACTTCGAGAAACAATATTAATCCATAGATCAATAGAGCTAATACTGCTTTAAATGCATCCATGCTCTCCTCTTTGGCAAGGTAGGCAGCTTTCTTGACTAAGAAATCTAAATGGAAACGTTCAACTCCTCCTTTGGTGGCACGATTAGCTTTAATTTCAGATACTTCAAGGTGAAGAGCATCTGCTATTTCTTTTGGTGAAGGTAAACTTTCCAATCCACCGTATGGTTTTTGATCCTTCACAGGGACTCCCACATAGTACGCATACTTTCCAAACTCTTCTGACACCATGGTCCCTAGCTTTCTCAACTCGGATGTATCAGGCTTCTTGAAATTGTATCTCTTGGTGTTCCTTGTTCCAATATCCATGATATATCCAGGATTTTTCACAAAGAGATCAACTGAGCTTTACAAAACTAGATGCCATGATGAGATGATGAGATGATTCACACACAACACAAAGGTAAGTATTCAAAAATACAATGCATATGCACACACAAGGCTCCCTAAGCTCAAGGTCAAAGCATGGAGTCAAAGAAGGTCTACCCATCCCCAAGGATTTGTAATATGAGTTAATTGTACCTGCCAAACGGGTTCTATCAAAGTTCCCAGAGTCATAGTAAATCCTTCGAATATTGTCAACCAACACAACTACTTATGTGAGTCGACAATACTCTCAAGATAGACTCGTCTGAGTGTAGCATCGCGTGACAACTGTTGAGGGACTACTCCCTAACAGTTTCCGCACTACATCGTAAAAAGGCCAAGTGGGGTAAAAGTGTTACTAAAAGTCCTCAGCTTCACAGACTCTCAGGTTGAAACAATTAATGAATACACGACTACTCATGCATCACCGACCATCTCAAGGAGGTCTCCACTGAGCATGATTACATCATATGTCAGACTTATTGGGACTACTCCCAACAACCCAACTATTGATCCTATCACAATCCTATCTCACGTGTCACTCAAATCCGGGTTAGGATTTATCTCACCAATCAAAGCACCCAATGTCCACAACACACAAACAGATATATTTACAAATATACATGTAAACAAATATTCACAAATATAGCATACAATCATGCAAAATAGGCTAAACCCTCAAGTCAAAAGTTAATCCCCAGTGAAGTCACCATTTCTGTTGTGGTGACAATCGTGGTACCAAGCTATTGATTAACTTGAATCTTAATTCATTAAATCACAACCGAACTTTGATTTATCAAAAGGAAAGGTTAAAGAAAGAAAAACCTTTTTGCGTGATGTAACAACAACGCTAAGAGATTTGGGGATCAGGGGTTGGTTATGCCTAGGGTAGGTATTTTAAACATCTGTAGTACTCTACAGAAACCTTTTGTACGTTTGTATGCTAAGTTGCTAAATGTTTGCTATGGCTTGGGATTTGGGTATAAAGGTAAAGGTGTAGGTAAAGACCTAAGGATAATTTCTAAGTTTGCTCGCAAAGATATTGCATTCTCTGCCTACATATACTAACTAGGATATAATCAGGCAATCGTAGTTCACCTTACTAGAGATGAAGAACTCTTGATTATGATCAAGGTTCAAAGAGAAACAAACATAACAATGCTTGTGTAGAGTTTAACAAAATTCTCTATTCTAAGTTGTACACTCAAGAGAAATTGACTTTCACAAAAGCCAAGGGGGGAGGTAAGAAATCACCATGATTTTTGCATAGAGTTAACAAACTCTATCTTAAAGTTCTAGTTGAGGAATACTCCTAACAAGGGGTAGGTATTTTAGACTTAAAGCAAAGTCTAGTGGCTATGAGTTCTAAGTTAACTAAGTTAGAGTTCAAAGTGACTTAACAAAGTCAGAGAAGTAAGGTAATGAGTTGTCTATGACCCAAGGGTCAATAGAGATACTTTCCTTTGGAATGGGAAAAGAGGAGGCAACTGGATGAGAATTAACAAGTTCCATCACTTGGGGAATAACTTAACAAAGTTGAAGCATACATAAGCATTCATTCAAACATGATGAACATATAAAAGAGTATGGTAACAACAAAGGATGAGATACAAGCATGTGACAACATCAAGCAAAGATTACAATCAAGTTAAATGGTTGTCGCTACTTGAAAAATGCATCGTGCAACGACGGGGAGGCGAAAAGAAAGGACAGAAGAGTCGCCACCGAACTTTATTTATCCCATGAGGGGAAAGGAAAATATCGAGAAAACCTTAAGAAAGAAACGGATAAGATGGTCTCGCAACCAAGAACAGGTTCGGAAGCCGGTTATGCGAAGGAAAGGTATTAGCACCCTTCGTATCCATCGTACTCAATGGGAACCATTTGTTTGTCGCTATGTAAATTAATTTGCTTTAATATTGTGCTATAAAAGAGTGTTCCAAAGGGGGAGAGTGATCGCGACTTTCTATGTCTAACTGAACTAACTGCAAGTGCACAGTCTATCGCGTAGTAATAAAAGATATAGATCCCACAGGGACTCGTAATCAAGCTAGTATTTTTGGGTGTTACTGTGTTTAGCTAGGTTGGTATGGTTTTAGGGGAATACAAGCAAAGTAAGTGTGTAAACTATAGGGGAACTAAAGATGTTACTTAAGGTATAAAGGTGTGAATCGGTAATCAATATGTTGGTTCTTCAAGGATTCGACAAGTTACCGGTGTTTCGTATTTTCAAAAATAGTTTAAGAAGAAAATAATGGTTTAAAAACCTTTGTCTCACGATGGTTGTTGACGCTAGTCACAACTCTAAGGCGAAACGTATGTTGTCGCTATCCCGTTCGCGGTTAAAATTAATTTTTGAAAACCATTAAGCTCTAATCCTTTTTAAAGCGTTGTCGCTGTTTTTAAAACGAATGCTTAGTTTTTACTATCTGGACCTAACCTCAGTTGTCGCTTGTTGGTTCGTACCTTTATGAATTTCCCACTGTCGTGGCAAAACTGCTTTTAAATAAGTTCTCGTTGTCGCGACGAACATTTATTTTAGAAAAATCGATTTAAAAACTGAAGCCATAAATAAGTTTGAAAAGGAAAGTATAAACCGGTTAATTATCGAATCCCATCTGACTGCTTATTACATACCGATTACTTAAATTTAGCTGGACATGGAATATAAACTAGGAACACGTAAACAATGGTAAAATATATAAACATGCATCATAATGGGAAATAGAAATCAATTAAAGATTATAATAAGAACCTGTAAATAATTCGATTGGCTTTTGGGAAATCCTCCAAAATGTCGGCAGGATTTAGTCTTTGTGCCAATTACTCGTACAGAATAGAATTTGGAAAGTAAAACAACAATTGCAAGGAAAGAAAGAAAAGGAAACGATAAACAATAAGAAATTATGAAACTCAAAAATTGCTCTGGAAATAAATTGGCAGCATTTCGTGTCTTCAATGCAGCTCCTTTTTTCTGGTACCAGCTCCCCTCCTTTTATAGATGGAATTTCCAACAGTTAATTGCCTCAGGAAGTGGGATTGTTCTCAGAAAATGTAGGAGTTAGTGGTCCACTCCTTTTGGTATTTGAAAGCACTCACAGCACGTGCAACATTTCTGCACTTTTTAAAGCATGACGGTCGTCATGGATGTGTGACGGTCGTAACACGTATGACGGTCGTCATGGGCCTGTGACGGTCGTCACATCAGCAAAATTCGTATTTGCTGTTTTTGGCCTGTTTTTCATCTGGTTTTCATCTGTAATTGCTTGTTTTCTTCATCTTGCTCCATTTGAGCATGAACTTTGAATACCTGCAAAATACTGGACAAATAATGTGGAAATACCCGAAATCAGAGTGAAACCAGTCACTGATTATTAAAAATGTATGTCATTATATATATATGATTTCGTGTTATCAAACTCCCCTAAACTTGAATCTTTGCTTGTCCTCAAGTAAAGGTAGGAAAAAATTAAAGTTTGGCAAGCACGCGACACGCTCTTCCTTCGATAAGATTTCTCAGATGTCAAGTTAGGAAAGCCGGGGGTCCAATGGAAACAAAACATATACGGCAATGACACTGGATTGTAAGTCTTCGAAGGCCTTCTTTTAAGCAAGCCAGTCCCAATCATGTTACTGCAGCTCGGCTTCAAGCTTTTCGCAACAAATTTTACCCGGTTTCGTTCTGGCGCAATTACATTAAGCCCGTTGTCCATACACGTTCATGGCAAGCAAACCTGTTGGTGACTATGATCTCTTTGCTAGTTTGATTTTTCTTTGCACATATGCTCATTCTGCTATAAATCTGTAAGAGTTTCGTACCGTTGGGTTAAATGCTCGGGCGAGGAGCACCTAACTTAGAAGGAACATGTCTCTATATTCAGGCTATATGGCTTTTCTTTTTTCATGATTATTTAATTTCATACTAGAGATCACACACTTATTTGCATCGGTTTCTTACTTAGAAGTGTTTAGGATGGTGCTGACTGCTCGTATAAACTACTGGGGGGTCCATTTGAGTCGAAACTTGAGGCTTTGGTACGAGTAAGTAGTGAGAATGACTCGCATAACCCAGAGGTCTAAGGTGTCAGGCCGGTAGTGGCTTTGTTAAAATTTTCTTCTCGAGAATTTCAAACTTGGTTAAGCAAAGGCGTGTCACGTGATGCTTTAAAGAGGATAAAAGTTTCTTTGTATATGTCGGATAAGGCACGGGGAGTTCACGTAACGAATATATATATATAAATGAGCTTTATTTGCCAAAATTGAAAATACTTTAAATTGAAAATTTGAAAGAAAGGTACAATCGGAATAGGAAATAACAGGGAAAAGGGAAATAACGGTCCGCTCCCACACTATCTCCATCAGTGTCCTCACTGATTTGAAAGAATGCGAAAGGGAAAATTACAAAGGAAAGAAAAAAACAGAATACAAGAAATGAAAAATATTACTAGTCCCTTCCTCTTCCTCTATCACTACATCTACCTCTGGCTCTTCCGTCGCGTGCCTCGAGGTTCAAAGCTCTGGCGTGGAAGATGTACTCGCGAAGGCCGTCGACTCGCACAGTGAGGTTGGCCATGTCATCGACCAGGCCGGATTGGACATCCTGGATCTGCTGCATAGATGTCCTCATGTGACCGGTTTGTTCTCTCTGTCAAGCTTCAAATTGTTCAGCCTGTTGGTTCTGTTGTTCCATCATAAGCATCATCTGATTCTGCTGTTCGATGCAGCGGAGGAGAGCAGTGGTTGTGTCATCGGTTTCAGGACGGCGGCGGCGGCGCGAGGAGGGACCTTCGGCAGGAGGTGGTTGTGATGGCTTAGCCTGGTCAGCTCTATCCAACTCGTCTTGAACTTCATCCCTGGGCCCTTGGGCATTTTCCTGAGTTGGGGAAGCAGGAGCATTCGGATTTAAGAGCCAGTTGGCTCTGTTCTGCGGATGCATTCGGGTGCGAGAGGGCATGATAATGATCTAGATAGTGCGGCCTCGCACTACCGGATGATATTTCCCATCTGCGCGGGATCGGATTAGGTGAGAGGCGCGACAATGGTCGGTGTCTAGGAAGACAGGGGGCATCTGGCGAAGGTTCTGGAGGTGGTCGCCAAGACCGAGGCCTAAGGCGATAGATGTGATGATGCCACCAAAATAGAATGTTTTTGAGCTGCGGTTGCAGTTGGCTTGAATGTGAGCCAAGAGGAATGGGGCGGCGTCAACGGGTTCCGAAGCAAACACGCAACGGAGAAAGAACAGCTCCTTCGAGTTGACTTTGTGGTTACTGTCACGAGCGAAGATGGTGTTGCTCAACACGCGATGAAAGTAGCGGATTGTTGGGTTGTGGATGTGAGTGGCATTCAGAGTCTCCCAACTATCAGTAGTGGTGTCGGCCAGTTGGTTCCATAGAGTGAAAGTTTCATGGTAGAACTGATCGGCGGGGCGGCGATGAGCGTCGTCACCGTGAGAAAACTGCAGCATGTCGGCGATGCGGTCCTGGGGGACTTGATATTCGATGCCGAACAAGCGGAAGCAAGCGGCGCTGGTGAGCTGGTTGGTATCGCCGGGTGAAGTCACGTACGCGAAGGAACTGAGAAACTCCAGTGTGAGTTGCTCGTAGGTGGGTTGAGGGTTGGTGCAGAGATGCCAAATGCCGACCCTCTATAGCATCCAAGTTACACCATCCAGAATTCCCAGTTCTGTCAAAGAATCTAGGTGAGCATAGCGGGTCGGTTGAAGCAACCATTGATGGAAAGCTATGTAGTTGGTCCTCTGCCTTTCGCCGGCCTCGCCTTCTCGGAAAAGGATATTGCTCAAGTTGGGGTTTTCACGATTTTGTCTAGCCATTTTTTTCGTGAGAGAGGTTCAGAGATAGATAGTTTATGTGGATGGAGAAGTATGGGAATGCAGAGGTCAATATATAATAGTGAAATGGAAGTTGAAAAGGTGGAGGATTAATGGGGAATTCTGAAGGTTGTAGTGGAGTTTAAATGTGTGAAAGTGGGAAATTAGGAGAGTGGAGGTGGAAAGGTTCGTAACCCCTGTTTTGACAGAATTGGGGTTTTGTTCGCATGACGACCGTCAGGGGTGTGTGACGGTCGTAATACGCGTGACGACCGTCAGGGGTGTGTGACGACCGTCACACCAGCAAATTCTGCAGAATTGCAGAAGTTTGCTTAGGGGGTGTTTTCCATAGTGATTTTTATTCTATTGCAGCATGAGAGACTAGTTACAAAATAGAAGATAACGGGAAAACAAAATTAAGGGAATACCGGAATGAAATTAAAATAACATTGAATCTAAAAACGAGTTTAATGTAATACAATATCAAAAAAGAAACAATTGCAAAATTAAATAATGGGAAACAACGTGAAATGCAGTAAACTAGACTTAAAAAGAAAACTAAAACATCACTCCTTTGGTTGCTTCAAGTTGTTGATCTGCTGAATAACGTCATCAAATTGGTCGCTAACTATGTCCATGTAAGTAACGAAATACATGTGAAGTTGCGTTAATTCATCTTTTATAGTGGTTAGTTCCAGCTTAAAGTCGTCCATAGCTCTCAGAACAGTGTCCAACTTGTATGTGTCTTGTTCAAGAGTAAGATCAGGAAAGTTATGGTAATTAGGAGGGGTCTCAGGATATGTCTCCACTTCGGACTCATAATCTTTGTAGTACATATAGTCATGTGCTTCTGATATGTGATCACTGTCGTACATGTAAGCCTGGGGTGTGGAGTGAGGTGATGGAGGTCCCATAGGCTCGTCCAATTCATAAAGCCAATTGTTTCTGTTATGGATACTCGTTAGCTCGTGGTTGGGCAATGTGAAAAGGTGGACAGGTTGATCAGTGATGAGGTATTTGTAGGCTCCTGGTCCTAAGGTACCTAAGATACGTCTGTTGAAGCAAAATTGGATGACCATTGATTTGAGGTTGCCGAAACGAATGGCTCTGTTCAGGTGATACCTCAAGCCAATTTCGTGGGCAATTATGGTGACTAAGCCTCCTATTAAAATGGGTGAATGAGGTTCCTGATTAAGGCGTATGAATGCCCTCATCATAAAAGGGACAGCATTGACAGGGCGGCCTTGTGAAGCACAGAAAAGGATGAACAACTCTTCTTTGGAAACTGTTGTAATGTTTTCTTCCTTCCCAAAAAGGGTATGGGCTAAAATCCTATGAAAGTAACGAAGTGTTGGATTATGTATCTCGTTGTTGTGCATGTCATTAGGTTCAGGGGTAGTTACCTGTGATGGTACCCCGAAATTGTTCTAACTCGAGATCAAAATCCTCTTCAGTGTTGGTAAACACAAAAGGTACGCTAGGGAAGCCTAGGATGTTAGATAACGACGTGCGGTTGTGGGTGTGGTCCATTCCAAACATTCTAAAGGTTACCAGCTCTTTGGTGGATCCATAGCCATGTTCGGGTAAGTAGCTTAAGGAGCTGAGGAATTCGAACGTGAGTTCGCGGTAGGTAGCAAATCGGGTCTTTAGAGCAGTTTTCTCATAGCCTAATTGGTTAAATAGATACTGAATGTTATCCTGGATTCCTAGCTTATCCATGGTGGATCTATCATAGTACAGAGTCGAAGCAAAGCTTCTCTGAGTTAGTGCCTCAAATCTGGCCTTGTGAGCTAGTCCTCTAAATACAACGGTCGTAACGTTGATGTTAGCCATACTCGGAGGTTAGTCGGATAAAAATGGGAGAAAAGTAGAACGACTTTAAAATCCTGGAAAAGTTGAAATCACATTTACTCATATTAGATTTTTAAGAAGCAAAAGGTGATAGGAGAAAGAAAAATAAAATAAAATAAATAGTAGAAAATAAGAAAATAGAATTTTATGGAAATTCTAAGTTAAAATGTAAACATAGTTTCAATAAATTTAGAAGGGAAAAATGGGAAAAATTGGGTTGCCTCCCAATCAGCGCTGTTTTTAACGTCAAAAGTCTGACGATAGCTTGGCTGCAAGCTATTCGGGGGTTTGAGCGGGAAGCTCGAGCAATTTCACATTGCTCACATGGTGGCTGTGTTTGTTTTGATTATAATGCTTCAAACGCTGCCCGTTTACTATAAACGGTGCGTTGATTTGATTTCTGATTTCAACAGCTCCACTTTTAAGGATTTTGGTTATCTCAAAAGGTCCAGACCATCTAGATTTTAATTTTCCAGGGAAAAGTTTTAATCTTGAGTTGAATAGGAGCACGATGTCTCCCACACTGAATTATTTCCAGATCGAACGTTTATCATGCCATTTCTTGGTTCTTTCTTTGTAGATGCGGGCATTCTCGTATGCGTCCAATCTGAGCTCTTCCAATTCGTGAAGGTTCAAGATTTGTTTCTCTCCTGCCGCAGTGTAGTTGAAGTTCAGCGTCTTAATAGCCCAAAAGGCTTTATGCTCTAATTCCACTGGCAGGTGACATGATTTTCCGTAAACTAATTTAAATGGTGTGGTACCTATTGGTGTCTTAAAGGCGGTCCTATAAGCCCATAAAGCTTTGTTTAGTTTTGATGACCAATCTTTCCTAGAGGTTGCGATAGTCTTTTCCAAAATTTGCTTTATTTCTCTGTTTGAAACCTCCACTTGTCCACTCGTTTGTGGATGATACGGTGTAGCTACGCGGTGTTTGACTCCATATTTGGAAATGAGTTTGTCAAAGATTCGCGATATGAAGTGCGAACCACCGTCACTAATGACGAGTCTGGGCACACCGAATCTAGGAAAGATTGTGTTTCTAAAGAGTTTGACGACTACTCGCGCGTCATTTGTTGGAGCGGCAACGACCTCTATCCATTTAGATACATAATCGACAGTGACAAGTATATATTTGTTTCCAAAAGAAGACGGGAAAGGTCCCATGAAGTCTATTCCCCAGACGCCAAAGATTTCTACTTCTAAAATTCCTTTCTAAGGAATCTCATCGCGTCGTGAGATGTTGCCAGCGCGTTGGCACCGGTCGCATTTGAGTACAATGATATGGACATCCTTCCAGAGGCTGGGCCAAAATAGGCCAGATTGTAGAATTTTAGCGCACGTCTTTGAAGTACTAGCATGACCACCATAAGGTGCTGAATGGCATTGGGAAATGATGTCTTCTATTTCTTCCTCTGGGACACAGCAACAGTATAAGTTGTCGGCGCCTCGTTTCAAGAGTAGAGGTTCGTCCCAATAGTAATGTTTTAAGTCGTGGAAGAATTTCTTCTTTTGTTGATAAGTTAGGTCCGGTGGAAGCACGCCTACGGCCAAGTAATTAACGATGTCGGCAAACCAAGGCAAAGTGGCTTGGGCATAGACAGCTTCCACGGCTTTCTCAAGTTCTAGTTCTTCCGAGGTTGAGTTAGACATATCGCTTTCCAATTTGGCTATTAGACGTTCGTAGGGAAAATCGTCATTGATAGGCACTGACTCTTGTTTAATGCCCTCTATTCGGGATAAGTGATCTGCAACTACGTTCTCGGTCCCCTTCTTATCTTTAATTTCTAAGTCAAACTCTTGTAATAATAGGATCCATCTCAATAATCTTGGTTTGGTGTCCTTTTTGCTTATTAGGTACCTAATGGCAGCGTGATCTGTGTATATGATTATTTTGGCTCCAACCAAGTAGGAACGGAATTTGTCAAGTGCAAACACAACTGCTAGAAGTTCCTTTTCCGTCGTGGCGTAGTTCATTTGGGCAGGGTCTAAAGTTCTGCTGGCGTAGTAGATTGCGTGAAGCTTCTTGTCTTTCCTTTGTCCTAGAACTGCGCCTACAACATAATCACTCGCATCGCACATGATTTCGAATGGTAGTCGCCAATCTGGGGGTTGCATGATTGGTGCGGTAATAAGCGTTGTCTTTAGAGTTTCGAATGCTTCTAAGCAGTCTTTGTCGAAAACGAACTCGACATCTTTCATCATCAAACCTGTCAGAGGTTTTGTGATTTTCGAGAAATCCTTTATGAATCTTCGGTAGAATCCAGCGTGTCCTAAAAAGCTTCGTATTTCTCGTACGGTTTTCAGAGGTTGAAGATCCTTTATGATCTCTATTTTAGCTTTGTCAACTTCAATCCCTTTTTCAGATATGACGTGTCCTAAAACGATGCCTTGTCGGACCATGAAATGGCATTTCTACCAATTAAGGACAAGGTTCACTTTAGCGCACCTTTTTAGTACCATTTCTAAATTTGACAGGCAGCTTTCAAAGCTTTGTCCGCATACAGAGAAGTCATCCCTGAACACTTCCATGATGTCATCTATGAAATCTGCAAAGATTGCCATCATGCATCTTTGGAAGGTTGCTGGAGCATTACATAGTCCGAACGGCATTCGGCGATAAGCAAAAGAGCCATAAGGACAGGTGAATGTTGTCTTTTCTTGGTCATCGGGGTGAATAGGAATTTGAAAGAATCCCGAATAACCATCCAGATAGCAGAAGTACGAATGTTTCGCTAGTCTTTCCAACATCTGGTCTATGAAAGGTAAAGGGAAGTGATCTTTCCGAGTCGCCTTATTCAGTTTTATGTAATCAATACACATCTTGTTTCCGGTCACAACTCTTTGGGTTATCGATTCACCTTTCGCATTCTTCACTACAGTAACGCCTCCTTTCTTTGGCACTACGTGTACTGGGCTGACCCATTGGCTGTCGGAGATCGGGTATATGATTCCTGCGTCTAGTAACTTTTTCACCTCGTCTTTGACTACAGTGCTTAGGATCGGGTTTATCCTTCTCTGATGTTCTCTTGAAGTTTTGCAGTCTTCCTCTAGCATGATACGGTGCATACATATGGAAGGACTTATGCCTTTTAGATCGCTTATATTATAGCCTAACGCAGTTGGGTATTTCCTTAGGACTTCTAGTAATTGCTCAGTTTCGGACTGTCCTAAATTTGTGTTGACTATTACTGGTCTTTTGAATTCTGTATCTAAGAATTCGTACCTGAGGGTTTTAGGTAGTTCTTTAAGTTCTAAAGCTAGGTTTTTCGGACCTGGCATGTGATTTGGAGTTAGTGCTAAGATCTCGCTCAGACTATCATCTTTGTATGGTGCACGCCAGTCGTCGTCTTCATGAATAACAGGGATTTGGATCTTCATGATTTCAGAATATGTAATTTCTTCCTTCTCTAATTCTCGTATGCATTCGTCAATGACATCTACTATATAACATGTGTCATCTATAGTTGGTGCCTTCAAGAACTTAGTAAGGATGAACTCTATCTTTTCTTCTCCTACTTTGAATGTTAGCCTTCCTTTCTTTACGTCTATGATAGCTCCGGCTGTCGCTAGGAACGGTCTTCCTAGGATAATTGGGGTAACAGAGTCCTCTTTGATGTCCATGATTATGAAGTTGGTTGGGATATAGAATTGGCCTATGCGTACTGGAACGTTTTCCAGCACACCGACCGGATATTTGACTGATCGGTCATCCAATTGCACGGACATTTTAGTTGGTCTTAGTTCTCCCATATTCAGCTTTTTGCATATAGATAAGGGCATGACACTTATACTGGCTCCTAGATCGCATAGAGCTTTGTCTATAACGAACTTTCCTATGACGCAAGGTATGGAGAAACTACCTGGGTCTTTTAGTTTAGGAGGCATGTTGTTTTGAATGATTGTGCTACATTCGGCAGTAAGTGTAACTATTTCGTTGTCCTCGATTTTCCTTTTGTTAGACAAGATTTCTTTAAGAAACTTAGTGTATGACGGCATCTGAGTTATCGCTTCTGTGAAAGGAATAGTGATATTTAGTTGTTTCAGAAGTTCAACAAATTTCTTAAATTGTCCTGAAGTTTTGGAATTTATGAATCTTTGAGGATAAGGAATCAGTGGTTTATATGGCGCTGGAGGCACATATGAGTTTTCATCTTTGGCGGCCTTTTGCTCGTCACATTCCTTCTTTTCTGTTTCAGACTCCTTTTCTGTTGGCTTATCAGATTTCTGATGCATGACTAAATATTCATTCCTAGGATCTGTTGGGCCTTCCAATTCTTTTCTACTTCTCAATATGACAGTGTTTGCATGACCTTTCGGATTAGGTTCTGGCTGACCTGGAAATGTCCCAGCTGGTGCGGCTGCATAGGCTTGTTGTTGAGCCACTTGTGATATCTGCGTTTCAAGCATTTTATTATGGGTGGCTAAAGCGTCTACTTTTCCGGTCAGCTGTTTAATTTGCTCGCTAGTGTGTATGTTTTGATTCAGGAATTCTTTATTTGTTTGAGCTTGAGTAGCTATGAATTTTTCCATCATCACTTCGAGATTTGATTTCCTAGGGGCAGTCTGGGCAGCAGCGGCTGGTTTTTGATATCCTGGCGGAGCAGCTGGTGCTTGCAAGGCATTATCGCTTTTGTAGGAAACGTTTGGGTGGTTCCTCCATCCTGGGTTGTAAGTATTTGCGTAAGGATTTCCTTGAGCGTAGTTTACTTGGTCTGGTGGAATTCCTGCCAATAATGGGCATTCGGGCGCATTATGAGTGGCGATTCCACATAACTCACAGTTTGGAGTTACAGCAGCTACGGTGGCAGTTGGGGTAACGGTCAGACTGTCGATTTTCTGTGCTAGAGCATCCATCTTAGCGTTGAACTTTTCAAGACTGCTGATCTCGTACATCCCACCTTTCCCTGCGGGTTTCTCTGCTGGAGTTCGTTCACCTCCCCATTGGCAGTGGTTCTGAGACATGTTTTCGATAAGTTGATAGGCTTCGTCGTATGGTTTATCCATAAGTGCACCGCCTGCGGCGGCGTCTACCGTTAATCTGGTGTTATATAGAAGCCCATTGTAGAAATTATGGATCGTCACCCATTCTTCTAAACCGTGGTGAGGACATGCTCTCATCATATCCTTGAACCTTTTCCATGCTTCGTAGAGAGATTCAACATCTTTTTGTCGAAATCCGTTGATTTGAGCTCTAAGCATAGCAGTTTTGCTTGGCGGAAAGTATCTTGCTAAGAAAACGTTCTTCAACTGTTCCCACGTCGTAACGGAGTTGGATGGTAAGGATTGTAACCAAGTCCAAGCTCTATCTCTAAGAGAGAAAGGGAAGAGACGAAGTCTTATTGCATCTGGAGTCACTCCATTTGCCTTCACTGTGTCTGCGTATTGCACAAACTTCGCTAAGTGTTCATTCGGATCCTCAGTTGCATTTCCTGCAAATTGATGTTGTTGTACAGCTGACAGCAATGACGGTTTCAGTTCGAAATCATTCTGATTGATAGCTGGGGCAACAATGCTACTTCGAGGCTCCAGCTGAGAAGGGACTACTCTCAAGATAAACTCGTCTAAGTGTAGCATCGCGTGACAACTGTTGAGGGACTACTCCCTAACAGTTTCCGCACTACATCCTAAAAAGTCCAAGTGGGGTAAAAGTGTTACTAAAAGTCCTTAGCTTCACAGACTCTCAGGTTGAAACAATTAATGAATACACGACTACTCATGCATCACCGACCATCTCAAGGAGGTCTCCACTGAGCATGATTACATCATATGTCAGACTTATTGGGACTACTCCCAACAACCCAACTATTGATCCTATCACAATCCTATCTCACGTGTCACTCAAGTCCGGGTTAGGATTTATCTCACCACTCAAAGCACCCAATGTCCACAACACACAAACAGATATATTTACAAATATACATGTAAGCAAATATTCACAAATATAGCATACAATCATGCAAAATAGGCTAAACCCTCAAGTCAAAAGTTAATCCCCAGTGAAGTCACCATTTCTGTTGTGGTGAAAATCGTGGTACCAAGCTATTGATTAACTTGAATCTTAATTCATTAAATCACAACCGAACTTTGATTTATCAAAAGGAAAGGTTAAAGAAAGAAAAACCTTTTTGCGCGATGTAACAACAACGCTAAGAGATTTGGGGATCGGGGGTTGGTTATGCCTAGGGTAGGTATTTCACATCCTAAACATCTGTAGTACTCTACAGGAACCTTTTGTACGTTTGTATGCTAAGTTGCTAAATGTTTGCTATGGCTTGGGATTTGGGTATAAAGGTAAAGGTGTAGGTAAAGACCTAAGGATAATTTCTAAGTTTGCTCGCAAAGATATTGCATTCTCTGCCTACATATACTAACTAGTATATAATCAGGCAATCGTAGTTCACCTTACTAGATATGAAGAACTCTTGATTATGATCAAGGTTCAAAGGGAAACAAACATAACAATGCTTGTGTAGAGTTTAACAAAATTCTCTATTCTAAGTTGTACACACAAGATAAATTGACTTTCACAAAAGCCAAGGGGGAAGGAAAGAAATCACCATGATTTTTGCATAGAGTTAACAAGCTCTATCTTAAAGTTCTAGTTGAGGAATACTCCTAACAAGGGGTAGGTATTTTAGACTTAAAGCAAAGTCTAGTGGCTATGGGTTCTAACTTAACTAAGTTAGGGTTCAAAGTGACTTAACAAAGTCAGAGAAGTAGGGTAATGAGCTGTCTATGACCCAAGGGTCAATAGAGAGACTTTCCTTTGGAATGGGAAAAGAGGAGGCAACTAGATGAGAATTAACAAGGTCCATCACTTGGGGAATAACTTAACAAAGTTGAAGCATACATAAGCATTCATTCAAACATGATGAACATATAAAAGAGTATGGTAACAACAAAGGATGAGATACAAGCATGTGACAACATCAAGCAAAGATTACAATCAAGTTAAATGGTTGTCGCTACTCAAAAAATGCATCGTGCAACGACGGGGAGGCGAAAAGAAAGGACAGAAGAGTCGCCATAGAACTTTATTTATCCCATGAGGGGAAAGGAAAATATCGAGAAAACCTTAAGAAAGAAACGGATAAGATGGTCTCGCAACCAAGAACAGGTTCAGAAGTCGGTTATGCGAAGGAAAGATATTAGCACCCTTCACATCCATCGTACTCGATGGGAACCATTTGTTTGTCGCTATGTGAACTTATTTGCTTAAATGTTATGCTATAAAAGAGTGTTCCAAAGGGGGAGAGTGATCGCGACTTCTATGTCTAATTGAACTAACTGCAAGTGCACAGTCTATCGCGTAGTAATAAAAGATATCGATCCCACAGGGAATCGTAATCAAGCTAGTATTTTCGGGTGTTACTGTGTTTAGCTAGGTTGGTATGGTTTTAGGGGAATAAAAGCAAAGTAAGTGTGTAAACTATAGGGGAACTAAAGACGTTACTTAAGGTATAAAGGCGTGAATCGGTATGCAATATGTTGGTTCTTCAAGGATTCGACAAGTTACCGGTGTTTCGTGTTTTCAAAAATAGTTTAAGAAGAAAATGACGGTTTAAAGACCTTTGTCTCACGATGGTTGTTGACGCTAGTCGCAACTCTAAGGCGAAACATATGCTGCTGCTATCCCGTTCACGGTTAAAATTACTTTTTGAAAACCATTAAGCTCTAATCCTTTTTAAAGCGTTGTCGCTGTTTTTAAAACGAATGCTTAGTTTTTACTATCTGGACCTAACCTCAGTTGTCGCTTGTTGGTTCGTACCTTTATGAATTTCCCACTGTCGTGGAAAAACTTCTTTTAAATAAGTTCTCGCTGTCGCGACGAACATTTATTTTAGAAAAATCGATTTAAAAACTGTTGCCATAAATAAGTTTGAAAAGGAAAGTATACACCGGTTAATTATCGAATCCCATCTGACTACTTATTACATACCGATTACTTAAATTTAGCCGGACATGGAATATAAACTAGGAACACGTAAACAATGGTAGAATATATAAACATGCATCATAATGGGAAATAGAAATCAATTAACAATTATAATAAGAACCTGTAAATAATTCAATTGGCTTTTGGGAAATCCTCCAAAATGTCGGTAGGATTTAGTCTTTGTGCCAATTACTCGTGCAGAATAGAATTTGGAAAGTAAAACAACAATTGCAAGGAAAGAAAGAAAAGGAAACGATAAACAATAAGAAATTCTAAAACTCAAAAATTGCTCTGGAAATAAATTGGCAGCACTTCGTGTCTTCAATGCAGCTCCCTTTTTTTGGTACCAGCTCCCCTTCTTTTATAGATGGAATTTCCAACGGTTAATTGCCTCAGGAAGTGGGATTGATCTCAGAAAATGTAGGAGTTAGTGGTCCACTCCTTTTGGTATTTAAAAGCACTCATATCACGTGCAACATTTCTGCATTTTTTAAAGCATGACGGTCGTCATGGATGTGTGACAGTCGTAACACGTATGACGGTTGTCATGGGCCTGTGACGGTCGTCACATCAGCAAAATTCGTATTTGTTGTTTTTGGCCTGTTTTTCATATGGTTTTCATTTGTAATTGCTTGTTTTCTTTATCTTGCTCCATTTGAGCATGAACTTTGAATACCTGCAAAATATGGACAAATAATGTGGAAATACCCGAAATCGGAGTGTAACCAGTCACTGATTAGTAAAAATGTATGTCATTATATATATAAGCGATTTCGCGTTATCAGAGAGCAAAGGGATTGAAACAGGAAAAATGAGAGGTTAGGAGAAAGAAGAGAGAAAGAACAGACTCGGTAGGACTTCGTGGTCTTATGCCTACGTATTCTCAACGGATGTGAGAAAGTCAAAGTCGACGTAGTTCGGGGAACTACAGATATAGGGGGAGTGTGCTCGGCAAGGATTGTGGCCCTTGTGCCTACGTATCTTTACTTGAAAGAAGTAAAGAATCAGAGCAGTCGTAGTTCGGCCTACAGTTTGTTAATGTTTTTATGGATGATGTTATCGTGCACATTCTAGCAGTTTAGGTGTTTTTGCTGCTCGCATGTGAGGAGACTTATGCGTTACTTGTTTGTGGTAGAACGGACGTATCATATCCTTTTTCAAATGATTAGGTTTTCGCCATGCAAGGCAAGATGTCACATTTGATTGGTTGAATTGTTTTCAGGGGGCAAAATAAGTCCTCGGATAGTAACCCCTACAGGTAGTACCCAATTCTTTACCTCAAAGTTTTTGTTATGAAAGGTGTGGCGGAAGTAGTGTCTTCGTATTGAAAGACGAGTGTCAAGACCACCCACACTACAGTGAATATCCTGATACTCGGAGAGGAAAAAGACTACACTCAATCCTCTCTCTTTAATTCAATACAAAGAGAACTTCATTCTCTTATTAAAGATGTGTTAGGTTTTTAATGGTAAGTGCTTTTGCAACAGAGAACCGTACGGTAAACGTCAGCACTCGGGATAGGAGAAGGCCTACGCCTAACCACTCCACGACCATTCAAGCTTTTGTTATGAAAAGAGTTTGAAAATGCACTCGGTGCGAGACCGGGGTTTTAGGTGAGAAGGTTGCGGAAAGAAGTTATGAGAAATGGTGTGGAAAGAGATAAGTGATAGATAAAGTCGCGTCTTCGTGTCGAAAGACGAGTATCGAGACCATCCACACTACAGTGAATATCCTGATACTCGGAGAGGAAGAAGTCTACACTCAATCCCCTCTCTTTAGTTCGATACAGAGAGAATTTGATTTTCTTTATGGAAGAGATTTGAAAATGGACTCGGTACGGGACCGATGTTTTTAGGAGAAAAGGGATTGAAAACGTATAAGCGTCTTCGTATTGAAGGACGAGTGTCGAAACCACCCACACTACAGTGAACATCCCAACACTCGAAGAGGAAGAAGTCTACACTTAATCCTCTTCTTTTTAATTCAATATAAAGAGATATTATGATTGTTTGTTGAGAGGTGTTTTGAAATAGGGGTACTCGGTACGGGACCGAGGTATTAGGGGGGAAGGTTCTATCCAAACCTAATGAAAGATGAAAACTAAAGCAAAATCTTAACGAAGAAAGGGGTTTCAAAGGGCTTACAAGATGACATGTATTTATAGGCATCATGCCTATGCAATGAAGTCACAACAAATGTAAGTGTGAAGTTTAAAAACTTCAAGGGGATTCTACATGTTAATCAAGTGAAATAACTATGATGCTTACAAACAAAAACAATACAATCACAAAAACAAAAGGTTAACAAACAAAAGCTCACATCAAGCACAACAACAAACTTAAGAAAAATGAATCAAAAATCTTGAATGATTAGGAGGGTAAAAACCCTAAAAGAATGCATGACAACTTTTTTAATGCAAAGTGCTTTCAAAAATGAAAATTCTTAGGATATTAAAATGCCATGTGAAAATATGCAAAAGTACAAGATCAATACAAAGAGAAACAATCAAAAATGATAAATATTGATGAAGTTATGACATTTGGAATTTTAAGCAAAATCAAACATTTAAGTTACTAAAATAATGGAAATGCACTTGGTGGGTGTTGAGCCCACCACCTCATGATTACTAGTGAAAAACTTTGCCAAACCAGCTGGAGGCGCGCACATGAATAATGGGAGAATAAAGAAGAGAAAAGTGTTAAAACATGGAAAATGAAAAAAAAAACAAAAGGGTTGATCTCCACAATGGATCGAACCCAGGACATGGCAGTGCAAGGCGAGATGAGAAACAAGGCATAACCACTGGGGTGGCGATACATCCAAGTATTATACCACCCCATTAAATACATAAACTTAAAAATGTGAATTTTATGGGCAAGCTAGGCAAGGTTCAAGGCAAGCAAACCAAAATGCGTTTTGATCACAACTTCCCCAATTCTCCACCAAATTTAACAAAATTTTAGTCAAACTTGCCTAGAATTTCATAAGGAACATGATATATCAATAAAATTCTCAGATAGTGCTCATACAATAAAACTCGATAGAACATGCAAAGTGAGTTTTAAAATGCATTTTAAATTCAATTGATCACAGCAGGTGGGACTAAGAACAAATGAGGGTCTGCACACATTTCAAATCCAATATAGAATGATTTACAACAGCAAGAAACAAACAAAAGGCATTAATTAGAACACAAAATTGCTATATGAGTTGCATTAATGAGTATGAGTTGCCTATGAACAACACCAAATGATCAAAATAAATTCCTCAAGATCAAACAAAGGGTTGTGCAAGTTGTAAACACAATCCTCATGGATAATTTTAGGAAGAGAATTGAGTTTCTGTCATAGACCACAATGTGATAATCCAACTGTCAACCTAGTAAACTAATGGTGCAGTACTATTACAAGGTTAAATTAATGCACAAAGGCAACAACCAAATTTCAATCAAAATGCCACAAGTCAATGCTCTCAATACACAAAACATAGTAATTGAGTAATGAAGTTTCACATGCCAACAAAAATTAATCCACCCTCAAGGCTGAGCTGACAGTAAAGAAACACAAAGATTAACAGAAGATCTTGGCAACTAGATGGAGGCTGTCAAACCATGACAGCTGATCCTTAACAGGATCTTGACACAAGCATTGAACCACATGGCCAATGAACCTCCAAAACACACTGTCAGCTCAAAAGGTTTGAAAACTAGGAGGCTGCCAAGTCATGGCAATTGAGGTTTACAACAGAAAAAACAAAAGCAAGTTGAAACAAGTAATCAAAACAAAGGCTCATGATATTATCAGACCAATCAGAGCAGATTTCAGGATGACTTCAAAGTAATAAACCAGACATGGTCAAGGCAAGCAAACAAGGGAATTTGTCATGAAAATGATTACATCATAAATCATTCAAAACTCAATCATTTTTGACAAAATTTAGGTCTATCTCATGTGAAATTTGATAAGGAACACAATGGCATTAGTTTTTTCAGATAATGCACACAAATTAAAATTCGATAGCAGCTGCAATGTGAAAGTTTGAAGTGCATTTTGAAATCAAAGGACCAAACCAGATGCATTTAAAGTCATGTAATAGCCTGAGCAAGTTTCAAATATACAAGCCATGGATTCTAGATGCAAAGATCTCACAAAAACACATCCAAACAAGATCTAGTATGCAAGTTACAAGGTGAAGCTTGGAAATGCAATTTGACAGCCACAGCTCAAAACAGAAGTGATCATAACTAAGTGAAGGTATGCACAACTTTAAAATACATAAATCAATGATTCTAGATGCAAGGATCCAACAGAAATAATTCCAATCAAAAACTGATATGCAAGTTGCACAAATGGACCAAATTGCTAAAAGGCTGTTTTGGAAAATAAGAATCAATTCATGAGACAACATACATACTCAATTCAATCCACACACATTAAATGATTCTCCTATGTCAAAACATGAATTCCAATATCTTGCAAGAAAGAACAATCCAAACAGTTGGCACATGTGTTGAAAACATAAAACAGAAACTTGACAGACAATAATGTGCACATGACAACCACAACTCAAAACAGAAGTGCTTATGATCAGATGAAGATATGCACAAGTTGCAAATACATGGTTCATGGAATCTACATGCCAAGATCAGTCAAAAACAAGTTCAAACAAAATTTGTCATGCAAGTTGCACAATTGAAAAAAAGGTTGAAATGTTGTTTGGAAAACATGAATAGCCATGATGCAGCCTACATGCCTCAATACATTAATACACACTGGATGATTCATGTACATACCAAATCATGAATTCAGAACACAAATGGCAAGAAAGTCTTAACATTGAGATAGCAGCACATGCAGTGAAAACAGAACTGGCAGCAAGCTTGCCTCTTGGCCAAAACAGCATACACACATATATGGTTTTTTCATACCAAAACAAGGATTCAGAACAGTTTGCAATAACTCAACAAAGTAGTTGACAGCATACATACTCTTGCCAAACCAAGACATCAACAAATCATGCATAATGCACCCTACACACATACATACAAACTCATACCATGACAAAGTGATTTCAAACAAAATAGCCTAACAAACTAAACATGGTTCAATGATTTTGCACAACCAACAATATCAACAGAAACAACAGACAGTCTTGGTTATCATAATACCAAGTCAAAACATATCAATCAAACTATGCCTTGCACTGAAAGTTACAATTTCATGGTGATGAACACAAACAAGTTTAGCACAAAAACCTAGTTCTGGCATGCTAATTAGCACAAGCAACATGTTTTGGTTCACAAACAACAAGGATCAACAACATTGGCAAGGGTTGGAAATAAGGCATAGCAGCATGGCAATTTAGAGTTACAACAGAAAATCATGGCATGTTGATGCAAACAAATCAAAACATGGCTCAAGGATGCTTTCAAACAATTTTAAGACAGAATGCACATAATGCTCTCAAAACATTAACACAATGCATATAGGCTCGAGCACAGTTGGCAAATGCAAGCAAAGTATGGACAAATCATGATTACCACACAACCCTATTATAATTCCTAAGTGATGACAGCAATATGGTGCAAGCATGAACATGATAATGTCAAATAAAAACATGATTCAAATGAAAAACACAAACTCATGTTAACAAACCTAGATCAAACACAAACAGCAACTTAAAATCATCATACAAGCATGCTTATCATGGTAATGGTAAGGATCAAGTTTCAAGGCAAAACATCTCATGACAATCACAAGCATATGACAACAAAAAATGGTATTGGTCATCAACATCACATGAGTCATCCCAAATCCAACAGGACCAGACAACTTATAAGCACACTCAAAGTATGTTATAGACCAAGTTTGAGCACACAAATGATTCAAACGTAAGCTAGAAATGAAAATGCACATGATTTTGAAAAATGCAAGAACAGAAATGTGCAGAACCAAAACCAAACTAGTTTCAAATGATACAAACATCACATGGATCCAACATATAGGTATTTCCAAATCAAAATGCTGACAAACAGGTTCATGATATAAAAATGATGATGCAACAGAAGCAAGTCAATATCCTTCACACATAAACATAACCAAACAACATCAAGACATGACAATTGCAACTATCCTTATATGTTCATACATGACATTTAAAAGGATCTCAAGGTTTATCATTGTAACAACACAACATGGTATGATGATTATACAAGTGATACACATTAATGAGCAAGACAAGCAAGATAGGGCAGATTCAACATGAACTGCATTATATTCAAAACACATTGTAACCACTAATGCACATCAAACACATTCATGAAAATTTAAAGGAGGATAGTAACTACCAACCTCTTGTAGACCTCCAAGCAAGTTTGTGCAGTATGGAAAACCTTGAAGCCTCCAAATAAGATCCAATTCAATGCCTTGATGAAGATGACAACTTTTCTTGCACTTGAAGAAAACAAGTGAATCTTGGACCAGAACTTGAAACAAGTGATGATGATGATATTTCAGGTTATGGACAGTTGGTACATCATAAACCTAAGGTGTTTGGAGGTTTACAATGATCAAAACAGGCCTGGTATGTGATTTGGCAGATTTTGCATGTGAGGTCAAACTTTCCTTGGTTGAAAGTTGACTTTTGGGAAAATGAGGGTTTTGACTGGTTTAAGAGTTTGAACACCTCCCACACATCATTTGTGGATTTTTTGGATGGTTTGTGGTGATTTTGAATGGGTGAAAATGATTTTGGAAGGTGTTTTGCTCAAGGCAGATTTTGGGAAGTTTTTGAATGGTTTTCTTCACTTGTAAGAAAATGCAAAGCAAGATGAGAGCAAGGATTTTCTCTTGGGTTTTAGAGTGCTCTGGTGTCCCTTTCAACATAGAGGAAACCTCTATTTATAGGTAAGGAATGGTTTGGGGCAGATTTGTCTTTTGGCATTTTGGAGGGATTTTGTAAAATACAATTTTGTTCAAGATTGTGGACAGTTGCCAATTCAGACTCTTGGCTCAAGTTTATGCATAAATCAAGTGGTGAGGATGTCATAGAAGTGACTGAAGTATGGCGAGGGAGTAGGAGGGTTGCAGCTGCAAGATTGTTTTCCATAAAGTTTCTCTTTCTTCATTTCTTTTATTAAAATAGTGCAACTTATCTACCACTTGTCAATTTCATCAAGCCTCTTAATTTTCTGCATATCAACTCATCATACTCTCTAAATATCAGGTAGAAACATGATCCAAGGGCTGATAATAGCTCAAGTGATCAAAAGGTGAGTTTGTGAAAAAATGAAAATGGTGGACTTAAGTGTTGAAACCTCATCTTGTTGGATTCATAACTCTCAACTCATAAGGGCTATGGAGGAGTTCTGGTACATTTTGGAAAGCCCTCATGAAGCTCTACAACTTTCATGTTTTCATGATCTTCAGATTCCAAGTGGAACTAGGTCAAAAATCCACTTAAAGTTGCTAAAAAACATGCCTAAAAACGCCAATAACTTAGAATTTTTCTAAGTTATTTTTCCCTCTTATAATGATTTTTGCCATAACTCAAAATATTTGCATTTTCTGTTCATAGACCTTTGTGGGACTTTTGTAGGACTTTTCAAGATCTTTCCAATGAGCTTTGAACCAACTCAATTGGATGTGTGGTTAGGGAGTTATGGTCTTGCCCCTTTCAAAACCCTAATTTCCCGATTTTTCGATTACTCCTCCATCCTTGATCAAATGGTCATGAAACTTCATGGGCATGTGTAATATGGCATTAGGAACATTTTTTCTTCACACTTTGAGGTCAAGCTCTTTATGATTGAAGAGTTGACTTTTTGGTCAACAAAACGATCGATCGATGACTATCGAGTCGACCATTGATGTTCCGGGTCTTCTGAGGCCTTGAAACTTCTTGAGTAGACTTCACTAAGCCATATGAACTTCATGGACCATGATCCCATCATTGGATCACCATTCAAATCAAAAGTCAAACTATAGTTGACTTTTTCCCCAAATCTCCTGATTTTTCAATTGACTGATCAATTGAAGCTCTTCTGATTAAAATTGATGGTCAATCTCCCATCCTCACACGCCTTAGGACACATGGAAGGCCATGGAAACAAGTCTTTCCTTTAAAAACAAATTTATCTTGATTAAAATTGAAACCCTAATTTCACTCTCTTTGCCTGAACATTGTGCAGATGAACTGGGTGATCATCCCAACTCCACCATGACCTCTGAGGTACCCAACAAGCTCCTACCTCATGCTCACACCAATGATGAAACCTCAAAATTTATTGACAACCCTCTGATGGTTTATACCAATGCCTTTGATTAACAAAAAAAAAGTATGGGCAAATTTAGGGTATGAGAATGGTTACAATCATAATACACAAAGATATTACAATATCTATAAGGGTATGGTGATAGAGGTTCTTACAAGACCTAGCAACATAAGGCAATATCAAATTTAGAACATATTAATAAAGATGTAGAGCAATGACGTACAACCATCAAAACAAAACAACATGTAATTCAAACAAGTTTAGAAGCAAGCAAGTAACAACTTGAGGCAAGCATGTTATAGGGTTCAAAGAATGTCAAATGTAACAATCATGAGACTAACAAATCAGGCATTGATGACAATCAAGTACAAGTAAGCATACAAGAAGTGTTACAACAGTTCAAGTAAGAAGTTTAAAGTTTCATGGGAGAACACATACAAGTTTAAAGGTACAACCAAAACAAAGCAAGTCCTAACATGTTAGAGTTCTAACAAGTCATTTAAATAAGTAAGAAAGTCATGGAGAATACACTCAAGAGATTACAACATCAAGAGATAAAGCATAATAGTTCATAGTATCATTCAATTAAATGCATTTGAAAAAGCATAGATCAAACATGGTAATACCTTGAGTCAAACTAAACTCAAACACTCAAACAAGTTAACAAACATGAGTGGATCAAGCACAACCAATCTTACAAGATGGGTCAAGAAATAGTTGAGAAAAGTTTCAAAAGAAACAAGGTAAAAACCTTAAAAAGCAACATGATTTCCATGTGAGTTAAGTATTTCTAGGATGAACATCCTTGAATTATTTTCTCACTATATTAAAGTAGACATGATAAAGAACATTTTAAAAAAAGAATGGATAAAAAATGTTGAAAAATGGCAAAGTTATGAAGTTTTAAAAATGGTGAAGGAAACATAAAAATTAAGTGGTAAAAAATAAAGGAATGCCTTCCTCATGAGTTGAAACCACGCCCTAAGGTTCATAGGCTCAAAACCTCACCAAATCAGCCAAGGCGTGTGTGTGTGTTCAAATGAGGAAAAAAAGAGAATAAATGTTAAAACATGATAAAAATCACAAAAATGGTAAAAAAAAAAAAAAAAAAGAGTTGTCCTCCTCAGGGATCGAACTCAGGAAAGCAAAGACAAAGCATACATGAGCGTGCAGGTTATAACCACTGGGGTGGCGATACATCCAGTGTATCAAGCCACCCCAGAAATACATAAGCCTCAAGCTTGTAATTTCTGGGCATGAACCAAGCAAGCCAAGCCAGCCAAACAAGTCAAAATGTGATAAATCATTACTTGATCAAAACTTCATGGTTTTCAAAAAAATTTAGGTCAAAATTACTTGAAATTGAATAAGGATTTCAATGGTGCTTTCAGTTTTCCTTGAAGATGATCACAACTCAAAATTCGAAAGCAAATGCAAGTTAAGTGCTTGAAATTCATTTTCAGAGTTAGAACTCAAATCAATCATGTTTGAATCAATTTAAAATCCTGCACACACTTTAAATACATGATATATGAAGTTCAAACTCAAAGAAGACTCAAAATTAAACTATAGCAGAATATGACTTATGAGTTGCAATAGTTGCATAAGACTTGCAATGAAAAGCTTCAAAATGGTTTGTAGCAGAAACAAATAAACAAACCTCATGACTCAATAAAAAACAAAGCATGTAAGTGAGTCTCAAATATCAACACACCATGAGTTTAACACAAATGGACCTCCAATTCAAAGTGTAGTGCAAAAATGACTTGTGGCTGTGATGATGAAGTTGGGCTGAGAAACCTCAAAATAGCTTGGACAAACACCAATACATCATTCAATCATGTTTCTAATAAAGGCAAAGATACACACACAAAGTTTCAACTCAAATCAAAGTTGGTTTAAACAAAAACTAGCAACTTGCATATCTGAAACAGACCAAGCAACCCAGATGTTTCAACACAACATCTAACATCTCACATGGTGTAGAGGTCCTACAAATGTCATGAACTACAACTGAATCTAGACATAGGTAATAACTCACACCTAGACAGAAACAACAAATTATCTCAAATAGCAGAACAAACATACAAATCCAACACCTACTCTACATGACAGTTGGAAGTTTGTACAAATAAACACAAGCTGGTTTCAAAACATGACTTAATGGTTCTAGGAAATTCTAATCAATGTACATCAAGTATGATCATGGTACCAAAAAGAATAAGTATAGTTAGAGGTCACTTACCTCTTGAAGACTTCCAATGCAATCAAGCTGCCTAGTTGAAAATGAATTCCTTGAATAGCTGTTCCAAACCACAAATGCATAGTCCAAGCAGCTCCAACTTATCTCAAGCAAACCTTGGTGCCAAAACATATTTCTTCCACTTGAAGCAAACAAAGGGATCCTTGTGAAAGATCTAACAAATGGTGATGCAGTTGTTTTTTGGTGTTTTAGATAGTTAATATACTTTAAATCAAAGGTGTTTGAGGTGTCATGAGGGTTAAAACAAGTCTGAACAGAGAGTTCTCTTGTCTTATGCAAGAAGTCAAAGTTTTCTAGTGTGAAGAGTTGACTTTTGAAGATATGAGATTTTTGAATGGTTTAATGGTTAGAGAATCTGTCAAACATCATTTTTAGGTTGTATGGATGGCTTGTGGTTAGTTTCAATGCTTGGAAGTGGTTCTGGTATGCAATCTAACCAAGACATATTTTGGAAAGTTTTTTAGTGTTTTGGCTTGAATTGCAAGGAAAGGGAAGGCAATATTTAATGGTGATTTTCTTCTAGTTTTTTTAGGATTGTTCTTGTGTGTTATGATGCATAAAGAAGGCTCTATTTATAGAGGAGGTGAGGCTTGGCAGATTTTGAAAACATGAGGTGGTTTTTGCTTTTGGAGGGAAATGGATCAAATCTGTCCAAGAATCTTAATGCAGTAAATCTTAAGGGTTTCCAATGCATTGAGTTGTATACACAGCCTGTAAACAAGCCATGAGAAGTGACTAAAAGAGTGTCAAGTGAGTAGAAGCTAGGCTGCAGCTGTGATGGGCACAAAAATCTTCTCTTTCATGGTGTACTTTTGTACTTTCCTTAAATTAAATAACAACTTTAACCATAATCTTGGTTTAGCTCAAAGATTCTTCTGATTTTTACTCATCATATACTCTAGACATCAGATTAAATGTTAAACCATGGTTGAAGATCAATTGGATAGTTGGCAAATTGGTTTATGTTAAGTTTGACATTGTGCATTTCAAGTGCTTGAACCCCAACTTCCCTCCTTCGAAACTCCTAGCTCACAAATAATATGGACGAATTCTTGTACTTTTTGGAAAGCCCTCATCATGATCTATAACTTTCATGTTTTTTGTTTTTTCAAATTCAAATTGGAACTAAGTCAAAAAAACCTCTTGAAGTTGGCTGAAAACATGACTTAAAGAGTGCCAAAATCATAAAACTTTACTAAGTGTTTTTCCTCTTGCATTGTTTTTGATCATAACTCAAAATATATTCATTTTTTGAAGATGAATCATTTTTTGTAGGACTCCTCAATACCTTTCCAACAAGCTTTGAACCACTCCATTTGGATGTGTGGTTAGGAAGTTATGGTCTTGCCCCTTTCAAAACCCTAATTTCCCGACTTTTTGATTACTCTTCAATCCTTGATCCAATGGTCACAAAACTTCATGAGTAGATATGATATAACATTAGGAACATAATTTCATTTAACTTTTGGGTCAAAAACCTTTTGGTCCATAAGTTGACTTTTCAGTCAGACGAACCGATCGATCGAAAAAACTCTGAATCGACTATTAGTACTTTAGGTTCCATGAGGTCTTGAAACTTCTTTAGTGGACTTCAATAAGTCATATAAGCTTAATGGATCATGATTCCACCATTGGAACACTAATTAAATCAAAAGTCAAACAACAATTGACTTTTCCTAATCAGAAACCCTAATTGGGGGTTCTGGACTGCACTGCTCTCATTCCTTGGGTGACAACCACAAACTGGATTCATACTTGATCCAATATAGAATTCTTTATGATGTGGGGAATTAATTCAGGGAGAATCAATCCAAGACATTGACTGATCAAACCATAGAAATCCCGATTACTGACTGTACTGAACCCTAATTCATTTGCATCTTGACAAAGACAAACTTGAAACAGGTTAAGTTTAGATAAGCAAATGATGATGCTCCTAGAGTGATGATGGAATCTAGGGGTCAAAATTTGGGGTACAATAGGAGTGTGCCACTTCCCCCCTACATTTTCTCCACTCCTCCCTGCATTTCCTCCGATCTTCACTCCACGTTTTGGCCTGAGATCTTGGTTAACCGTCGCCACTAACAACTATAAAAGCCACATATGGTTTTGGAAAAAGGAGCCACTTTTGATTTATGTTTTCGTATTATTTTTTTCCAGCATTTTTGTTCTTAGTTTTAAGCATTTTTTAGAGAAATTTTGTATAAGGCAATTGTTTTTCACACTGATAAACAATTGCCAGTTAGTGTTAGGATTGATTTATGGGTTGTAACTTTGTACTGAACTGCAAGCCGACCTCCATAATCAAATCGAAGTGTTTTCTGTTTTTCGTAACAGCCAGGTTCCATTTATTTACTTTTATTGTTATTGTTATTTTTATGCATCCCTTTTATTTTCTGTCAAGCATTAAGATTAGATTTTGTAATAGCATGCAAGTCATGTTTGGCTAAACCTCTTAGTATCGGTATGTAATTACGATCGATCGGAAGGGCTTAAGTAAATCATGGCGTAAATTTAACAGATCTATTCTTCTGGTATCAGTTTCTTTTTAATAACTTAATAACTTTTGTTACGAGAGTAAAAAGGTAACGAAGGTTAAGCTCAATAAAGTGAGAGTTTGAGGTCTTAATCAGATAGCTGAAACTAAACATTAGTCTTAAATACAGCGAGAGCACTTTAGGGTTAATTAGGATATACTTATTTTCAAAAAGTGTTTTTAAATACAAGAGAGAGAGCGAAAGCCTTCATTCTGATTTGAGAGTATAGTCTAAGTCAATAAACACGAGAGTGTAAGATAAAGTCTTTTAAATGAGTATTTTCTACAGAATAACAATTCTACCTTTTAAACTAAACGCCCGTGAATTACTAAACCCCCGATGATTGACAAAATTATATACCGATATTTTGCATTATCTTGATTTAAATTATATTCCAATTTGCACTTATTTTCTTACTTGCATCCCAAATTTAGAAATCCATTAGCCTTAGATTTACGTAGTAGCATTAGATAGCGGTAGATCATTCTTGGTCCTTTGGGTTCGATAATCTTTAAAACTACGCGATCAGACTGTGCACTTGCAGTCACGAAGCATTTAGACATACTAAATAGCGATCAGTGATTGCCATACATAAAAGACTATGAGCAGATTGGTGAAGTTGGAAGATTAAAGAAAGGAGAATCGAGTAAAGATTTTGCAGAAAGTTCAACGTGAAGGTTGTGTACAAGTAAATATCCAGATAAGAGATTTATTTTTTGCAGTATTATTGTGGACCAGTGGTTGTATGAACTCGTGTAATATTTGACAAAATATAGCATAAGAACAACTTTCAATGGGGAACCATTGGAGAGTGGAGTAGGCTCCTGCAAGGATTGATAGAGCTGGATCACTATACATCCTGGTGTACTCTCTCTCTCTCTCAATCTCTCTCTCTCTCTCTCTCTCTCTCTCTCTCTCTCTCTCTCTCTCTCTCTCTCTCTCTCTCTCTCTCTCTCTCTCTCTCTCTCTCTCTCTCTCTCTCTCTCTCTCTCTCTCTCTCTCTCTCTCTCTCTCTCTCTCTCTCTCTCTCTCTCTCTCTCTCTCTCTCTCTCTCTCTCTCTCTATATATATATATATATATATATATATATATATATATATATATATATATATATATATATATATATATATATATATATATATATATATATATATATATATATATATATATATATATATATATATATATATATATATATATATATATATAACCTCTCTCTCGCTCTCTCTCTATCTATTTATCTCTCTCTCTCTCTCTCTCTATATATATATATATATATATATATATATATATATATATATATATATGTTTATCGGTCTATCTGTCTGTCTATATGTCTATGTGTTTGTCTATCAGTCTATTAATCTATCTATCTGTCTATCTATCTATCTATCTATCTATCTATTACTTGCATTGTATTTTTCGTAGGCTATTGCATGCTTAGGTGTTTGTTTCTCAATGTAATTTATCGTTAATTCTTGTTGGTAGTGATTTATTACGTAAGTGTAGTTTTTTTTAGAACTGGAACCTATTTGTGTTTTAGTGCTGATTAAATTTTGCAAATTATGGTGTTAGAGTCTTTTAGAGATTAAACTTTTTTAAGGACACAATTTGTGTAATTTTTGAATTCTCAATTCAATATAGCTTGTAACTTTTTGTGTTATTGTCTTTGAACATCTAAGTATAATTGTGAATTATAACATGATTACATTTGTAATTCCATCCAAAATAAGCATAACATTTCTAGTTTCGCAAATCGCTTTCCAAAACAAAAATTCTAACTTTTCATTTTAAAAATTGGTCAAAATTTTCAAAAGGGTCTATTCACCCTCCTATAAATTGTTTCTTTACTCTATATTCCTACCCAACATAAACATTAACACATAATAGTTTTGTAAGATCGTGTGACATTTTTTGTGACTTAAGTAGTAATGATGTGTTGCTAGATATCAATCACAGTTTATTATGTTAAATGTATGATTTAGTATAATTATCAACGTCATAAGAACCTACAAGATCACACATATAAGAACAAATTGATGATATATAAAATAAGTGAAGCTTAATTGATTGTATGGTCTTGCAACACACTAGCATTCATTATAGAAACATGGTACATCATAAGATACAATGTACTTAAGTGCAATATGAAACATCGCAAAGTACAATATACTTAAGTGAAATAATGAACACCTTGTAAGGTACAATATACTTAAGCAGAACATGAAATACTATAAAGTACAATGTACTTAAGTGGAATATAAAACACTATGAAGTAAGGTGTGCTTAAGTGAGTTTATTCAACTAGTAACACACACAAGCAGTTCTATAAATAAAACTCTTGTACTGAAGTATTAGATTATTAACCAAATTCGATTTGTGAATCTCTCTCTCTCTCTATCTATCTCTCTCTCTCTATCTCTCTCTGTCTCGCACACACGCACGCGCGCGCACACACGCACGCGCGCGCACACACGCACGCGCGCGCACACACGCAAATTGAAGATACTTTGTTCATGTGTATTGAGTAAATGTGTTGTTGTTCGTGCAACACTAGTGACAATTCTTTGAATTATACATCAACGATTAATCATAATCATTTTTCATTGATCATGTGAACTCATAAGAATTAGATTAATTTTTCTTTTTTAATCTCTTGTCACTTACTTTAATTGTGATTTTTCTTCATATTATTTGTTTTTCCTCTATTTCTAAAATAGATGAAAAATAATTAAATCTATGAAGTATCACATTATTATTATTATTATTATTATTATTATTATTATTATTATTATTATTATTATTATTATTATTATTATTATTATTATTATTATTATTATATTATGATGGTGATTGTTATAAATAAATGGAGAAGAGAAAAAAAAGGAAGTAAAACATGGAGAAGATCTTGAACTTTTAGACGACGGTGATTGTTATGATTAACGACACATATAATGACGTTCTAAAAACACGTATTTAGTTGACAATGATTGCATCAACCGGTCCACAATCCACACTTGTCAAATTTTAACCAAATACCTATAATACCCTCACTACCTTAAATTTCATTTTTGGACGTGAAAATCTAGTTACTTGTATGGCCATAGTATATCTTTCTAACTCTTGAAGATTTCTCTAGTACTATTAGAATACTATTTAAATGTATTTAATATATCTAAGCACACTCTTCTCCACATAACATAGTTTTTATCGATTCAAACTTACACTTGTTGAACCAAAAAACGTATGCATTTGTTTGACAGAAGAAGCAAAGATCAATGGCCCCTCTCATTAAAACACAAGATTGATGGCCCCTGCTGAGTTATTACTACTACGCATATTTCTGAACAGCTTTTTGATCCTTTTTAACACCCCATTTTCCACTCTGTCTTTTCCAACCAAAACCCTTTTTTGGATTCATGTGTGATCCTTGAGAAAAAAACCTGGTGGTTGTTTAGTATTTCTATCAGTAATGGACTCTTCAGCAAGGTTGGATTCAGTTGTGTTTCAGCTTACACCAACTAGAACCAGGTAACATTCATCACTGGATTTCAACTTGTTCAAAAAATGCACTTACTTTTATTCATATGATATCATTTTTATGTTAATGACTGATCTCTGGTTGTGAACTAGTTGATTAAGTGATTTAGTTAATCAATTAATTAGTAGATAATTTTTGATAATTTGTGCTTCTGTGTAAATTAGGTTTGATTTGGTTATTACTGTGAATGGAAAGAAGGAGAAAATAGCCTCGGGTTTGTTCAGCCCCTTTCATTGCCACTTGAAGGTTGCTCGGGATCAAATGGCGAAAGGTGGTTATTCAATTGTTCTTGTGCCGGAGAATGGAAGCGATGCCATGTGGTTTACCAGAGGAACTATTGAAAGGTATGGATTGTTTTCATGATTTTTTTTGTTTGTTGATAACTCCTGTTGGATTATCCTGTAATCATTGTTCTCAAATAGCGGCTATAGCAGCACCTATAGCGTAGCGAAATTTGATCATGTCACTATTGTTGTGTTACGCTACTTAGTTCAAAGTGTTTCAAATAGTGGCACGAATTTCATACAGATGACATGCTGAACTTATTTTCTCGGCTTCTATAGGTTTGTTCGTTTTGTGAGCACACCTGAGATACTGGAACGTGTATATACTATAGAATCCGAAATCTTACAAATTGAAGAGGCAATTGCAATTCAAGGAAATAATTCCATTGGGATTTGCATTGTAAGTAAATATCCAACAGAATTTTTAACTTCAATGATAGCTACTAAATTGTCTGTTTTTAATTTTTAATTCTGTTGGGTGTTTGCAGGTGGAAGAAAACCAAATAAAACCAGAAAGTACCGAAGGGACTTTTGAAAGGATAGGTGAGTTTTTTGCAAGTTATTATTATGCACAACTACTAACCAACTTGTATTAAACAAATATATAGGTTTTATTAAAAGCTTTGCTGATATTTATAATCTGATCAGATAAACTACTCAATTAAAAGCTTATTGCATAAGTGCTTATCATTTAAGTGCTTACGTATAAGTTATTTCTATGATAAAAGATAAAACAAAGTCAAACTGTTTTCATATAGGCTATAAGCTGTTTACGTAAGCAATTATGGAGAACTTATGGAAATAAGAAGAAAACAATATTTGAATATGTCGTAAGCTGTTTCCACAAGTTCTTCCAACCAATCTCACATCTACTTAAGCCGGTAGATAAGGTCAAATGTGTCAATCCAAATAGACCCTAAGAGAACTTGTTGCTTTTTTCAGGAAGGAAGATTAAGCAGAATAGTAATGCGGTGAAAGCAGTTGTTCCTTATAAGGTTGGAGTTCTTGAATGATTAAACTTATATTGATCTATCATTTTCTAATTGGTTTGTATGGATATGCTTCAGTCTGTTGTACAGCCACCTAAAGCAAACGGAAGCACCCTGTCTCAAGGAAAATCAAAGTAAATTATAAATCTCTGAATCCTTCTTTTCTATTAGCATTGCATACCGGTATAATTGTATTGGGCCTTATACCGGTACACAACGTAAACCAGGTTGTTAACATCTGTGTCTTATTCACTTCTTTACGTACTGTTTTAGTGTTCAGATTTTGAGAGTCTTGGAGACACGCAACTCGTTGCTACATAAAGAGCAAGGAATGGCATTTGCACGTGCTGTTGCTGCTGGTTTTGACATTGTCTACATACCAGATTTGATGTCATTTGCTGAACGCTTTGAAGCGTCACGCTTGATGTAAGAATAGTCTTCTTTCTTAACCATCTTTTTCTGAATTGTTGGTTAGTAAGCCATGTATGATTTCTGAACAACCTTGCTGATTCTAATTTTGTCGCATTTCAGGGATGCATGTACAAAATTCACATCTCTATGGAGAAGAAAGCATGAAAATGGCCTATTGCTTGAAATTAAAGTTTCTGAAGTGACTCCTAACCGTGCAGACTACTCTGCTATAAATACATCTGGCATTGTGCTTTCTGACAATTCGGTCAATGCATCCCACACTGATATAGGCTCAGAAAGTAATGGTGGAAAAACAAATTCAGGTACCGATAATATTCAAAGTCAATTCACTCATCATGGATTCTCCCCTTGGCCTGGACATTCTCCCCCGGATGCTTTGCCAGTGTTTCATCCGTATCCGGTCGAAGGCGTATCCTACTATCCAACTTATCCAGGAAGCAGACCATTCATGCAGATGGGTTGTCCGCCTACAGAGGATCCCAGACTACATGCTGGTCAAAGTATGCAACATAGAAGACATTCCATGGATAATAGACACAACAATACTGAATCCGAAAATTGGAACAGAGAAACTTCGAATACAAGTTTTCAGGATGAAGTGGACATGGAGAGAGCAGGTTTACATACTGGAGACCGAAGAAAAAAGGCTAGTCGATCAGACAGGCGTAAATCTGGCACGGTGATCATCCGCAATATCAATTACATAACAAAGACAAAACGTTCTTCTGGCAGTGGATCATATTCTGATTCTGCAACTGAAACCGATGAAGATATTCAGGAATCCGGGAAGACGTCAAAAAGAAGAGGATCCGGTAAGGCATCTTTGAAGAGGTTGAATTCAACTGATAAAGAAGAAACAGACTATGGAAAGGAAGTGGATGGAGGACATTGGAACGTATTTCAAAATTATTTACTGAGTGGTGTAGAGGAAGGTAGACACGCCCTTAACCGGGATCAGTTTGAAGTGGAAAAACATGTTGCAACCAATGATCCCTTAGAATTTACTGATAATTCACATCCTTCATCAGACATGGCTGCTATCAATGAACAAGGTTCTTCGAACACTTATTTGGAAAGAAAGTTGTTTCTTAACGTGAATGATGACTCCTTCATGGTTGAACACAGGATCAATGATCCAAATATTGAGGGAAATGCTATTGACATGGACACAAAGTTCCCGAAGGTGCATACGAAGGACGGAAAACAGAAAATTTCCAATTATCAACCAGACGAGTTGAGCTTAATGCCTGAACGAGGTTTTGATAAAGGGTCAGTACGTTATGACTGTGCACTAGACTATGAAATGCAGGCCAAAGCTGTAAGTGGTTCTCAACAAGAAAAGAAGAACAAGGGGGAGTTGGCTCATTACACCAAACCAGGATCTAAGATGTTGGATAAGGAGCAGAAATCAAAACCCATTCCAAGTAGTTCTGATAGAAAAAAGACCGTTGGGCCAATAAGAAGAGGAAAAACTATTAAACCAAGTCCATTGGATGAAGCACGAGCACGTGCTGAAAGACTACGAAACTACAAAGTCGATCTCCAGAAAATGAAGAAAGAGAAGGTACTCAACTCATGTTGAAGTAAATTGAAATTAAATTAACTTTGTTTCAAGTATGCTCACATTTAGATTAACAAATCCACTTATTTCTTTTCTGTTAACCAGGAAGAGGAAGATATAAAACGTATAGAGGCTTTAAAGAAGGAGAGGCAAAAGAGAATTGCTGCTAGGAGTAGCTCAGTCACCAGACCAACCACCAAGTCACCGATGCCACCACAGCAAACAAAGAAACAGTTTTCGACGAAATTTTTGCCAAGCGTGCATAAAGGATCGAAATTTAGTGATTCAGAGCCAAGATCATCCTTACCCTTCCAAAGATTCCCTATCCGAGCTGCTTCTGGTGGTTCCAATGATTCTTCAAAAGCCTCGAAAATCAGTGGACTGAATACTGGTAGCCACTCAGTTACAAGCAAATTAAGGCGGTCAGTTCCTTCACTGCCTGAACCTAAGCAAGAGAAGGGTGATGGTGCAATCAATACTAAGGCATCAATAACAAGTAATAGAAGACTCTCAGAACCTAAAATGAGTACTGTTCGTCCGACTTCCTTATTCAAATCACGGAGCTCCAGGAGTATTTCAAGGACTAAAGCAACTGATGAGACCGAGAGAAGAAAAATATCTGCTATTGTGAATTATGATAAAGGAAAGATTGCAACCCTTCCAGAACTAAAAATTAGAATATCTAAAGCAAGTGATGTTGTCCAAGACAGATCACCAACTAAAGAGAAGACACAAAAGCTTAACGCTGACAAGCCTTCTATAAATTCAGAAGGTGCCTTGCTGAAGAAAAGTGGATTTGGAGTTTCGTCCATGGATGATGGAGATGACAATCCTATAATTGATAAAAATGTTGTGATGCTTGAGTGTGAAAAACCTTGTGCCCCTCATATTAACGACGAGAAATCAAGAGAAAAAATAGCGATAGAAAGGAGAAAGTTTGGCAATGATAAAGTAATGGATAAAACTGAGACCGTATCAAGTTATGTTGCTGTTTGTGCACCAACTTCATCCTTAAGAGCAAATATGGTAGACATAGAAGCTTTGGAGAACCAATCACAAGTAAAACCCGTATCCTTGAAGGTGCACCTTCATAACCTTGTATTGTGTATTTTTTTCCAATAATTTTCTTCCGTAAACATGATTGTGAGTGTGATTATGAATGCTGTGCTTGCCAAACATCACGTGATATTTTTACATGCTTGTGTTATTTATGTGAATTCTTTGTATATGGGAGAAATTCTTAGTACTTCAGCTAATTTTGAATAAATTTTCTTCCTACTTCAGGTTAAAATGAATAATACAGAGAAAGAATCTTCAAAATCATCTAGTACAAGTACTCGTGTTGCTGAGGAAACATACCAAGCCGCATACTCTCGAGGTTCTTTGTTGGAAAGTCGTACACAAAATTCTGAGCATGGTAAAGCACCTCCCGGGAGCTTGGAGACTGCATCGATTGGCATGGAGACTTTTAGAGCACATGCGTCTGAGGCCAGAAACTCTACACTTGCAAAGATTCCTGAGGTAAATGAGAATCCTCAGGTGAAGGAGTCACCGAAAGGGTTTAGACGGCTGTTGAAATTTGGAAGAAAGAATCACAACTCAGCTAATGGGCGCAACATGGAATCAAATCATGTCAACATTGATGGTTCTGAAGCAAATGAAATTGGAGCAAACGGTTCCTCCAGTGAAGGTAGTGTGGTTCTTTCTAATGATTACATTTCTATAGCACTTTCTGAAAATGGACGACATACACTCGCCTTTTCAACTTTAGCCATAGGTTATACAAAATTGACTAGAAAATAAAATAAATTTTTTGGATTACTCAACCTAACCATTATATTTGGATTTGCTGTGTTGTCTTAGTTTTCACTTTGAAGAATTTGCTCTCTCGAGACGAAACTCATGCAGCTCCTCAAAAGTGTAAGCACTTGCTCAGTTCATTTGAGTGAAACTTGAATCAGTTATTGCCTTATCTTTACATCTGAATATGAACTAATAAACATTTTGTTCTGTTACAGCTACTCGCTCTTTCTCCTTGTTATCGTCGTTTCGAAGCAACATCAGGGAGAAAAAGACAACGATGGCTTGACAGAATTGATCCTGTTACTTGAGGTTGATATTGTGATCATTCACTCGATTCTTTTCAATTTTTTTCTCTTTTTCTGAGCTTCAATAATCCTGAATTATTATTGTGTAGCTGAAAATATCAGAGTAAATATATTTTTGTCGAAATCTTTTTCTTTTCTAATTTTATAAACATTCTTTGAAATTATCAAAAGCAAAGTTAAACACACTTAAATGGCGACTTCTTTATCTGTAATCATTGTTGCATTCTATTCTTTATAGTGCATTCCTTTACATTAGACCAGACAGATTGATTCAGTTCAACCGGTGAACCGTGACCCCGGTGAGGTAATTTAGAGTGAAATATCATACAAGATACATATGAATCAACATGAATTTGACTACCGCGGTTGATTTGCCGGAAAATTAGCAACTTAATCGATTGTTTAAGTCCTATGTTTTGTATAGAAAATCGAGTTAGGTCTAGCTCTTGTATGACTGCGTTGAGGTCAATTTGTTCCTCCAGTTCAAGTTACAAGCATGCTTCACAGAAAGATAATCAGATTACATATAAAAATTTCCAATAAAATTAATATGCCACAAATATATTCCGATGAATCTACTAGACTTGGAACAAAATTTTCAAAGCTTTATCACTAAGTTTTCTGACTACCGCTGCTATAAAAACAAAATTTTCAAAGCTGTATCAGTAAAGTTCTTGCTATCTGTTCTGGCACTCAACTATTCAGCTAAGTATTAGCATGTACAATATATGGTGAAGAATCAATCAAATCTAATGATCAAACATGAAATGTTGCCTTTGCTCCTTCTAACCAATGCTTCCTTAGCCAGACACTCAGCTGCTTCTTGTGGATCCTCTATGTGCCTAATAAGATTCACCGCCTCTTGGTTCTTCATCACCTGCAAAATTTCGAAACAATCTTTGACTCAATTTTTGTTTTCTATATATTCTGAATAGTCATAATATTAACATATCATCTTGGGATTTACCTCCCATATTCCATTGCTTGCTAAGATCACAAACTCGGTGGATGAGTCGATCCGGTAGTAACCTCCAACCACTAGTTCCGAAGCTTTAGCATACTTTGTAGCAGTTGCATTACCACCTGATTCACATGCTATTACTTTAGTTTGTGTGTGTACATGAACATCAAAAGATTTCAGGGTTTGCTTTGATACCTGAAAAGAGTCTGTGATACCAATGTTTCTTAGCTGATTGATGATTGTATCTTCCATGTGTCTGATGAGCTACACCATCTTTACACAAAACAGTTCTGTAATCTCCTATGTTGGCTAGTACAAGTTTTTCTCCATTTATTATTATCACTGATGTTGAACCTATTAAGCAAGTTTCCTCTGATTCTTGTGTTTCTCTGATCTTTGTTTTTGCACCTAGGTATGCTTTCTTGAGTGTTTCTTTCGCTTTTCTTGCCAAATGAGTCTGACATAATTGAAACATCAGAAACACAAAAAGACCAGAAATATATGTGTATAAAGAATTAAGAAGCCATAAATTACAATTTTCATCTTTTAGAATGATATTTAGGGTTGTTTGTTTTAATTTTTTCTTAAAACAATATTTATTTAATTTTTTCTTAAAACAATATTTATTTAATTTTAAATAGTTTGAAGCTATAACTAAGTTTTTCATCTTTGACTTTTTTTTTATAAATAAAACTAAAGAATTTTAAATAATTTGAAGCCATAAATTAGTTTTCCATCTTTGGCTTTTTTAAAAATAAAAATGAAAGAATTACGAAAATTTACAACTGTTTTAAATAATTTTTAATGAAATAATTTTTGAATTTTTTTTTTATAAAAATTATATGATTTTTATTATATCAAAATATTTAATGATGGATATTTAAATTACTAAACATTAAAATTAATTTTTTACTTGATAAAAAAACGAATTTAAAATAATATGAGTATAGGCAAAATATCCTTCTTGGTCCCTTAACTATACCTCGGGGTTCATTTTGATCCCTTAACTTTAAAAAGTTCCATATTGGTCCCTTAACTCTTCAAATGTTCCATATTAGTCCTTTTTGGCCTATTAGCGACGGATTTAGCAACAATTTTTTGATTTTTTTCCGTTGCTAATAGGTCAAAAAGGACTAATATGTAACGTTTGAAGAGTTAAGGGACCAATATGGAACTTTTTAAAGTTAAGGGACCAAAATGAACCGAGGCATAGTTAAGGGATCAAGAAAGATATTTTGGCATGTGTATATGTATATAGAGAATTATGAAGCCATAACTTACCAACCATTTTGTCCTTTTACTTTTTATTAAAGTACTTCGAAACTATATATATGTAGGGCTTGTTTGTTTTATTTATTTTAAATTATATTTTTATAAAATTATATATGTTTATTAAAAATATATATTTTTTAAATGTTAAATGAAAAGTTAATGAAAATTTACAGCTGTTTTAAATAATACTTTTATTAAAAGAATTTTAGATTTTATAAAAATTCAATGATTTTTATTATATTACAATATTTAATGATGGATATTCAAATTACTAAACATTAAAATTAATTTTTTATTTTATAGAAAACTGAATCTAAAATTATTTCTGATAATATTTAAAAAAAAAGTCATAATAAATAATATTTTTTTTATATCTATAACAAACACCCTAACTTGTTTATGCTATTTTTTTTATTAAGTGTATGTATGTCACAACTCACAAACACTTATGGAAAAAGCTAAACCATAGAATATAATCAACAATCAAAAGCATAATTGATTTGGTTCAGAAATATAACAATCACAGAACACAAGATTTAATTGATTACCTCTGTGAGCTTCTTGTCAAAATAATTAGATTGCAAATACTTGGTAACACAATCTCCAATCACAGGATCAAAAATTCCGAAATACCACAATTCAGCACCTCCAATTTGCTCTCTCTGTATCACAACTGAATCAAATTCATAATCATCAGAATCATCGCCTTCAAACAAATCATGCTCCACCACATGATGACCGTGCGATATCGGCGTCATCCATGAAGGTTTGTTTGCAATTTCATGGTTTCTTCTCGTGCTTCTTTTTCCTAAACATGAAAGTTTCACTCTCAAAGCCTGTGAAAATTCAAAAGTAAAAATTCAACAATTGATTAATGTAACAGTATATGAAATAAGAATAAAATTATTTTTTTGACTAACCTTGATTTTGATACGAAAATCTCTCATTCCCATTTTGTTTTTTACTCTAATGAAGAATTGAGAATTTGAGAAGATGAAGATGTGAAAGTAGCTGCTTTCAATTGAATGAATTAATTGACTTTAATTATAAGTTAGGAGGATATTTTGAATAATATGTAACTGTTAGTGTCTACCTTTTGAAATATATATATATATATATATATATATATATATATATATATATATATATATATATATATATATATATATATATATATATATATATTAAATTTTGAAAAATCTTTTATCCTATTTTATTGGCATCAAATAAGAGAATTTAGTCAAATAAAACGGTTACTGATGTTTCGATATTTTTTGCGACTTTTATTAGGTTATGATAATAACGTTTTTTTTTTGCATTTGTATTTTTTTCTTAAGAAAAACAATAATTTCTGTTACGTATAAAAGTCTATATATGTATTTCACATCATGGATTTTTTAACAAAATTTTTTTTTATTATTATGAATTTTCGAGGAAATTGATTGGAAATATAAAATTCACATATTTAGTAAAAATTTATAAAACATCATGAATTTTCAAGGAAGTTGATTGGAAATACAAAATTCACTTATTTAGTAAAAAATTATAAAACTATTTTTAATTATTATATATTTTCTGATATAAAAATTGAGAAAATGTTTAATATAATTTTACTAATATGTCCCGATTGCAAATTTTAAATTAATTATATAATATACTATATTAATAAATTTTTATTGAACGACAGTGTAAGATAATTTTAAAAGGTCAATGAATATAAGTTAAACTCATAAAAATTTCCTACTAGTTCAAACTTCTATATTTCTATGAGTATACCGTTTTTTTACTATTTATATAATTTGTCATTTTCATATTTTTAATGAAACAATTTTTTTTTAAAAGCTCTTAAAATCATAACAAATATATTAAATATATTTGTATTAATAATATTTCTTATTATTTTTTAAAATATCATTGTTTTATATAACTGAACTGGCTCCTCTTGTATTTTTATTTTGTATATTTAATTGATATAACTTGGTAATGTTAAAAATTGTTTTTAATTGATATTACTCTGCATTTTAACAATTTCATTTACATACTTTACTCTGCATTTTAACAATTTTATTTACATACTTTACTCTGCATTTTAGTTTACACAGGTGAAAAACAATTTTCTTTTACAAGTGGAGTTGAAAGTTGACACAGAAAGCATTACGATGACTTCAAGTTTATGCAACAGTTCAATAACCATTATGATTTGATATATCTTTTATTATTTTTAGCAAGTGAGTGCAATTGTTTAGTCAAACTTTATCTTGATTTATAATTCTACTTGGTAGGTTCATTCGAAATTGATGGGCATCCAGATAACTCCTCACTTATTTTATTTTAGTATTTCTAGACACGTCAAAGGGTTAGTTTGAAAGGCTTTTTATCTCTTCAAACTCAAATTTAAATTTCTAAATAATTTCTGTTCTCTGTCCTAATTTTCAATGAGGATTAAAAATTAAAATCTAAATTCATCTTAAATAAATTTAGGTTAGATTCGAGTATTCGTGTTTTATTGGTCACTATCTATTTAATTAAATTAATTTTTTAATAAAATTATTTAGTTTTTAAAATATTAAATATTATTATAAATAGTAAAATAAAACAATTTAAAGAAAATTTATAAATATATTTTAAATAATAAATATAAATTAAAATATTAAAATATTGACCACGTATTTATGATTCTAAATTATTAGAACTAACTTGTGTCAAAAAAATTGTCCAAATGAGTTTAGGTTAGGTTGAGTATCCACACTCAACCTCCATCCATTAAATACCATTACAAATAATAAAATAAAACAATTTCAAAAAAAAAATTATATACATTTTAAATAATAAATATAAATTAAAATATAAAAATATTAACTATATATTTAATATTTTAAAATATCAAAACTAAATAATAAAATATATAATAAAATAAATAAAAAGGCTTTGATTAAGTAATAAGAATTTTTTACCCAAATAACCTAACTTTTCAAAAAAACTCTCAAAATAACCCACATTTCAAAATTATTCCCAAAGTACTCCAGTTAGGGTTTGGAATTACATAAGGGTGTCAGATGGATTTACGACACCTTGTTAAGACTATAAGAGAGTCGCCAATTGGATTGGAGACTCCTCATGCAGTCTCCAATCCAATTGGCGACTTGGTGTTAAACTTATAAAGGAGTCGCCAATTCATCTGGAGACCCTTTGTATTTTGAAATTTTTTTCAAAAAAATAGATACTTCCGAAGTTAATTAATAAAATACGTTAGACGGGAAAATAAATGTTATCATTAATTAAAAAAAGTATTACATAAATTAATGTTGGCGACTGAGTTGTTATACCGGCCACCGGTTCCACATCCCCTAGGCACCCTAACTCGTTGCGCTCGTCCCTCACGTTGTTGATTCACGCTTGGTGTTTGAGGAGTTGAAGTTTCAGGAACATTCTCAGATGTTCCCAAAGGATCTCTTGCATTTTCATTAGGTCATGTGTGTTGAAACTGAGTGTGCGACCCATGCCAGAGTAGTTCGGATGTGATGAAGGGGTCATCGGTGTGCGGCATGGACGGTTGAAGGGGGACATTGGTGTAAACGATTCGTTGGAGAAAGGTTGAAATGGTAGTGGTGTTTGAAAGTCATAAGGTTGTTGAGATGGTTGAGTGGGTAAGCCAGGGTATGATGTCAGAGCGTTTTGACTATGGAAAGATGTTTGAGCGTTATGGCTATGGTATGATGTACCCTCGTTATGGCTATATCTTGATGTTGTGTTGGGGCCATAGCCATATTGGGATTCTGGGTAGTAGTCAGTGTGTGGGAGATGGTATGGGGGACGTTCTTGGTATTGTGGTTGGGTGTTTGACATGTTTGGGTGGTGAATGGGTTGGTAACTCTGTTGGGTGGGGAGCTATGAGTAACATGGCCTTTCTGGTGGGTTAGACGTTGAAGTGTCTTGTGTGTAGGTGGTTTAGCGTGGGTCGTATAAATATCTGTCTTCGGAGACAAACCCAATTGCAATCTGTAACGCCCCGATTCTGAATTTCCCATTTTGTTGAGTCTTTCGATTTATTTGATTGATTATTATTTCATTTGTGAAATTTGATTATTAATATGATATGTGTGCATATTATGATATTTTATTATTCAGAGACTTTTGGGAATTAATTAGAGGGTGTTTTAGATAATCCTTAATTAGTTGTTATTTGAGAGAAATAGAATAGAAAGAGTATAAGTGGAAATAGAGAGAAAAGAAAAGAGATAGAGAGAAATAGAAAGGAAAGAAGAGAGAAGAGGAGAAAAACCTAGAACCATCAAGAATCAACTTCTAAGCTTCGATTAATCGGGTAAGGGTGTGAAACTTTATTATTCTTTCGATGTGTATGATTATGTATGTTATGTTGGTTTGATTTTGGATTGGGGAGAGTTTTGCTCATTTTCCATTTTTAGGTCGAATCTGATTTAATAGGTAGAAACTGAGTTTTAACGGTTAAAAATGAGAATAAGTGGTAAAGTTTAGTCGAGGAATGTTAGACTAAGGTGGTTGAAACTGGTTTGGTGAGAATCGGTTGATTTCGGAAGGATTGGGCGATTTTGACAGTTAGGGATTTCTGAGTTCGCAGATTCGCTAGCATTCGCTAGGCGAATGGGAGCGAAGGTTCCCCAGGCGAATCCCAGCGAGTGGGTAGCGAACCAAGTCAGTAGCCCAACTTTGTCTTCGCCAGTGAGTTCGTCAGGCGAAGGAGGCGGCGAGAGGCTTCGCCAAGCGAGTGTGGTAGCAAGTAGTAGCAAACACTTCCAGTAGCTACTGTTTGTCTTCGTCAGCTAGTTCTCCAGGCGAGTGTGGTGGCGAGCATTCGCCAAATGCTTCGCCAGGCGAAGGTCAGCAAATGTGACACCATTTTCTTTTATTTCCTGTGCTTTCCATCCAATTGTCGATTGTTTGGTTTAATTATGTTTAATCCTTATCTGAATAGATAGTTTGTGTGCTGTTGTGATGTGATGTGTTGTGGGTAGCCGTAAGGCGTGAATCCTAGATTGTGAATCGTGGAATGTGGAATGTGGCCGTTTGGCATGATTAACGTGAATGTGCATAAATTGTATATACTGGTATGAGGTGAAAATGCATAATTATATATTTGTGAATATGTATGCATTTCAAGAGTATGTTGGGTCATTTTGCATGTGAAGCATCATGATTGCATTCTTGTGTGCCTGATCCCGCGTAGGATCTGAAGAGGAGCATGAAGAGCATTTGAGGATTGTGTTACAGATTTTGAAAGAGAAGCAATTGTATGCTAAGTTGTCAAAGTGTGAATTTTGGTTGTCGGAAGTGAGTTTTCTCGAGCATATTATTTCCGGTAATGGTATTAGTGTGGATCCATCCAAGATTGATGCGGTAATGCAATGGGAGACTCCTAGATTAGTTACGGAGATTCGAAGCTTTTTGGGCTTGGCAGGTTATTATCAGAGGTTTATTGGAGGATTTTCGAAGCTGGCACTTTCATTAACGCAGTTGACTTGTAAGGGAAAGACTTTTATTTGGGATGCTGATTGTGAAAAGAGTTTCATTGAGTTAAAAAGAAGATTGACAACAGCGCCAGTCTTGATTTTGCCGAATCTTACGAAACCTTTTGTGGCTTATTGTGATGCTTCCTTGACAGGTTTGGGTGGTGTTTTGATGCAAGAGGGAAAAGTTGTGGCTTATGCTTCGTGACAATTGAGAGTGCATGAAAAAATTACCCTACGCATGATTTGGAATTAGCGGTCGTGGTGTTTGGTTTGAAATTTTGGAGGCATTATCTTTATGGTGCAAGATTTGAAGTTTTTAGTGATCACAAGAGTTTGAAGTATTTATTTGATCAAAAGGAATTGAATATGAGGCAAAGGAGGTGGTTAGAGCTTTTGAAAGACTATGATTTTGGTTTGAATTACCATCCGGGTAAAACAAATGTGGTGGCCGATGCCTTAAGTCGGAAGTCGTTGCACATGTCTACATTGATGATGAAAGAATGGGAACTTTTGGAGAACTTTAGAGATTTGAGTTTGGTTTGTGAAATAACGCCGAGAAGTGTGAGACTTGGTATGCTTCGTATTACGAATGATTTTCTTGCAACCGTATCTGAAAAGCAGAAGTTGGATCTGAAGTTCGTTGATTTGATGACAAATGAGAATGAGGATTTCAAGGTTAATGATTTTGGAGTTTTGAAATTTCGTGGTCGTATTTGTATTCCCGATGATGCGGAGTTGAAACAGATGATATTGGAGGAAGGACACCGAAGTAACTTAAGTATTCATCTGGGAGCGAATAAGATGTATCAAGATTTGAAGAAAATCTTTTGGTGGTCCGGATTGAAGAGAGATATAGCTCAGTTTGTGTATGCATGTTTGACTTGTCAGAAGTCTAAGGTGGAACATCAGAAGCCTAGTGGATTGATGCAACCGTTGGATATTCCAAAGTGGAAATGGGATAGTATATCTATGGATTTTATTACGGGATTGCCGAATACACAAAGAGGTCATAATGCTATTTGGGTGATTGTTGATAGGCTTACTAAATCTGCTCATTTCATTTTGATTGATATTAGTTATCCTTTGGAGAAGTTAGCCGAGATTTATGTTTGTGTGGTTGTGAAGTTGCATGGAGTTCCTAAGAGTATTGAATCGGATAGAGATCCTAGATTTACTTCAAGGTTTTGGGAGAGTTTGCAAAAGGCTTTGGGTTCTAAGCTAATATTGAGTTTGGCTTATCATTCGCAAACAAATGGTCAAACCGAGAGGACGATTCAGTCGTTGGAGGATTTTTTACGTGCTTGTGTTCTAGAGTAAGGTGGTGCTTGGGATAGTTATTTAGCGTTGATTGAGTTCACCTATAATAACAGTTTTCACTCAAGTATTGGTATGGAGCCATTTGAAGCTTTGTATGGTCGAAGATGTCGAACACCTTTGTGTTAGCATGAAACTGGTGAGAAGTCGGTAGTTGGGCCGGAGATGGTACAACAAACGACGGAGAAGGTGAAGTTTATTCGGGAAAGGATGAGAGCTTCTCAGAGTAGGCAGAAGAGTTATCATGACAAGAGAAGGAAAGATCTTGAGTTTCAAGAAGGCGACCATGTGTTTTTGAGAGTTACACCGGTTACGGGTGTGGGTCGTGCCTTGAAGTCGAAGAAGTTGACTTCTCGTTTTATTGGTCCATATCAGATTATGGCACGAGTTGGTGATGTGGCGTATCGTGTGGCGTTGCCTCTGAATCTTTTGAATTTGCATGATGTGTTCCATGTTTCGCAACTTCGGAAGTATGTTCTGGATCCGTCACATGTGATTCCTATGGACGAGGTTGAAGTAAGAGATAACCTTACGGTTGAAGTTTTACCGATTAGGATTTTGGATCGTGAAATTAAGGAGCTAAGAGGCAAGGATATTGCGCTCGTGAAAGTAGCATGGGGAGGTGCTGCGGAAGGCAACATGACTTGGGAATTGGAGAGTAAGATGCGAGGGTCGCATCCGGAATTGTTTGGATCAGGTAATATTTTCGAGGGCGAAAATTTCTAAAGTGGGGGAGAGTTGTAACGCCCCGATTCTGAATTTCCCATTTTGTTGAGTCTTTCGATTTATTTGATTGATTATTATTTCATTTGTGAAATTTGATTATTAATATGATATGTGTGCATATTATGATATTTTATTATTCGGAGAGTTTTGGGAATTAATTAGAGGGTGTTTTAGATAATCCTTAATTAGTTGTTATTTGAGAGAAATAAAACAGAAAGAGTATAAGTGGAAATAGAGAGAAAATAAAAGAGATAGAAAGAAATAGAAAGGAAAGAAGAGAGAAGAGGAGGAAGAGGAGAAAAACCTAGAACCATCAAGAATCAACTTCTAAGCTTCGATTAATCGGGTAAGAGTGTGAAACTTTATTATTCTTTCGATGTGTATGATTATGTATGTTATGTTGGTTTGATTTTGGATTGGGGAGAGTTTTGCTCATTTTCCATTTTTAGGTCGAATTTGATTTAATCGGTAGAAACCGAGTTTTAACGGTTAAAAATGAGAATAAGTGGTAAAGTTTAGTCGAGGAATGTTACACTAAGGCGGTTGAAACTGGTTTGGTGAGAATCGGTTGATTTTGGAAGGATTGGGCAATTTTGACAGTTAGGGATTTCTGAGTTCGCAGATTCGCTAGCATTCGCTAGGCGAATAAGAGCGAAGGTTCTCCAGGCGAATCCCAACGAGTGGGTAGCGAACCAAGTCAGTAGCCCAACTCTGTCTTCGCCAGTGAGTTTGCCAGGCGAAGGAGGCGGCGAGAGGCTTCGCCAAGCGAGTGTGGTAGCGAGTAGTAGCGAACACTTCCAGTAGCTACTGTCTGTCTTCGCCAGCGAGTTCTCCAGGCGAGTGTGGTGGCGAGCATTCGCCAAATGCTTCGCCAGGAGAAGGTCGGCGAATGTGACAACATTTTCTTTTATTTCCTGTGCTTTCCATCCAATTGTCGATTGTTTGGTTTAATTATGTTTAATCCTTATCTGAATAGATAGTTTGTGTGCTGTTGTGATGTGATGTGTTGTGGGTAGCCGTAAGGCGTGAATCCTAGATTGTGAATCATGGAGTGTGGAATGTGGCCGTTTGGCATGATTAACGTGAATGTGCGTAAATTTTATATACTGGTATGAGGTGAAAATGCATAATTATATATTTGTGAATATGTATGCATTTCAAGAGTATGTTGGGTCATTTTGCATGTGAAGCATCATGATTGCATTCTTGTGTGTCTGATCCCGCGTAGGATCTACAGAAACCTCGTGTGCCCTTGTGGGGTGTGAGCGATGGTTTATTTTTTATCCCTATGAGGATCTGTAGAAACGATCGTGTGCCCTTATGGGGTGTGAGCGATGGTTTATATTTGATTCTGTGGAGAATCTGCAGAACATTGTGTGCCCATGTGGGGTGTGAGCGATGGGTGAACATCGTAGGCCCGACGGGGAGTTACTTCGGTAACGAGCGATGGTTCCATTTGGTTCTTCAATTGAACCTGCTGAATGAGTCGGTACCGCATTTGCATCTGCATAGAGTTATGAGTCGGTCTCTATGAGTTGCATTATCATCTTCATATGATGTATTGGTGTAATGAACATAATCGTGTATGTTTATGTGAATTGTTGAAGTAAAAATAAGTGTAAATGTTTATGTGGAAATGTTGTGAGTTATGAAGTATGATTGGTGAATATACTTAGTTGTGTAGTTATACATTGTGAGGTATGTGATGAATTGTGATGAGTTACGGTGAGAAATATGTTATATGTATTCTATATTGGTGTATATAGATATATAATTATATGCATTGTTTGTTATGATAATGTTTTTCACCCTTCTGCTGTTTTATGATGCTCTATGAGGCATTGCAGAGTAGGTTTGCTGGAGGTCTTTTGTGAAGCGTGGCTTCATTATTTTTGGTCGGTTGGCTCTGATATGTAGCACCGGGTAGTTAGGAATTGTTTTGATTCTTTTGTGATATATTTGTGTATGTATCTGCTCGTGAATGTTTTGTAAACATGACTTATGACTTGAAGTAAATTGTTGATGTATATAATGTTTATATGAATGAATTGATTCAATATTTAGATGTTTCCGCTTTTATTCTAAATATTGATATGTGGGTTTTAAGGACTAAGTTCCTTTGTGGTGATTTACCCTTTGTTGCATATCCTTATGAGCAGGTGTTGTATGTATTTTAAATTTCCTGGATAATGTGACGTGCCTCTTTTATACCATGTGTTAATTTATACTCTGATGAAAATTTTTATTAAGTGCCTAAATGATTTAATTGTTTTATTTGGGGGTATAGAAAGGGGGTGTTACATAATCGATCTATACCAAGCCATATAATTAATAGTTAGTATAGATGGTGTTTCCATCACCGGGTCACGTAAGACATGGACGTTGTGGGTCATCCATTTACGACGCTCAGATTTTGCAAAATCCTTCCAGTCGGGAAACTCCCATTGATAATTAACTCTTTTTAGATGCCATTTACTGATGTTAACAGGAGGATCTGGAATGTTTTGATGCATTCCAAATTGTAGTTTGACACGATAACTGTTGTGCATCTCATAGTTGTGAATCTGATGATCGGGACGCATGCAGTCCAAACAGTAGCATCTTCCTGTCTGACTTCATGTAGGTGTTCCGTGTTTAGATATAAACGTCATATGAACCAAAGAAGAGAAAAATATTAGATCATTAAATAGTTGATATAAAATACAAATTGATTTAGTTTAGAGGCCTTACATCTGCAGGTGTTAGGTGATCCAACAAATTACGGTATTGAATAATACAATGTCTAGGGCATCTATTGTAAGCCATACCCTTAGCCGACCTTCTAAACCAAAAACAGTTCAAACTCAATTAGTTAGAAAGAATAATTATTAAGTGAAATAACCAAAGATTAAGTGATGAACTTACTTTTGTGCATACGGGAAAGAAAAGTCGTTGTGGTTGACGGGCGCTAGGGATGGAAATCTAGACCAACCCCATGCTTGGAGCAAAACGGCGCATCCAGAAAAAGTAGATGTGTTTTTTTTGCGCACTTACATAAAGAGCTATATAAATAAGACAGACAAGCGGAGCCCCAACTATACTCTCTTGTTTTAATCAGGTCTCTCAATAAAGGTAAATACATTATGTGCATAGAAGAACCAGTGCCCTTGGAAAATAAAAATAAACCAATTAAAAGCATTAGATAACATCTGGTTTTTATTATTTTTATTTCCTCTGTAGAATCTTCATCTAATATAAAACCGGCGTACCATGATTTTAGGCGCGAAAGTAAGATACCTTGGCCTATCGAGTTCTCATCTATCAAGTCGGCACCCAAAAGTTCCTCACAAATTGTACCATTAAGGTTTGTTGTTCCATTGATCGCCTTGCCATCAATACGCAAACCGAGTAACATGTACACGTCCTCTAAGGTCACGGTACATTCACCGGTTGGAAAAAAGAAGGTGTGTGTCTTTGGGCGCCATCTCTCTTGCAAAGCTAGTATAAATTTTGCATAAATGGAATAAGACATGATTTTGCTTACATGTCCGAAGCCGGCGAGCTCAATATATGGTTGAATTAATTCGTCGGGTGCAACATATTCATGGGCACGACACCGAAACTTAGAGACTTCCTACATAATAGTAAAAAATATTAGACTTAAAAATTAGAAGAGTTAAAAAAATTAACAGAGTCACTAAAAATTAACATATACAAGAAACAATGAACACTTACATAAGTCACGATATTTGCGACAATGCCTCTATGTGTTTCACCCATTGTCAACAATGCCATTACAACTGATTAAATGTGAATTAGATAACTAGTATACTGATACAAATAGACTTGATATTACCTCTCTGCAACAAGTAAGAATCAGATGGTGCATTTTACCCATGCTTGTATCACCCTTTTATAGTGAATTCGTCTGAACATGCAAGCCAGAGGAGTTGGCAACTCCATTGAACATTTACAAAGGGGCGTCAGTCCAATTGGCGACCCCTACTAGGGAATCTAGCTCAGCAACGTAGTCTAAGCCTTGTTACATGCATGCAAGGCATGCTGTCACCCATATGGCGACAAACAACACTAAAGTTATACCATGTCGCCAATGAATGTGGCAACTCCATTAAATGCATGTTAGATGTCGCCAATTGAGTTGGCATCTTCAATTAATTAGTTTTTCTTTGTCGCCAATTAATATGGCGCCTTAATGGATGTCCAAAAAACATAAATATGTTTCCATGCATGCATACACTCCTAGAAATAATTTTACTAGTCCATTACTAGTTCTTTTAGTATGTCATCTGCACCCAGATATATTGTGAGTGCCCACTAAAACGAAGAGACATATGTCTCTGATGTATCTGGGTTTAGTTTTCAAAACATGGACACTGTCTGTTTCACAATCAATATAAACACAAGTTTCTTGCATTTTAGAGAAAGATTGGAATCGAAATTAGGGCTCAGTCCTATAACACAAATAATATTTCAAAACCTGGTTTATTTTGAAACCAACCATCTTAAATTTTATCCACTTAAAGTGCGAGACGACGAAGATGTAGAAAATATGTTCCTAACTCACGAACATTATGGTTTCAACTACATTGAGTTGTATACGTTCATCCAACAAAATATTCCATCTCAACAGTCTCAGATCATCGATCAATCAACAGTTTTTGATTCAGATGAAATGGAACCAGAGGCCAACATTGTTGATGCAGAAGAAGAAGGAAGTGAGACGCTGGTAGATGAATTATTGAACGACAACGTTGAAGATGACGAACAAGTACCAATACTTCCAGGTCATGCATACTATCCGCCTCAACATATGACAGGCTTGGACTTGCAAGACAATGAGAGATCTACAGATATGTTTCACAACTCGTATAGATGGTCAGAGAATGAGTTAAAAGTTGGAGACTAGTTTCGTACCAAGGCAGATTGTGTACGATCCATTAAAAAATATCACATGGATAACTCTATTGATTTCAATTTACAACGAGCTGATTCGAGAAGGTATGTCATTGTTTATCGTAATCCACTTTGCAAGTTTCGGCTTGCTGCATCTTACAACAAGAGAAGCGGTTCTTGGATGATAGCTTCCATAGAGCCACCTCATAGTTGCATTGCCACAAATATTGTTCAGGATCACCAAAAGCTAAGCGTAGAATTGATATGTCAATACATTTTGTCGCTTGTTAATAAGGATCCTTCAGTCAAGGTGAGTATAATAATCTTTCATATCATAACGCGGTATAATTATACTCCATCGTACAAGAAGGCGTGGATTGCAAGGACAAAGGTTGTTGAACAAGTTTTTGGCAACTGGGAGGATTTATACAAAGAATTACTGCGATTTTTGGTAGCGTTAAAGACATACACACTAGGAACTATTGCAATCATGCTGACAGTGCCTGCATGTAGGCCAGATGGAACAACTGTTGATGGAAATGTCATATTTCACCTTCTTTTTTGGTTGTTTCAACCATACATAAGAGGTTTTGCATTCTGCAAACCTGTTATTTAAATTGATGGAACATGGCTCTACAGAAAATACAAGAGCACCTTGCTTATGAAAATTGCACAAGACGGTAACAATAATGTATTTCCCATAACCTTTGGTCTGGTTGAGGGTGAGATTGCTTCTGCTTGGAGTTTCTTCCTTAAGAATCTCAGAAAACATGTCGCTCCACAAGCCAACCTCTGTTTAATTTCAGACAGACATGTTGCTACAGAGTGCGTACAGTAACCATGATAGCGGGTGGCATAATCCTCCTTCTACCCATGTGTATTGCATTAGACATATTGCACAAAACTTCATGTGTGTAATCAAAGACAAGAACCTTCGCAAAAAGTTATGAATGCCAGGTATGCTCTAACTCAACCAACATTTCAATACTACCTTAATGAAATTAGGATGTCAAATGTAGATGCAGGAAGATGGTTAGACAACATTCCACTCGAAAAGTGGACAAGGGCTTTTGATGGTGGATGTCGTTAGGGCCACATGACGACAAACCTTGTGGAATCCATGAACGGGGTATTCAAAGGAATTAGAAACCTTCCAATCACCACTTTGGTGAGATTAACATATTATAGGTTGACATCACTTTTCGCAACAAGAGGTGAGAGATGGAGTGCAGTGTTAACGTCTGGTCATGTATTCAGTGAAAGCATTATGAAATTGATGAAAGATGATACTATCAAAGCTATCACACATGCAGTTACAGTCTTCGATTGTCATAGGCAAACATTTAGTGTACAAGAAATAATGGACCATAATGAGGGGAGACCCAATTTATCCTATGTCGTTAGAATAAACAGATGTTGGTGTGACTGTGGCAAGTACCAGGCCTTCCGTGTACCTTGCTCACATGTCATTGCGGCATATGTAAATGCTCTTTAGGATGCTTATGACTATCTATCTGATGTTTACAAGGCGATTAATATTATGAACGTATACAATGGAGGCTTTACAGTGCTACCAATGAAGGATTATTGGCCTTCATACCAAGGTGACATAGTTTGGCACAACGATGACATGATAAGAAAGATAAAGGGACGCCCAAACAGTAAGTGCATAAGAACTGAAATGGATACATCTGATAAAATGATAAGATTGTGCAGTATATGTCATCAGCCCGAACACAATCGAAAAAATGTCCCAATGTCGGAGGCACATCTGTGTTACACCCCAAAATTTTCCTAACCTTTATTAGCTTGGCTTTTGTTTCATTGCATTTATCATTGCATTCATAGCATTAGCATTAGCATACGCATTGCATTATCATTTGCGCAGGGGATCAAGAGGTGTGTTCATCAAGAAGGGGCTGCCAAAGGTTCTAGAGCTGTGCAAGGGGTTATGTTCAAGCTATCAAGTGCTTATCATCATCAAAAGAATGTCAAAGCTCATCAGAAGGAGTGGATTGGTTAAGAGTGGGGTACCTCCTAACTTGGGGTTCATTTGAAGATTGTCAGATGAGTTTGAATCCATGGTTATGGGTGGAGAACATTGTGAGAACTCATGGGACACCTTGAGGGTCATCTTGAAGCTTATGTCAGTCATTATATCAAGTGTGTGGAGCCACAGTCAAGATTGGTGCAATCAGGGTTTTCACCTGGTCAACCCTAAGTCGACAGTTGAACTGAAGGAGATTAAGACTCAATTCCAAGTCTTTATGATCATGTGATGTTGTGTTGAGACATGCCAAATATTATTCCAAGATCATTTCATCAAGATTCAAGAGTGTGAGAAGTTGCTAGGCTAGGGTTGCTAAGTTTGACAGTGTAAAATCCCCTGGTTTAGCGCCTAACTTCAAGACCACATAACTTAAGATGCAAGCCTCATATCATCTTGACATAAACATGAGACTTGTAGAGCATGTTTGTAGCTTTAATTTGAGTACTAGAAGTCCTTGATTGGATTTATAGAACTCAAGTTGTGAAGCAGACAAGTTACGGGTCATTAGATGAATGTGATTTTAGTCAACAAAAGTCAACCAACTTCCATTCCATTTTTGACCAAGAAGGATGTTTCTCCTTAACTTCAAGTGAACATGAAAGTTTCTCCTCATGATCTTAGCTTTCCAAAGAGTACTAGAAGTCCTCGTTTGGATTTTTAGAACTCAAGATATGGAGCTTGCAAGGCAAGGGTATTTTGGGAAAGTAAGATTACAGGTCATTTTCATTATAGGTCAAGTTCACCACTTTGCACACTTCAAATGGAAATATTTCCAACTTCAAAGTTGCTCCAAATGGGGTCATTTAGTCAATAAAACTTCAAGGGATCATTGATATAGCTTGAATTGGAGAATGCTTGAAGAAAATTTCATGAAAGGAAGTTTGAAAAGGCCTAGTTTGGATTTAATGCCAATTAAATCAATTTATGTCATGTTGGTGCATTTTTTGAGTCCAAATAATATTTTAAGAACAATGGCAAAACCAGAAATCAAAAATGGATTCATTTACATGGGGATATTCAAGATTTCTTCACCTTTAAGCAACACATTTCAAATCTACCATCCATTCCCTTCCAAGGCCTCAATCTTGTCCACACATATTCCCTACATCACAAGTAACTGATATGAATCATTTTGCAGCCATTAACACTCTGTTTTCACCATTTCCATAAAGCTTCAAAATTAAAAATGTGAATTTTGGATTGGACTATTATGGGCTTCCATTGGGCTGCAAATCACTCTAGATCCATTGTATATAACATTCTAATCATTCATAACAGAAAATAACAGATTTTGGAGGTGGTTACAACAGATTTTCATGGAGAAAAAATGGTGAAAATTTGATTTTTGAATTTGGAGTTTCACACATTTTCAAGCAAGATTGAGCATTGTAGAAGCTTCAATGATGATTATGGAATGATTCTGGACACTTTTCTTGAAGCTTCAACAACATTTCAAGCCTCCATTGAAGCTCCAGACCAGGTTCCTATTTTTTATCCATACACTCTGTTCTTGATGAATTACTACGCCATTTTCACATAATGATGATCCTTAGAGTGTATAGAAGCTTTTAGGATTAATTTAGTTAGAATTCATGACAATTGTTGGAGTGACACCTTAGGTTGTAGTTTGAATTTCTCTCTAGTTATTGGATTAAAATGGAAAAGAATCATGGGGTATTGATGTAGGAAGTGAGAGGAAGAGATTAGTATCATCAATTTTAGTTTTTATGAAAGTTGGAAATTCTTGAGTGATTCTTGAATGTTCATGATTTCTGAGTTTTAATGGAGGAAAGTGAAAATAAATTGCATATTTGGATTCTACACGAAAAAATACACAAGTTTGGTTCAAGAAAATCTTGTTTTGGTTAAGAAATAAGAAAGTTGGATTATTGGCTAGAGGTTGAAGATGACCGGAGCTCAACTCTGGCTGGCACCCTCACCGTCACCACCGCGTGAGCCACCGCGCATGATTTCCCTCCATTTTAGTTCAAAATTCCCAGAATACGTCACAGTCGTCCGATCACGCGTAAGGCCTTGACGTGGTCATTCCATCGTGCGGTTGTGATCACGTTTCACGAATGGCCTTGTTCCCATATCAAAATGCTGAGTTTAATACTCAGCTGGGCTTTTAAGTGACTTTCGCTAGGCACACCTCCTACACCGGCCCATTTGGAAAACGCGTGTGAATAAACTGCTAACTGCACCTTTACTTTTTCTCTTTAATTTCTTTTTCTTTTATTTTCTATCTCCATGCTTGTTTCATATTAATTCATAATAAATCCTTAAATGCTTCAATAAATATTAAGAAAAGTCATGTAGATAGTTTGATATGTCTAGAATTTTTTCATATTTTTTTAATTTCAGTTTTCATGCGTTTTTCAATTAATGACATATTTTCTCTTTTAGTGTGTTTTTAATGGTTGCAAAATTGCATGTTGTGCTTTATGATTTTCTTTCTCTTTCAATAATCCATATTAATCTCTGATTTTTTGTATGGTGAATGTTGATATATTGTAGAATATTGTATATTTTTCTTGTATTTTTTAGATTCCATTTGAATAGGTTTTAGAGCACATCTTTAGAGCCTTCCCCATTTGAATCTCCCATAGCGTACATCTTGGTTTAGCATCTGGTTAGTGGCCTTAGGCTTATAGTTTGGACTAGAAACTTTAACCATAGGTCCCTAATACATTTAGGATCATAGGATTTTTCTTAGGATTTTTAGAATTGATTTCCTATTTCCCCCACATTTTACAAGTTGATGATGTTTAGGTGATCTTAATCTAGCTTTTCTCTTAGTTTGGACTTAAAGATGAACCTTTAGCTAATTTTAGGCTTTTAATTTCTCCTTGATAGGATCAAGCTTAGGTTGAGACCTACTAAGAACCTAGATTAGGCCTTGATAGAGCCTTTAATCCCTTTTAGTTTAGGTGATCCTTAACGAATCCTTAGGGTTCCTCCTGAAGCCTCTTAGGGATGATTCTCCAATGAATGGTAGAGTGTCATGGTGGATGCCTTTGACATACACCATGTTTCCCTTCATTTCATTCTCCAATGAATGGTAGAGTGTCATGGTGGATGCCTTTGGCATACACCATTGTAATACCCCAAATTTTGCTCTAAGATTAGTCGTTTCATCTTGCATCCCATTTCATTGTGCATTGCGTTTAAACTAACCACTAACGGGTGGTGCAGTTGTTTGATTGTTGCAAGAAAATATCATGCGGCGCGCTCTTTTAGTTTACAGGGTTTCTAGTGCCACTTTATTTTGAATGAATAAAATAGCACAATTGGCAAGACACCCTGTGTAAGAAGTTATGAGTGTGAGAGGTTGAGAGTTCAAATCCCACCTTTTTCACTTTTTGTTTTGTTTCTTTTATTTTTATTCTATCTTTTCTATTTTCATAAAAAAAAATAACAAAAATAGTTTTTTATTATTTAATTATTATTTTCGTATTTTATTTAAATTATTTTTTAAATAATATTATTTTTTCACTTTTTTCCATATTATTCATAAAAACATCCAAAAATCATAAAATTAAAAATATTAGAAAAGATTTTATTCTTTTAAGTTTGTTTTAGTTTTTTTTTTTTTTTACTAATTATTTAAGTTGGGCTTTAAAGTGGACACTAGGTTAGAGTTAACCCTAATTTGTTACCTATATAAACATGAGTTGCATTTGATAAAAGGGGAAGGAGACAAAAGAGAAAAACGGCGGTCGTTCTCACGATTTATCAGAAGAGGGAAGATAACTTCATCATCGCCAGAGGACGAGCATCAATACCTCCATCAAATTTCATCACCGCCAATCGGCCGAAAGGTATGAGTTTATGGAATCTCATGGTTTTTGTTTGGTAATTATAATAAAAATATAAAAACTGTAAATAATAATTTTTTCTTTTCTTAATATTTCCTTAAAAGTAAATAATAATAATAACCTTCTTTTATTCATTTAACTCTTTTTATAAATTAATATAACCCTTTTTAAAAATAAAATAACAAAAACATTTTTTAAATTAAACTAAAACACTTTTTAAATTAAAGAGATTTCTTTTAAATTTAAAAACCAAAACATTTTTTTTTGAATATAAAACTAAATCCCTTTTTAAATTTAAGAATAAAATTATTATTTTTTGAAAAATTAAAACTAAAAAGCTTTTAAAGTTAAAATCCAACTTCTTTTTCTTATTTTTATTTTATTTATTACTATTATGTTTGTTATCCTAACTTTTTAATTAAAACTCTGCTTTCTTTAAATATAATTCAAAATGTTTTTTCTTTTCTTACAAAATATAACTTAAAACTTTTTAAAAATATATATATAATTTAAAACCTTTTAAAATACGAATTAAATCATTTTTTTTAATATGGATTAAAACTCTCTTTAAAATAGAAAAAACTAAAGATTTCTTTTAAAAATGAAAAACCAAAAAAAACCTTTAACATTATTGGCCACAATTAACTTTTTTTAATTAAAATTAAAAGAATTTCTTTTTTTATAATTAACACTAACTATTTTTTTATAAATATAATGAAAACTAAAAACCTTTTGATATTAACATTAAAATTCATTTTTTTCCCTTTTTTTTTTCAAAAATTAAAATTAAGATCTTTTTTCAAAAAGTATTAAGAACAATAACAATGCCCAAATTCGTAATTTTTTCTTTTTCACTATTTTGTTATTTGCCATTGAATTCCGTCAAACTTTTCACTAGTGTTCTCTGTTTCTCTCCTCAGATTATCCTTAAATTCCGATTAATATTTATTCAGTTTATTTTGTTCCATGGATGTAATTTACGCGAGGCCATGGTCGCGGTTTATTTTATTTTGCATTTTTTGGGGATTTGTAATTTACGCGATCGTCGCGACGCTTTTTTTACCGTTTTATTTACTTTACGCACTTTAATCTTGCCGTATAATAATTTACCGTATTTTGCACGTTTAGCCGTTAGAATCCCTCCGAAGGGATTAGGTCTAGCCGTTTAACCACCGAGTCAATAACCCTAATTTTTGACCGTTTCAAAAACCCTAATAGCCTAGGTGTCCCGCCGTGGACGAAAATGCCCTTTACCCTAGCAGTAGGTCAAAGAGTCGCCGTACTCTGTTTAGGGTTTCCCGCCGTGGAATCCCTAATTTCCACCCTAAATTTTCAATTAACAAATTCAACATAGAAATAGGAGTTTCAAAGACTCCACGTAAGCGTGTCCTTAAGATACGTTTACTCCCCATTGACACCTTGACCATAGTCAAGAAGTTTCTAACCTCCCTTTTGAGGGGAACTATGATTACTCTGATTCCATTCCCTATCCAGGATATGTAGGCACAAGATGCGAATCTTGCCGAGTAAACTTAGGACTAACCCTTAGGTCTTTTAGGTCGCTCTATCCGTTAGCTCAATATATATTAAAGCAGATAATGAATAAAAATAAAAAAGCATACAATAAACAAAAGGTTCCTGTAGAGTACTACAGAAGTTTAGGGTGCTAGTACCTTCCCTAAGCTTAACCAACCCCTTACCTAGGTCTCTCCCTGCATTGTGTTTACAATGCAAAAATAGGTTTTCCCTCTTTTGACATTTTCCTTCGGATAAATCAAAGAGCAGTTGTGAATTAAGAATTGTGATTCAAACTAATTAATAGTTTGATATCCTACTTCCACCGCAACAACCATGCTTCCCTTCATTTCAATCTCCAATGAATGGTAGAGTGTCATGGTGGATGCCTTTGGCATACACCATGCTTCCCTTCATTTCAATCTCCAATGAATGGTAGAGTGTCATGGTGGATTCCTTTGGCATACACCATGCTTCCCTTCATTTCAATCTCCCATGAATGGTAGAGTGTCATGGTGGATGCCTTTGGCATACACCATGCTTCCCTTTCTAATCTCCCTTGAATGGTTGAATATCATGGTGGATACCTTTGGTATACACCATGTATCACCTCATCTCTTGATTATCCATGATTGGTTGAACATCATGGTGGATACCTTTGGTATACACCATGCATCTCATCATCAATTCCATTCTTTAGGATAGATGCCTTGTTTGATTACTTGTGGAATGAATCCATTATTTGTCATAATTCCTTTCCTTCATTCATGATTGAGTGGTGTGTTGCATTAGGGTAGCTCATGTTTAGGGTAGCTCATGTTTAGGGTAGTCTAAGTGTAGGTGCATGACTGCATTTAGAGGTTGAGTGAGTCTCCCCCTGCTTGCTTGCATTAAGGGTTGAGACGATCCTCCCCTTGCCTGTGTGTTGTTTTTTCTCTTCCTATCTGAGGTGTTTGCATTGAAAGGTTGAGGTGACCCTCCCTTTGCTTGATTGCCTTTCCTTTTGCTTGTTTGTTTTAGGGGTTGAGTGAGTCTCCCTCTGCTTGTATTGCTGCATTGCATTTGCATCTTTACTGTTTACTTTCTGTTTATCTGCTTTACTGATTTTGGTAGTTGTTTTTCTGTTTCCCACTCGCATGTTCCCTTAGGACTCTCACTTCCTTGTTTAAGGAAGTGATGATAGACATTAGGTCTGAAACCATGCATGATAACATTCAGGAGTTCCCTGTTTCAAACTCAACCCTAGGACCATATTGCAAGATAACAGTAGAATTTCAGTTTCCCCTGTAGTCCTTTCTCCTTCTCATCTCAAAAAACAACAGTAAAATACGTAATAAAGGCAAGTTGGTACAGTACGTTACGAGCCTTAAGCCACTTAGGAAATGGTTATTGGAGGGTTTCCTTCCAATAATCAGTATGTTTAGTATGGTACCCTTTGGGTGACATGCGACGCATTCACTCCTAAGTCATAGTCTCTAGTGTTGTACGAACTACAAACATCCATAAAAAACACTTCTTCTGTAAAAGACAAATACAAACTTCAAACCCTTTTTGCCCCGTGGACCCTTAATCAAGAAAATATCTTCAGATAAAAGAGTGTTGTTAACTCTTAGTTCTACCGCAAACGGTAATGCCTAAGTCTCCAATGGTCGAGCTGCATACACCAACTGCTGGAATTGTTTGTTAACCGTACTCAGATAAAAAAGACAAACATGTGTCCCTTTTTTAGCCCGAACTATGTTAGCTCTGATCTCTCAAGCCTGTTGAGAGTATGTAGGCACAAGATGCGATATCTTGGCGAGAAACCTTCCCCCATCACCCGTAGTTAGCCGAACTACGTTGACTCTGACTTTCTCATTGCACGAGGGAATACGTAGGCCCAGAGCAGCGACGCTCTGTCGAGTCACCTTTATTTTCTTTTTTCTTTTCTTTCAGACCAGCCTTGATAAGTAGATAGTTAAACCAACCCTCCAGATAAACAAACAAGCATGGATCCCATCGAGTACGATGGACGTGAGGGGTGCTTGATCCGCGGTCGCTCGCGGATCAAAAACGAGTAGTTTTGATAAAAATGTAATATAGCGACAAATGACTCGAAATATCGTTCTCACAAGGATTCTTGTATTATTTCAACCAACTAAAGAAAATTTTTATGGGGGTTTTAAGTTTTGATTTATAAAATAAGAGAAAAAAAAGTGATTAAAAAAAGTGATTATCAGATAAACTAAAACGGCTAATCCTACTGATTCGGGTTCCGACTTATCATTGGTTATTATAACATCAATCCCTAAGCGGTACCAATCCTATTCGATTATGATATTAATCAGACAAGCGCTTATCAACATCAAATGAATTATGTTCCTGTTTACCGAATTAAGCAAACGGTTAAGAATATGACGAATTAACGAATTAAGCAAACGATAACACGCAATTAAATTTAGGAACATGCATACAATCGAATTTAATCAATTCTATCCTATGAACAACAATTGAATTAAGCAAACAATTGCAATCAAATTAAGCAGATGACTTCATAGAAAAGGATTGAAAGGAATCAGAGTAAATTGACATAATAATAACCTCAAAGTGTTGAAATCGTACACAGCAGAATTTGCCCGGAGGTATTAGTTCTCCATGAGTTCTTCTCAAAGGTTTTTTTTTATTTTTTCGTGAATAGTGAATAGGTTTTTGGCTGTACGGCCAGACCTAGACTAAAGAGGATAAAAACCAGAATTCGGGTCATAACCCAACTGGGTCGAAAATATAACCCAGACCCAAAACATGACCCAAAACTAAAACAAATTCTAATGCTGTAACTTGAAACAAAATTCTGGAATTTTGAGCTCCGAATCTGACTTCGACTCCAACATGAAAGTCGTAGCTCTCTCTCTTAGCTTTCCGGCGATTTTTAGAACGCCTCAAACGGACTCCCAGAACTCCAGTTATGATTTTTCTCGCGAAAGCTGCTAAAGCTGAAAAATAAATACGAAAAACAATTAAATGCAAAAATAAAATAAAATATAAAAACACGTTAAAACATAAAAATAAATAAATAAAATCAAAGAAATGCTTGAGTACAAACATGGAAGAACGTGCATCAAAATGCACTGATCAAATTCCCCCACACTTGAACTTTTGCACTCCGAGCAAAATTAAAATAAAACACAACAAAGAAAGCACAAACACATCAACAAATACTCATTCCAGGCTGTAAGTCTTCTTCGGTTAAGTTTGCATCGATAGGTACTAATCTTACACATTAAGGATATCGTAGGAACACTAATCCACAGTTTTTCAAACATAAGCCTCCTGGATACAGAAATCAACTCGAATCATGTTATTATGCTGAAGCCTAACTTACTCTTCCTCCTTTTTGCTCTTTTTCATTCAGGCGCAATCACATTAAGCCCGTTATCTCCACACACTCATAGCAAGGCGACTGGTTAGTGACTCTGATCCTTTTTGTTTGGGGTTCTGGTACTTACGTGGCATAACCCTTTACTGACTCAATTGTAGTTGCGGGGGATCGGACCGTAATCCGCCCTACCAAGTTCAGCACCAGAAACCGCTGAACTAACTAACGAGTAATTTTTTTTCAACTTTTTCTTTTCTTTTTTTTTTCTTTTTTTCTTCTTTTTATTATTTTTTTCTTTTCAATTTGATCACTCACTTATATTCATCGGCTTCCCTGCGTAGAGTGTGTATGAGATGGTGCTGACTGCTAAAATAAACTACTCAAGAGCTGTCAGAGAATGAAAATTCAAGGCTAAACCATAATAAGAATTCAAATCAATTTCCATATGAGGAGACTTACGGTGTTAAGACGATACCGATCTTGTGAATTTTTCCCAAGTCTCCGCAAACTAATCTCAAATTAGACTATAGCCTCAAACTTTCAAGAAGATGCGTTTTTTTATTTGACTGAAAACAAACAAAATGAAACAAAGAAATTATTCTCTCCCCCACACTTAAAACATACATTGTCCTCAATGAAAGAACAGAAATATAAAATAAAAGTGAGGAGAGATAGGAAAGGACACACCCGAGGAGTCAAGATAGATAGATGATTGCATAAGCAGCATTTTCTAAAGAGAGCTCTTCTGCAGTCTCTTCTTCCAAAGTGGGGCTCTCATGGAGTAGGTTTGGGCAGTGACCATTATTTTTGAAATTTTTAGTAATGCCTTCGTCTTTTATTCCAGGATCAAAGAAGGTCCTTCGATACGTAAACGTGTCGAATGGGCACGTGAACATGATCTCATTTTTCACTTCAAGAATAAAAGGATTAAGGGGCTGTCTCACTAATTTAGCTCCTTCTTTAAGCAGAATCTGATGCATGCACCTGGAAGGGCTAATACCGGGAATGTCCGCCAAGGTCCACCCTATTTCCTTTTTGTGCCTCTTTAAAACCTGCAAAAACCTACTTTCTTGATTGAAATCAAGGTTAGCTGAAATAATAATAGGAAGCTTATCACTTATATCTAAGTAGGCATATTTGAGATTTTCTGAGAGAGGCTTGAGTTCTAAATAAGGGGGCTGCTCAATAGATGGGATGGTCGGGGCAGCAGGAACGTCCAGAGCCTCAACCGCACAAACTATTTCATCGATAACCTTATCCACCTGCAAAATATCAGTCTGCAATGCAGCATTTATCTCGGCACAAGTAGAGCAAACATTAGTGTTAGTGCACACATCACATGAGAAAATATCATCATAGTCTAGTAAAGACGGGAAATCAGATAAAAACTCAGGAAGTGTATTGTCTACTAAGTCAGAAAGTAACTCAATTTGAAACACTGAATGTTCTTCCATGAGATGTCTCATTGCATCAAAGATTATGGCCAGGATTGCAAATGTAGCAACAAATCCGATAATTCCCACAATATCCCTATAGGTCAGAATCAAACTCAAAGAAGAAAGATGGTTAAAATTAAATCGAAAAAATCTAAAAACACAAAATTTAACCTAATTAGATCAAATCAGAATTTTGGAAATTTTTTTGGATTTTTTTGAGATAGTGAAAACAGTAAAAAATTAATTAAAAATAGAAAAAAGAGGAATTGGCGATTCGAGGGGCCAACTCCTATAACTCTTTTAGAGTTAAGGACTTTTGATCGTACGATTTTTCTGCTTCAAGTTCACGAAACAGATCTAAAAAAGAAGGCGATTTGCCCAAAATCTGTTTTTTTTTTTGGTCTGACGAGAAACAGGACGGCCGGACGCGAAAACGCAAGAAAATACACAAAAATGCAGAAAATTAAAACAAACAAAACCTAAAACTAGATTATTGGCTAAATTAACAAGAATCCCCGGCAACGGCGCCAATTTGATCCGCGGTCGCTCGCGGATCAAAAACGAGTAGTTTTGATAAAAATGTAATATAGCGACAAATGACTCGAAATATCGTTCTCACAAGGATTCTTGTATTATTTCAACCAACTAAAGAAAATTTTTATGAGGGTTTTAAGTTTTGATTTATAAAATAAGAGAAAAAAAAGTGATTAAAAAAAGTGATTATCAGATAAACTAAAACGGCTAATCCTACTGATTCGGGTTCCGACTTATCATTGGTTATTATAACATCAATCCCTAAGCGGTACCAATCCTATTCGATTATGATATTAATCAGACAAGCGCTTATCAACATCAAATGAATTATGTTCCTGTTTACCGAATTAAGCAAACGGTTAAGAATATGACGAATTAACGAATTAAGCAAACGATAACACGCAATTAAATTTAGGAACATGCATACAATCGAATTTAATCAATTCTATCCTATGAACAACAATTGAATTAAGCAAACAATTGCAATCAAATTAAGCAGATGACTTCATAGAAAAGGATTGAAAGGAATCAGAGTAAATTGACATAATAATAACCTCAAAGTGTTGAAACCGTACACAGCAGAATTTGCCCGGAGGTATTAGTTCTCCATGAGTTCTTCTCAAAGGTTTTTTTTTATTTTTTCGTGAATAGTGAATAGGGTTTTTGGCTGTACGGCCAGACCTAGACTAAAGAGGATAAAAACCAGAATTCGGGTCATAACCCAACTGGGTCGAAAATATAACCCAGACCCAAAACATGACCCAAAACTAAAACAAATTCTAATGCTGTAACTTGAAACGAAATTCTGGAATTTTGAGCTCCGAATCTGACTTCGACTCCAACACGAAAGTCGTAGCTCTCTCTCTTAGCTTTCCGGCGATTTTTAGAACGCCTCAAACGGACTCCCAGAACTCCAGTTATGATTTTTCTCGCGAAAGCTGCTAAAGCTGAAAAATAAATACGAAAAACAATTAAATGCAAAAATAAAATAAAATATAAAAACACGTTAAAACATAAAAATAAATAAATAAAATCAAAGAAATGCTTGAGTACAAACATGGAAGAACGTGCATCAAAATGCACTGATCAGTGCTAATACCTTCTCCTTGCGTAACCGACTCCCGAACCCCGAGATTTGGTTGCGACGACCGATCTTATCCCGTTTCATGAGGTTTTTCCTGTTCGTTTCCTTTCCCTCCCGTGGAATAAATAACGATAGGTGGCGACTCTTCTATTGTGCCGACACCTCATTTTCGCAGTAGCGACAATCTGCATCATGACTTAACTTATCGTTTCATTTGTTGTAACCAAATATTTTCATATATTGATGAGTCTTTGTTACAACGGTCTTAACAACAAACAAGACTAACAACACACATCACATACTAATTTCGTAAAACATAAAACATTAACTAGGTGATTACGACATTCCTAACTGATTACAACAATCAAACTAATTTCATTCGGTCCAAACATGACTTTCCTCACATATTTGTCTGTCTTAACACGAACCCATCCATGCAGTCGATCAAGTCTCTCGATACTACAGATCTTTTCCCCTTCACTAATGTCTCCTTCTAACCACCAATTCAACTCCCTCTTAAGTTGATTCAAACTTTGTATGTTCCAAAACAACATGTCCATCAGAGGCTTCTCTCTCGAATAGACGAATTTTCCCCACTAGCGACGATACATGTTATTAGCAAAACAAAGATATCAGATGAAATATGGAAGTAAATGATTAGAACACCTCTATTTATAGAAAAAAATTTCAAAATACAAGGGGTCTCTAGATGAACTCCCTTGTAAGTTCAACACCAAGTTGCCAATTGGATTGGAGACTGCATGAGGAGTCTCCAATCCAATTGGCGACTCCCTTATAGCCTTAACAAGGTGACACCAATCCATCTGGCACCCTTGTGTAATCTCAAACCCTAACTGGGGTACTTTGAGAATAATTTTGAAAGGTAGGTTATTTTGGGAGTTTTTTTTTAAAAAGTTGGATTATTTTGGTAAAAAATTCGAGTATTAATATCTCTATTATTTGATCCGTATTTTATAATTAGAGAAAATTCAACCCGAAATTTAAAATCAATCAAAAACAAATATAGATGGATATCAGGGATAGTTAATTGACATATGCCTAATCTCATATCTGATCCAAATAGTATCTTCATTTTTTGTTACAATACTATTTTCGTTTTTAAATACTAAAATTTCTGCAATTTTTCTTCGTCTTTCTATATAAAAAAAATTCTTCATATTTTCAGCTATATTAATTAGTATTTCTTAGTCAACATATTTTAACTTATATTTTATAATTTTTGTACAATTTACAATAAGTATTATAATAATAGTATAAATAATTTTTTTATTCCGAAGAATAATCTTATAAAATAATATCATTTGTCAAAAAAATTTAATATTAATACTATATTTCTTAATCATTGTATTTTTATCAACATAGTATCAACATAGTGTGTATGTGTGTGTGTGTGTGTGTATATATATATATATATATATATATATATATATATATATATATATATATATATATATATATATATATATATATATATATATATATATATATATATATATATATATATATATATATATATATACACAGAGAGACACACACACACACGTGATATCAATCAAGGTGAATAATAAGTGACAAAGAAGATATTCAAACATGATATCAATCAAAGGATCACGTGGTATGAAATGAGACATAAAAAAGTCAAAATGAACATGGTAACAACCAAAGCATGAAGGTAAATGTGACAAGACTTAACAAAGTCACAATAAAATATGGTAACAACCAATGTAAACAACACATAAATATAGATGTGACAACATCTAAGGTAATATATATATATATATATATATATATATATATATATATATATATATATATATATATATATATATATATATATATATATATATATATATATATATATATATATATATATATATATATATATATATATATATATATATATATATATATATATATATATATATATATATATACACACACACACACGTGATATCAATCAAGGTGAACAATAAGTGACAAAGAAGATATTCAAACATGATATCAATCAAAGGATCACGTGGTATGAAATGAGACATAAAAAAGTCAAAATGAACATGGTAACAACTAAAGCATGAAGGTAAATGTGACAAGACTTAACAAAGTCACAATAAAACATGGTAACAACCAAGGTAAACAACACATAAATATAGATGTGACAACATCTAAGGTAAGGCTTAACAAAGTTATAAATAATCATGGTAACAACATAAGATGAACACATAAACATGGATGATGCATAGTCAAAGCATACATTAGACATGGTTCTAACAAGACTAAACTAACAAAACAAGTATGGACATATCATAACATGTGAGCATGAAACACTCAAGTAACAACATAAATGCAACAACATCAACAATATCATCATGGACATGAAGGATATAACAATATCAACCAATGTTTCAAATCAACATGTGAATCATGGATATAACAATATCAAACATGCATAGATGATAAACATCATGAACAAAGAATATGGATAAAAATTTCAAGCATGAACAACTAGGGTAAGCATGAACTAAAGTCAAGAATGTGACATGGTTTAAGGTTGATACTAATACCACTTAATCATGAATACAAGTTACGATTTTACTTAATGATGAAAACAATTTAAGCATAACTTGAGGATGAAAATAAGTTAGACACGGATCAATGCAATCAACCAAAGGGTTCATGTCAAGGGTTCATGATGATCACAATCAAGTATAAGCATTTCAAAAGGTTTAAACATAATAAGCATGAAGTTTAAGAACCAAACAAAGTCATGGTATCAAAGTTAAGGAAAATCATGAACATATGATCAAAGATGATTCAAACACATAGCAAGAATGCATCAAAGGTTCAATATGGTATAAGTATCATGCTAAAGTCAAAGGGATTATTTCATAATCAAACACGAAGAAACAAGACATGTACACATGAAAATCATGCATCAAAGTGCACCAAACTTAGGCACAAATCAAAGGGATTATGTTACCACCATCAAATAAGGTTTACACAATATACATGACATTCACAAACATCAATATGATTAAGCAAAATCAAAGAATCAATAAAAAAGAATCACTTAATGACCTAAAACCATTTTTAAAAAGTGCCTTACTTTGACTAAATAAATGTGTGTGAAAATAAAATCATTTTTGGAATTTTTTCACATATTCATAAAATAGACATAACAAATAATGGGTGTGCAAAAAAATCAGCTCAAAATAATAAATAAATAGTGATATATGATTAAAGAAAAATTTAGAAAAACATGAAATGCAACAAGTGACAAAAAGAAAGGTTTTGGTCCACACAAGGATTGAACCCACGCACCTTTGGCTGCATGCTTAAAAACATAGCCACTGGGCCATTTTCTAGGCCTTTATAAAACACTCGCATGCTAAATTATATGAGAAACTAACACGAAAAACATTGAACAATAAAATAACCAAAAGGTCAGGGGCGAGCGGGATTCGAACCCTAGATCTTTGCCTCATAACACACTCCAAACACACAACTTAACCATTGTGGCGCAATGCCCATTCAGGAAACAAAATACCAACTAAAAAATAAATATTAAAAAAAATTTTAAAAATAAAAAAGGCGCCTTCATCACCATCAACAACCTGAGCTTTCAACCTCCATTTTTGCAAACCTTGAACATGCTATCTCACTTAAAACTCAATAAAATGCTAAGGTGTAAACATGAAAGTTGATTGATTTTTCACAAGGAATATAATAATACTATTTGATTTTATTAATTTTCAACACATATAAAGTAATATGCACGAATTATAATGAACCCTAATGTGGAAATTCAAAATGAAATCATGTATTGTGATGACCAAGACCAATTGATAAGGGGTTTATGATGTCTACATGATGACAAACATGTTTATAATTCAAATGAATGAGAATGGTATCAGAATCACATAATTGAATATGGAAATGCACTTACCTATTTAAGCAAGGTCCGATGCCTCTTCAAGTGATTACAGAAAGTGTTTGATGATCTAGAAAGCTCCTATGACCTCCCTTGATGCTTTTGGAATGCTTAGATTGCACTGAAACAACTTCTACTTCCTTACATGATCCCTCTTGCAAATGTGAAAAAATGGGAACTTGAACTCCAAGAAAATGATGCTACAGTTACAAAATGATGTTAGGGGCAGTTTCTGGGATGTTTATGGATGGTGTTTGAATGCTTAAATGGATCGGAAAGGGAGTGTATTAAGAGTTGGTATGTTTTATGCAAATAGTCAACAAACTTGGTGCTGAGAGTTGAATTTGTGATCTTGAGGGTTTTGGATGAAGATGAGGGTTTGAACACCTTTAATATATGTTTGTGATGTGTGTGGATGAGTTGTTTGATGATTTTGTGAATAAATAACATTTTTGACAAGTTTGTGAAAGTGGAGTTTGAAAATAGTGAAAATGGTGTGATTATGATGTAGAGGTGTTTTCTATGCTTTCTTGTGTGTTTGTTGTGTGCTTTGGACTTGTGAAGAGGTATGTATTTATAG